>CM060602.1:37635936-37690936 GCA_030578255.1 Tiaroga cobitis | reverse complement strand
CATTGTTGTTGTACTAGAAGTAATTTTGGTACTACTCTGTCAAATCCAGATCCTTAAGCAAAACCAGTTGAGAACCACCATGCTTGTGCATGCACTTGTGTGCACGTGCATGTATGCATGTGTGTGTTGTTGCCAAAAGGCTCCCTGTACAGCAGACTGGTGGATGTCAGGTGGCGGCGTCACCCATAACAGGGACTGAGCTCAGCTGCCGCTGCGAGCAGTTACTTATTCTACTCCAGTGCACATTAAAAGAGCCTCGCAGTCAAGCCAAGCAACAGCACCCAACCTGACAGCATAACAGCAATCACACACCCCACAGCCTGTGGAGAAAACACACGCACACACACGTCTCGCAGCAAACACACGCAGCGTGCCAGGTCTTTAACAAGCACGCAAACACACGTTAGCATTGAAACAGGGACGTAAACACGTGCTTTCAGACACATATCGTGTTAAATGCATGCGTGCTATCACACAGGTCTCGTTTGGCATTGAAAAATGTAAAGGAAAGCAATTTTAATCTGATAAACGGCATGGCTGGATATTACAGTGACGTCATGTTGGATGAATGAGTGCCGTGTTTGTGATGGGCTGTTAAAGCGTCGTGTCTTTTTTTTCTTTTGCTATTGGACTAGATAAAACAACTGATCAAAGTTGTCATGCAGTTCTCACTCTCTTCAGATCTGGTTTTCCTCACGGATGGTCCTCTACGCGTCGGGAAGATGGTACGGAGGATAGACGGAGAGATGTCAAGCCAAGTTGTGACACTACCACATATGGCCTGTTCATCAATCAGCTTAATCAAGCAGCAAGCAGAAGCAAAGATGCCTAATTGCCAACCGCACTCGCCGGCCAGATTCGTTTGCCGAAATTGATCTAGATTCAGTTAGGGTGGGAGAAAACGCACAAAGAAAACCCCGATTTTGCCCTGGTGTTTGCTATTAGCAGGCAAAATTCAGGGAAAAGAAGGTAAAAGCATTAAAGTAGCATGTGCTAAATTTTGACTTTAGTCATGGTTATTAAATGTCGCTTTTATAAAATGAATAATACAAAATAAAATTTTATTCAATTTTTTTTACTTTTTCTAATATATGACTATTTATATATATATAAACGTTTTAGGTCATCTATAGTGTAGGCATAAAAGTTATTAACATTTACATTTTCTTTTGATAAAAGGGACAAATGAGAAATTGAAATGATGTGATTAAATTGTCTTAAAGTAGGACATTTTCTGTCCCTTTTTGAGGTATTGCTGTTTTAATCTCAAAGAGAGAGAGAGAGAGAGAGAGAGAGAGAGAGAGAGAGAGAGAGAGAGAGAGAGAGAGAGAGAGAGAGCTTTTCTAAACACACGAGGTTCCTTGAGGGGGGAAGAACTCATGGAGAGCTTCCTGTTTTCCAGATCAGACCCTCTGGGAATTTAGAGGGGAACATCTACACTCACAAAATGTAGAAAGAGGGGGAAAGTGAGAGATTATTCCCCTGTTCCTCGCTTCTAAAGCCCCTCGTGCACCCTAGCTTCATTTCCATCCTTCTTTCATGGGATAAACACTTGCTTGTCGCAACGGCGGGATAGCTTTTGTCTGTTCTTCCTTTTTTCCCCCGTTTTTTTCTTTCCCTTTCTGTCTTGTTTTCCTTAAAAGCAGTGACTGACAGCTGACATTCTCATATTTATTATTGAGGAGGAGACTTTTGATGCTATCTGCCCATGCAGAAATATATAAAAAAAACACGGTCCAAATGTCAAAGACCGAATATTTTCTCCTGTTTTATATGAAATGACCTCTTGTGATGCTTCTCTTATTGTGAGCGGGGCGGTTTGCGGCCTGCCGGCGATATGCATGTGCGGACACAGATAGGACTTCGCTATGTTGTTTCGGAAGAGGCCGGGATAAGAAAATAAAAGCCGGGGAGCTTTCCGGCCTCACAGAGCAGGGGGATTCGGGATAAAGCAGGAAAATCAAATGACTCTGGCATCGGCGTGATCCTACGTGCTAAACTTGGACCCAATTCAAGAAATGGAGGGAGATGGATGGAGTGAGAGAGGAACAAAAGAGCAGGCGATGGCTGTAGTCAATTTTCATATGAATGGCAGGTTTAACATATCTCTAGGAAAGGGCAGCTCTCGCAGGCTTGGGCGACGTCCAGAGGTCCAGAGCTCTCTCGTGCACCCGCATGCTGAAGAGAGCACGCACACACACTCAAAGACACAGACACACACACACACAGTGTCCATAATTAAACTATCGTGTTTCAAAGTCCTGACAACAGCATAGAGAAGAGCAGAACAAGACGATAATTTCATTAGGCCAACTTATAATGAGGAGCCTTTCACCACCAAAGAGGGGGGCGATCTCACAGAGAAACAGCCCTGCCACATGAGGTAACACAACAGAAGACCACCATACAAGATCTACAACCCAGAGAAAACAGAAAGACATTTAAAGAGTGCAAATGAAAGCAATTCATTGCAGTTTTTTAGCTAGAAATGCAAAGTTGATCATTTTCATCAGAAATTTTGTCTGAAAATAGATGATAGATAGATAGATAGATAGATAGATAGATAGATAGATAGATAGATAGATAGATAGATAGATTGATAGATTGATAGATCGACTTAGCAAACACCTCTAAAACACCAATAACATTCTCAAGCTGTTGGTTTAACGCCACTTTGAATTTGAAATCTCAGACTTTCTCTGTTTTTTTCTTTGTGTGTCTAATGTTATGCTGCCGTTGTTTGATCACTGAAGGAAAACAACAGTTGCGTGTTCGTGTGGGTGGGTTTTATGCGGCTGGAGTCTCTCTCTTATTTCTGCATGAAAACAGAATTATATAACATTTCCTTTGACTGACATAAGGTAGAGTCATGCACTTAGATCTTACAGCATGCATACAAACAATATCTTTTGTTAGGTGGATGGTCGTTCCTTTACATGAGAGAGTCATTACAGCAGGGCTTAATTCTTATTGTACTTTATTTATTTCTCTCTTTAGTCAGCAGGAGGAATTTGCATACTTAATTGATCAATATGCTTCGTGTTCCTTTTGCACATCTGCCAGGCTGCTCCCTACTGCCACAGTCTCTCATTCCTCAAAGTGACAGCTCTCTCAGCCTCTCACACACGCACACTAACACTCCCTCTCGCTTTCCAGCATGGACACTCATTCACAGAGACTCAATGGTCCATTCTGGGTTTCCAGACTTTTAAATGTACTGATCTACAATGGACTAAGTGCACTAGGCTGCAATTTACGACTCTAAATTTGTTCAGCGGTCCAGATCTCATATATGGACTCAACGTGAAACTTGGAGCATTTGTCTGGGACTTTTCAATACGGATGTTCTTTATCGAGTGTCATTGTGTGCTTTCCATCTTTGTCTATGTCGGAACAAAACGGCCACACTAACAGCCCTTATCAGTCCGGTGTCAGAGACCATGAATCTCGCGTTCCCAAGTCGCCTCAATTCCTTCTCCTTGCTTCCAGTAGCTTTCCTTCAATATACAATGGGATCCAAAAGTCAGACACCATTAGCAAAAAAAAAAAAAAAAAAATTAACACAAATTCATTTTTTTTTGGTAATTAAACTTTTCAAAATCTTAAAACTTCAAATAAATATATATATATATATATATATATATATATGTACACCACTGTATGTTTTCGACAAATGTAAGCGTCCACTTGGCTCTAAACCTGCACTTCAAGTGATCATTGTTGTAGTTTACACTCAATGATTTGTTTCCTCTGCTTCCCGTCAAATGAAAGACTTTTTAAACTGTTGTTTGAAGGAAATTGGATCGGGGGCTTGGAGCTGTTAGCTAGTTAAAAAAAGAGACGGAAAAAAACCTCTCATCTCTAATCGCTGCCAAAGTTTGTCGTGTTGCTACTTTTTGATTGATGCCTCAGCCAAGTCTGTCATTTCCTCAATTAATTTCCTTGCAGAAAGAAAGAGACTCTCTCCACTGCAAAGCCCTTATGAGACTCTAAATATAGGAGCTCGTCATTTCAGCGTGAAACTTAGACGCAGCGCTATTGTCATCTCCGCAAAGAAAAACTTTAATTTGATCAGAATTCCTCAAGAGGAGTGTTAAATTAATTTGAACAGGGTTGGAGGGGAGAAAGGGATGCACAGTGACTTTGAGAAAAGGGAAATGAAATAGAATTATACGGGAAGCGATGAGTGCTGACTGCACACTTTCTGCCAGGGTTGGTGCTACTAAACATCTCTTTCATATCCAGCTCGGGCTAAATAAATGCCAATATTCACCTTGAGAGTATCATCATAAAGAAGGCGCTCTCCGGAGACTTCCCAGAGGTGTGGAGCGCTCTCTGTTGCAGGAGCGTTCGGGAGAGAGGGGGAGAAATATGGCTCTTCTGAATGATTTCCTCGTTCTAAGTGAGCAGTCACTCTGTGAAAGTGTCAAGGATAAAAACCAAACACCACAAATAACAGAGAAATGACTTCAGAGGGAGAGTGAAGGCAGAGAGAGATAAAGATTCACATGACTGGTTTTAATTTGAGTTTGAAAAATACAACCTGTTTCCTCCCAACACCCCTAAATCATCTTCCATCGATCCAGTCTAAATCTGACAAGTCTTTTGCTTCTAAAAAGCCGTATAAAAACCTCAGGCTCGCTCGCACGGAGAAACGACAATACTAAACACTTCTCACCTGATGGGTGACCTGTGCACGGTCAGGCCTAGTCTTTGTCTGATAACACAACAGAAAGAAACTGAGAGGGATTTGAAAAAAAAAAATAGATGGAAAAGTTGCACAAATGAAATCTCAGTTGTTTCTCCTAGATAGCAATGAAATTACAAGGAGAGCGAATGGAGACTGTGGGGAAAAAAACTGTATTTGTTTCCTCTAGAGTTTCAGAGTTTCTTACACCTTGCTCAAAAACACCGCAGCCTGCAATCAAAACTCACAGATCTCAATATGAACTTATAGATCTTATAGAAATTATTTAAGATGTACCATCTAGATTATTACTTATAAGTCAACTCAATTATGTCTCATTCATGTATTATTATTTCTAAGGAATTTTAGAAGAGGCACCTAAAACATAGCTGAGAACTTGAGACTCTTGAGCCATTAAAGAGCACAACTATTTATCTTTGAATATAAAGGGAGAATATTTACAAATGTGATCTCAAAAGTTCTCAACAATGTCTCAAACTGTGCTCAGATTTGGTCTGAAATCCAAAATAAGAAATCTCAATTCGAACTCAAACATTTCTCATCAAATCCCCAATGATTTGAGCTGGGAACTCAATTAAGCTATGAAAAAAAAATGGTTTAGAGATGTCAATTTCCAAGGGAAATCAAATGAGCGCTCTCAAGAATATCTCAAACTGTTCTCAAATTTGCCAAGATTCCCAAGTCTGCAATGCAATCTCAGAGAACTCAATATAAACTCCAACATGTCTCATCAAATCCCCCAACACCAAGTGATTTGAGCTGCTCTCTATATCTCTATAGTCTTACTATTATTAGTATGAACTGAATTTCTCTCAAGGATTTTTAGGAGAAACCTCCGAGACAACAGAACTGAGAACTCCTGAGCAACTTTTGAGCAACACAATTTAGAGGTATAGCGGCAGGATAGATGCGAACCCGTCCATGTACCTGTGTTGCGTAGCAGGCCGGTTGCTAGCGTGATTTCAGATTTGCTTTTAATTGTTCGCTCTGGATTCCACGCTGAGCGAGTCTTTGTGTTGCAGGCATCACAGCAATCTCCTCTCATTATTGTGTAAATAGGTTTTGGCAAGGCTCAGTAAATAAAATACAGACTGACAGGAGGACGGGAGGGAATTAGCCTTCCTACCAATTAGACTAGCCTTAGGCTGTACTTTTAACTGCAGATGAATCCCACAAATCGCTGAAATGATCCTGTCACAGACCCCTGATATGAAAACCCCACTGTGCAGTGTGGGAGAGGACAGGAGAGGAGAGAACGGAACGGGAAAGAGGGAGCGCCGAGCCGAGAGAGGAGGGGAGCGTTAGGGAAGCTGTTTTAATGAGTTGGGGAGGGTTTCCAGGCGGGGGCCGCACCTCACAGCTGGGGCCTGTTGATTGACAGGTCGGATCAGGTTCTCCAGCCAGTGGGGCCAGATGGAAAGAGCAGGAATCTGCTTAAAATGCAGCAGTTTTACGCTCTCGATCCAACTTCCCAGCGAACGGAAATTCCCAAATTGTCTCACCTCCTACCTGTAAAAATTATTTTCCATAATAAATGCAAAATATGCTTCTTGTTTGCCAAGAATCTGTTTTTTCCCCCCATAGCCCCGGAAGCGATTTATTTCAGGAGTCGGTTGGCTAAAAAAAGACACAATTATAGCTGAAAGGAAGTGTCATCTTCACACGCCGTGAAGCTTAAAGACAAACACATTCAGGAGAAAGAGGAAGATCAGGAAACGTCGTCCTCGGCCAAACGTGTAACCCAAGTCAGGAGCGCAGTGGGACATAAAGCTTCCACAGTCATCTGGGAAGTGAATTTCAACCAGATTTTTCCTGAATTTGGCCTGAACATGAGCTTTATAGGGTTTTGAATCTGAGCTCCCAATTGAGGATTCTCACGGCGGACGCACACTGCAAACTTTTTAGTGGTGTGTGTGCGGGCACCCTTCACTTCCTGTGCTCCATCAGAAACACTTCCTGTTGTGTGTGCGTGTGTGGCGGCTCATGTTTTCTCAGCCAGAGATGTTTGCTTGCTTTAGTGTTGATCTCATCCTTCCCTGCAGTGCGGTTGTGTGTGTGTGCGAAGAGGTCATGAAGCGGCACCCCGAGATCAGAAAGGTCACGACTGGCCAAGACAAAACAACACACACGTGTCCCTCTGCCTATACAACTGAACGGCAATGGAAAAATGGTGGAAAACACCAAAAAACTACAATTTGGACACTGCCGTGATGGTAATACCATGACATTGTGTGCCTTAGTATAATTTAAGTACCATAATATATGAATATGTTAATTCAATTTGAATTTTCATATTTTCCTTGACTTTTCCAGACAAACTTAGCCATTTCAAGTTAGTGTAACATTTTAGAGCTGTGAATAACTTTAAATATTTAGCATATTCACTTTAAAAAAGTCCATGACGTCCAAGGCCTGGAAATCACAATCTACAATCCTTTGAAGACAAATCATAAAACTTCCTTCCAAAAAAGAAAGACTTCACTCAATCTTAACTCTCCAAATCGCAATTCCTTTCCTGCAAATTCCTCTTCCCCTCCATGAATCATCATTCTTTCCGGCTCAGAATTAATGCAAATCCCTGGCACAAATCAAATCGCTAAATAATGTGGCCAGGACAATAAATTTATCCTTATAACACTTAAGGATGCGTCCCGCTGGGAGTCGTCGAGTACAGAGAGAAGGTGTAGGGTTGGGGGGAGGCCACCGCACTGTTCTTTATCATGACAGATCTCCTTTGCACACTAATTTTCTTGTTAAAGAAGAGAGAACAGACTTAAATCTCTTTTTTCCCTCCCTGCCGCCGGTGCTTGTCAGCTAAAGCTCACATTAAGAAACAGAGCAGTCACATTAGCCCATATTACCATCTAACCGGGTCACTTCACACTTACTGAAGAATTATCTCAGACCGCTCTGAATCAATCACCAAAGCAGATTTCCATCTTGTGCACAGAAAGGCCCTCCTTAACTTCTGGTATTTTTAAAATATCGACCTTTTCTGGCCTTTCTCTGACGGTAACAGCAATGGGCCTATGTTTTGCTTCACAGACGAAGGTCGAAGCTGTCGTTCCGCTCTTCAATAAAGTAAACAAAATTAGACATCGTGCCCGTTCTCTCAGACGGAATCGATCGCGGACGACTTGTGAGTTTAAGACTTAATAAAACGCACTTCAGAATGATATCGGGGCTCAAAGACGAATTTGCTTCCAATTCAATTTTCCTAGTGTTCAATTTATTGCAGCCGCAAATAAGTCCATGTTATGATGGGTGGTTACATATATGATGGTGTCTAAACGGAAGTGAGGAGAGAGACACGGAATGGGGCTAAATCATTCTCCCGGCCCTTTGACAGATGTGCTTCAAAAAGGACGGACTAGACAGGATGCAGTAAAGTAAAAAAGACAGAAAGAAAGAAAAGACTCCAGCTCTTCACCCTCTTAATAGACAGCTGTGAGGAGAGACGGGGGAAAAAGGAGAGAGAAAAGGCGCTCATTTTCTCTTCCGGAGGAGAGCACAGAAGCGCTCAGCGGGAAAGAGCAAGAGAGAGAAAACTGCAGCCGGCCGAACGCGCGGCGGCGAGATGATGAAAGTTGTCAGGGTTCAAATTTACTCATACGCTCACTTACGACATGATTGATTTTCCTTCAGAGTTCTCAAACACACGATTGTCTTCCCTTCTGAGGCTAAGCTAATGTGTTAGCCCAACTCTTTCTCGCAGCGTTTCTTTCTTTTTTTTCACACCCTCCTCACTGTCTCCGGCCCGTGGGGGCTTTGACATGTAGAAGAACAGAGGAGAATGACTGGGATGAATTTGAAAGCGTAATTTTCCATCTGTCAGTCACCGGACTAAAAGGAACAACTTAAGCAGCCGTCAGAAGGGTCTGTGGCGGGTCACCCCAGAAACCACAGTTGCCTTTGTCCTCTGATTGGACGCGATATGACGGACGGAAATCAGATTCGGGAAGGTGACAGAAACGACGAGACTCCATTTGATAGCCAAATCCTCAATTTTAACATTTTGAAATGCAAAAGACAACTTCAAGGGATAGGTCACCCAAAAATGAAATTGCTGTTATGTTGTTAACTCAACCTTTTCCGTTCCTTTATTTCATTAAAAAACAAAAGGAGATATTTTGAAGAATATGTAAGCCATTTTTTCCACGCAATGAAAATAAAATCTATCTATCTATTCATCTATCAATCCATCCTGTAGGTTTAAAACAACACGACTGTGAGTGAATTATGACAAAATGTTCCCAGTATTGGGTAAACTTCCCCTTAATAATTCATGGACCTAATTTCATAATACGAGGTCCATAGGTCCATTCTTTCTTTTTTTTTCATGTTAGGTGCTTCGAGAATGGAACCAGTTATGGTTTATTGAATTATTAAGGGAAAATAAATAAAAAAGAAACACGTTAAAAATCTTTTGGTTCCAGTCAATCACTCTGAAACATTAATGAGGCAGGCAAGAGTGCCATAAAACCAGATATAGGCAACAATAGTGAATTATAAATTGATATAGATTTTTCTCTTCCTTTGCAATAAGACGCCCAGGTAATCGCGTGTTACCACATGTAAAGTGCACTTTCCTGGCAGAAGCAAATACCAGCGTTCAAATATATATGAGATGGCCTGGATTTATGACCAATCTCATTTCGCAAACAAAAAGAAGGGGACAGAGTGAAAAGGGACACACACACAGGGAAGCTGTGTGTGTGTGTGTGTGTGTGTGTGTGTGTGGAGCCTACAAGACTTTATTGAAGCTTAGAGGGAGACCCCGCAGTGCACCGGCTTGATATGTTACCTTGTTAGCATCGCTAAGAGGAGCATAAATATTTCTTTATTATTTGCCAGGGCAGTCCTGTCACCCCTAATAGACAGGCCACATGGAGTCAACACCACATTAGCCGCCTCTGGACCCAACAATCATTCAAAAAAAAAAAGAGAGAGAACAAAAAAAGGCTAAATGTAGATTTATCCTCTATATTAATAAGCAAAACTTGACAGCGTGCATGGATGCTCACGGGTAAAGTCGAACGCTAAATAAACTGTAAACACTAAGCTGCGCTCTTATTGGAGATATTTGGGTACAAATGGCCTTTTTTTGTCCCAAGACAACCTCAGACATAGCCTGCAATTACTATTGGCATTTTACATGTAAATATTTAACACTTCACAGCTACTTTGGCCCTAAATGGCCATTAGGTACGGCTTCGGGCCCCGTGGACGGACTCTCGGAGGGACGCTGCTCCACAGAGCTCCCCGGCTTTATTGGATTACAGTTAACACAAATCTCTGCGTTGGAGTGTGCGAGACGGAGGACCCAATTTGAGGCGAGAGAGAGCGTGTGTGAGTGACAGGGTAATGGCGACTACAGCGGAGAGGTTGTCGTTAAGTGGTCTGTCCCTGCCGGTGAGGGCCCTTTTGTCAGGTTAATTGATAGTTTTGGCCTGCAGTTCATTAGACAGACGCATCGGCTTCAGTCACATGGACAATAGTGCGGCCCTCTGCCTGATATGTTAATCTGAGACACCCAATACAGCGTTTAATTAATCTGTACCACCAGTCATGTAGTCACTCTCCCTACACGCACATCAAAACCTGTGGTACCAGGACTATTGATGAAGCACATCTGAACACTAGCAGAACTAGCATTACAGAAAAGTAGTGGTGTCAGTCAGTCAGTCAGTCATGTTTATTTATAAAGCACATTTAAAAACAACAGCTGTTGGCCAAAGTGCTGTACAATGTATAAACAGGTATCCATACGACATAGAACAACAAATAAACAATACACAAAGCACAAAACAATGCAATACCACTACAGCCGCTTATGACCGTAAGCAGCAACAAATAAATGAGTTTTAAGCAATGATTTAAAATCGGTGTATGTAGGTGCAGACTTTATGTGTAATGGCAGATTGTTCCAAAGCTGTGGGGCGGCCACTGAAAAGGCCCGATCTCCTTTTAATTTTAAACGAGTCCTCGGAACAGTCAACTGTAGACTACTGGATGACCTGAGATTTCTAACAGCATTATGATGAATTGAAAGGAGATCCGAGATGTATAAAGGACCTAGTCCATGCAATCCCTTATAAACAAACAACAGCGCCTTAAACTCAATGCGTTGTTTAACTGGGAGCCAATGAAGAGAGAACAATACTGGTGAAATGTGATCTCGGTGGTATCAGACAGTGATATTTTGGAGCTATACTGTGGTACATGAATATGATGATCATTCAGTGCCATAGTCCTCCTCAAACTATATAAAAAAAAGAGAGAAAGAAATAAACAAACTGGAAAAAAATCTGAAAATATTATGATATATATATTTTCATAAATAAATAATTGTTCAAATATAAAAAATCAACATCTGATGTCATGGATGTCAAGTCAAGTCAAGTCACCTTTATTTATATAGCGCTTTTTACATACAAAGATTGTATGAAAGCAGCTTCACAGTGATAACATGAAAATAATACAACAAAGTTTGTTTCTAAAAGGAAATTGCCTCAACGTTCCACCTTAAGTAAGGCAGATCAATAATATTATTGAATATTTAATGTCCCCAACTAAGCAAGCCAAAAGCCAAGGCAACATTGGCAACAGTGGATGTCCTCAAGTGTATATATATGAATCAAATTAATTTATAAAGTAAACAATGATTTTTCTTCTGAATTATAATTTTAATTGTAACAATGCAAACATATAAATGTATAAAAATAAACAAACAAACAAATAATACATCTAGAAAATAATAAATCCAAGATATGAGATTAAAATTGCTTTTAAATAAAATAACAAAGATAAAAATGAATACAATAAAGTCATGAACCTTTATCTATAAAAAATAAACAAACAAACAAATAATTGAGAAAAAACAAGAAAGATGAGAGGTAAATATGGTGAGATATAAGAATGGTGAAAATATGGTGAAAATAAATGTATGTTTCTATGGGAACAAAATAATTAACAGAAGACACCAAAATGAAAAATGTCCTGGATGTCTATAGAATGTGGGAGATGTTTCTTTAGACAGCACTGCGTATTTTGCATCCTAAAGGTAAAGAAAGGGGGGAGCATGGATGGAGAGATGAGATTGTCTTGGAAGAAAAGGGGCAGTTCATTTCACAGGCGCAATTAGTCGTCTGAAACACTATTGACCGACGAACGGCTGTTTGTTCAACAACTCTGTGTGTGAGCTAGACACGCTAGCATGTGACAAAACACTAACAACAGGGGAACTGAGGCTTTCTGTGGAGAACGCCACTCCCAGACACCTCTAGAGGCTTCAGCTGAGACCATGTCCGCGTCAGAACACCTGAGAGAAGAGACGAGGCGCTTTCAAGACCTCTACGGGAATGTAGATGTATCTTCTTAACCTCACAAATGATTACAGGTGTTCCCTGCCCTGCCTGGATGTAAACAGTGTATTTCCCTTTGTACCAGCCATGCAGCGAATGAATGAAGACAGCGAGAAAATCTGTTTGGAAACTGCCATGTCAAAGCCTGCATTACACAATAAAGGCTCTATTTCTCTCTCTCTCTCTGACGACTGTCAAGGTACACAGCAGAGGAGGAAAAAAGTGCAAAGGAAGTGGCGGCACAGCTACGTGCTCTTGTCAGTTAGATTAGGTCATTGTAGTGCGTATAGACAGCTCTGGATGTATTTATTTGAGGTGCTCGCTCATGCTTGGGGTTAGTGATTTGAACAAACCTCTAACCCTAGTGTTAAACTTTGGAAATACGTCCAGATAAGAGCTGTTACTTTTCTAAGTGATTGGACTTAAAATGCAAAAACTAATTGGGTGGGAGTCAAGTTATATCTATATATATAATTCTTAATTTATTTTTCCCTAAAGATATAACTTTACTCCCATCTATTTATATATATATATATATATATATATATATATATATATATATATATATATATATATATATATATATGTGTGTGTGTGTGTGTGTACTCCCAAAGAAAACTCAACCACTCCACTCAAGCTCTCCCTCAATCTCCGCAATGACCTCTTTGTTCTGGAAACAATTATTTCTGGAAAGCCTGTCAATATCATTATTTTTACAAGAAATCAATACACTTCACAAAGGTAATGGCGAGACGTTCACCTCTCTCTCTCTCTCTCTCTCTCTCTCTCTCTCTCTCTCTCTCTCTCTCTCTCTCTGTCAGGGTGTGAGTGGCCAGGCTGGACGGCCGAGAGCTGATGACAGATTCTGCTGGACGTGTAGCAGACAGTGTCGAGCGGAGGAGAGGAGAGGAAGGCGGCTGAAGGCAGGCGTGGAAAACGTCAACTCCTGCAGGCTCTAACGAGCCAAAGATGTCAGCCGCTACGAGTGTCCACTCGCCAACCAACAGAGGAGAGTGAGAGAGAGAGAGAGAGAGAGAGAGAGAGAGAGAGAGAGAGAGAGAGAGAGAGAGAGAGAGAGAGAGAGAGAGAGAGAGAGAGAGAGAGAGAGAGGAAGCATGTTGGGTAGCACATTCTGGCAGACTCTCTAATCGTGTTTCCAAGGCATTCTCTCTCTCTCTCTCTCTCTCTCTCTCTCTCTCTCTCTCTCTCTCTCTCTCTCTCGCTCTATTAGTCCTGAGATGGCCACAACCAGAAAATGGACACTATATTGTTGTTAGTCTTCCAAAAACAACAACATTAAAAACCAGGAATGCACATGCATAACGCAATCCCACACACCCACGCGTGCTGTGTCAAAACCCTGGCGTATTTCGCCTCCCCCAGATGATAAATTAGCCGATCACTCATCGTTAATTTATTTTAAATATATTAATCATATTTCTCATAGGAGAGTATCATATTCCTCTTCTCACATCCATCTTTGGTCTCCTGTGATTTTTTTTTTTCCTTCCAGAAACAGGGAGCGCAATCTACTGTCCTACTTCTCCCCACAGCGGTGCCATACGCTCCAGCGTTATTTAACTACGGCTTCGAAATACTTTCTGCCGCTTTCGAGCAGCACTTCCCAGATGGCCTCCACAAGCTGTGCCAAAAATGCGTCTTGTCAACAGCCTTGAACTATGAGATCATATGGCGACAAGACATAGGTCTTTATATCTCTTCTGTTTCAGAGTTCCACTGCCGTCTGACTGTCCAATTCATCATGGTCGAATATTGCTGTCAGAGCGATAGCGAGAGGAAGTTCCTCGTACGGCTCTGATAAAGGGACGTGTCCGACTCTCAACAGCTCCGCCGAGCAGCCGGCACCGGGCCCGAATACATCACTTCTGATAAAATAATTGAGCAAAGGGTGCGGGCCCAAATGTTTCGCAAAGCTCTCCCACGCGTCTAGCATGAGATTACGGAAGAAAAGATAAACATTTCTGGCTTTACCAGACAAAACAAAAGATTTCAGGTTGCTCTTTTGTAGCTCAGTGGAGTTTTGAAATGTGGTTCATTTAGGCAACTTTGTCTCAGACGCTTCTCCTATGACTTCTAATAAATGAACAAAAGATGCAAATGAGACAAATGTGATTAGCATAGCAGAAATAATTTAGTTTTAGAGGAATCTGATGAGAAATGTTTGGGTTTATAGTGAGATATCTGGCGTTTTGATTGTATTCTCTTTTTTTTTTGGGGTATTTTACCAGACAGTTTGAGACATCTTTGAGGCATCTTCTGAAATTTGTGAGATAACTGGCCATTTTTTCTCAAGGGAAGCATGAGACGTAATCAAAATCTCACTAATGTCTAGGAGAAACAACTGAGACATTGACAAGATAAAGATATCATTCATGCTTTTCTGCTGTTTGGTCTCTTGGTAGAATTTGGTGAGAAAATTTGAGTTCATTTAAAATATCTGACTTTTTGATTTCTCCCCATTTAATCTCATTTATGTCCAGGAGAATCAATCGAGACATTAATGAGATATGACTTGTTCTAATTTCCACTTTAAAATGGTCAAAAAATGACTTTAAATGGTACAAAACAGCATCCGTTTGCATTCTAATTGCAGAGGGAAACAAATGCAGCAACTATAAACAGATGAATCATATACATTCTCAAGTTGCAAATATTTGCACACACATTTCCTCAGAAACATGTGTGCCAGCGCCAAATGTGAGGTGCGTTTCATCGGAAATGTGTTGATTTATTTCTCTGGCATTTTGTGCTGCTGGCATTCAGGACTGAAGTCAAGTTTGATGAGGCTCTAAGCATATTTAAACGCCTCTTATGACTGCCACTACACTAGAGACAGTCACGTCATTACAACCGTCACTCACAGCTCTTTATAGCGTGTGTGTGTGTGTGTGAGTGTGTGAGAAAGAGTCTCAGGGTTACTAATGCAGGCCACATGTATAAGTGGTGCTGATGTCTCGGGCTAATAAAACAGCTGCGCTCTCATTGGCCCTTTAAACGAAAAGCTGAGAGGGGGCAACTAGAAATCAGGAACAACAGATAGTCACATCCAACCCGAAAACACTTTAACATGCCCGCAAACCGCAAGAGAAAGACAACGGCAGAGACATGGGGAAAATGCAACAAGCCCGAACTGAACATTTGCCAGACATGATGGGAAAAAAACGGGGCTGTTTTCTGTTCTTTTTTTTGTGCATCCACGCTACCATGTTCCTCCCTGCGGACTCTGAACTGCATTTATGAATTATCTGACACTTTTTCTGACAACAAGAGCTCGGTGGAAATTTCAAGGCCCCTTTTCCTGACAAGCACGAATATCAATATTTGAATACGTTGCCGATTTTTCAAAAACTTCTTGTTCTTGTTCACGGATGCACTGGAGCAGGGTTGAGTTGTTGTGCTTTCTTTTTCGAATTCCCTCGAGCCCCAAAGGAAAGAATTCAATGCGTCTTGCATTTTATTCTGCTCGGAGTGGCATCTGAAACTCTCTTCTGAAGAAGTTTACTTCCCTTGACTACAAATACGGGCCCGTCCAGGTAAATAATGATAAAACCGTGAGAGCGTTGATTCATGAATTGACACGGCAAAGTAACTTGCATCTTAGAGATCTTTGTAAGATATGCACGTCTTTGTGCGCTCGATTCCAAAAGGCAGAACAGTTGTCTCACGGTTTATTTTGGCGTACAATCTTTCGTTTCTCTGACATGTGAGATTCTGAGGCTGATTAGAAGGAACTTGTTAGGATGGGATCTGAAAAGCGCTGACTCCTCCTGCTAACAAGCAGGTGAAAAAAAAGCAATATAAAGACAACAAAACACAGTCATTAACATTTATGAGTGTTGCGGGTGTCAGTCAAGACGTGAAATTAGAATAAAGTAATTTAATTTGAATGCAGAAGGTGTGCGTGTGTGTTGCGTGTAAGCCGTCGCTTTTTAATTTGCATGCCGGAGATTGTTTATACGGATCTTTAATAGGGACGTCAGCTCGCTGGCAAACGTTCTTGAGCGCAACAAAGACAAATGTCACCGTATTTTCTATGAGCGATCATGTTTAATAACATGCATCATTAGCGATGGGATCAATACGGATGTAGCAGGCCTGTTCAAGCAAAACAAATATGACGAGCTGTAGCTCCTCCTTCCTCTCTCAATTTATACCAGCAGAAATATGGGATACATTCAGCCGGTGATTTATGTATGAACTGATGTTTGCTGTAAGGGAACGAAACCGAGGTTTCTGAATCCTCTTACGAAATGTATTTTTCAGGGCACATAAGCAGATTAATTCCCTCACACTCTTTTGGTTAAATCAGTGACGTTACAATATAGATACGGCAGTGGCCCATTTGATCAGGTTTTGAGCCTTGAGTTTGTGTGCTCCTCGTACTCTTGTTTCTCTCCTCCTCCTCTTCACCCCCAAATGTGTGTGTGTGTGTGTTGGGAAGAGAGAATCTCTTAAGCTTCTCACAGGCCGCTACCCTGTCTGATTCGGTCACTAATGATAGATTGCCCTGCCCTCCCCCTCTCTTCCCCTTTCACTTTCTCTCAGCGCTGGTGGAGGACTAAACCTCGACCCCTCTCTCCCGCCCCGTCACCCCCGCGAGCTGCCTGTCTGCTCTCTGCTTAGACATCAGCCCTCCGTCAGCCTGTGGCCATCTCGTTTTTCTCCAGTCAAACACTGGGGCTTCAACACTGCACATCCTGAAACAACATCACATTTGTTTTGCCTTCCTTTCTTTTATATTTTTAGTGCCCGAAACGTGTGCTTGGACACAATGGTTTGATCAATAATCAATGCTGATGTCAATGGAGATCGAAGGCTGATGCACTTCCAAAATGTGCGTATGAAATGCATAAAAATAATTCATAAACACTTATTTTATAAACAGACTGTGTATGATTTCAATTAAAACAACAAAAATATGAGATACTTTCAGGCTGATTTGAGTATGAAAAGAGAATAGCAGTCTTATGAATATTAGCCATAATACATTTTTTTGTACTATAAAAATTCTTCAATTACTCGATAATCGCAAAATGGCCTAATTTTGTCCAGTTACAAATGCTAGCACACTAAATTGCAAACCATTGTTTAAAATCTCAATATTCACTTTTTTATTTATTTTTTATTTCTGAAAACAGGAAATGTTTTTGGATATTTGGAAAGTCACAACTATGAATTGATTAATCATTATCAGCTAAAAAAATGTCAAAATGGCCACATTTTGTCCATTTTCGAATGCTAGCACACTAAAATCGCAAATCCTTTAATATTCAATTTTTTTAAATTCCCGAAAACAGAAAATGTTTTTGTACTTTGGACATGTTTTAAAATCAGAAAATTATATCTATTGACTGGTTAATCGTTATCAGCTGAAATAATCATCTCAAAACTATTTTTCCTAGCAATTTTTGCTTTCCCAATTACGATTGCTAGCATACAAAAAAATCTCAAATATTCAACTATTTTTCAAAACTCCTGAAAACAGAAGATGAGTTTTCATATATACTTTGGAAATGTATTAAAATCTGAAAATCACAACTATTAATTGATTAATAATTAGCGGTTTATATGATAATCTGAAAATGACCAAATTTAATCCAATTACAAATTCTCACCCAATAAAATCTCAAATCACATTTTTATTTTATTTTAGTATTTAAATAGAAATATAATAATTAAATATAATTTATAAATAAAATAAAAAATGTGTATCCATTAGCATTGATTAAAAAACCCTTGTCAGTATTGACATCATTTATCGGCCAAACGCCACAATTCCAAAATGGCCACATATTGGTCAAAAATACAGCTTCAATTGATTAAAAGCTCAAGCTGATTATATTAGCACAAAACATGTAACCATTACTTACGAACTTTTGAAAACTTATTGAAAGCAGTTTATTATACATTGATGAACACAAACACTACCAGCAGCAAACAGTCACATTTAATCTTAAAATGTCAAACATCGTCCGATTAATCAGTTTGGACGATAAATTGGTTGATCGCTTGTGTAAACTGACTGAAAAAAGTCCCCTTAATTCCATACGCTGTTCAAACCTATATGATTGTGTTTGCTACGCAAGTACATACTCACGCCGTGTACACTGCTTAATTCGAGGTAGTGCTTGTGTCCTCTAATAACAGAGTAGGAATTGGTTTGGCGGGGTTGATATCCGGGTGTCTATCTGGAGTGACGAATCCATGAAGCATTTCAGACCATCTCCCCTTTTCAATTTCAGTCGGTGCCTGTGAACCAACATGGTTCTGATGCCTTTCACCCTTCAATGGACACACAGCCACCGCTAATCAGGATTACATCCTTCAGTCAACAGTGATTTCAATAAAAGAAAAGAGAGAGAGAGGCAGAGAGAGAGAGAGAGAGAGACAGAAGGAAAGAAAAAAACAACAAAAATTATCATAAATATAGGAAGCTTGAGCTGGACTGGCGGCCCGGTTGTTGTCGAGATAGCAGAAGGTGATTAAAATCTCATTCGACGGGAATCCGACTGAGGCGCGGTGGTCAAATTGTGGAGGAACACACGCACACACGCATGCAAGCAAACACACTCCTGGTACGAGCGAGCAAAGTGAAGATGATGGAACTCGCCCCTGAGTCGCATCTGATTGCACATGCACACACAAATTGGCACAAAGTAGATTCATGAACAACAAATCATTGCAGGGGGAGCCTGACCTCTTCAAAATGAGCCTTTGTTACAATCATTTCAGTCAGCGCAGCCGCCACGAGGTGCCTCATACTAATTTGCTGTCTCCGAGAGAGAAAATGTGAAAAAACTGTCTTGCCCCCAACAGGTTAACACGCTTACACGCTCACCTTTAAATGGATGTGACGTGTGACCTTATTCAGGGTTTGGATATCGAGCTAATAACTTCCTTCGTGAAACAAATTACCCAGTCTTGGCCTAACATTATTATTTTCTGTATGTTTAAATAGATATTTAACAACAGCGCCGGCTGTGAGCGAGAGAGAGAGAGAGAGAGAGAGAGAGAGAGGGAGTGTGTGTGTGTGTGTGTGCGCACCGTCTGACTGTGTGTACGGTTTAATTACCACATCGACACGTGTAACTGATGCAATACCGCAGCTCGCCGGTGAAACCCCTGTACAAACACGCGTCACTTGGAAAACTCTTCCAAGATGTGTGCTTGAAATTCGGGGAATTGCTAACATACAGGAAAACGAATATAGACTCGGTTTCCCTCACCGTCGCTACCGCATGAAGCTAACAAACCGTTCCGGACTGCCCGAGGTTAATGGGGAGACCACAAAATTTGGACTGGGGCCACGGTTGTTTTAGCTAAGCGTCGTTATCAATCCCAGGAGAGACTGTGAGGTGTAAAAAGTGCAAGTCAATGTGTTCATTGTCCTTCCGTCAAACGAATGGACGCCGGCCTGGTGACGGCAGGATCGGAAGAACTATGAGAGCCTGACTTGTTTTTTGAGCAATTAAAGCGTTGGGCTCAACGGGAGAGAGGGTGAAGTGGTCTGCCATTAAGCCTAGTTAGAGGGGTCGTAAAGCTAACCTGTTGAGAGACGTGAGAGTGTGTGTGTGTGTGTGTGTGTGTGTGTGTGTGTGTGTGTGTGTGTGTGTGTGTGTGGAGGAGCTGTCTGGATTGTGTCAGGTTGTCAGGGTTGGCCACTTTAACAGAAGGAAGTTAAGGCGGTGACCCACGAGGCCAGACACTTTGAGGAGATAATGTCCAAGTCTTTCTTTTGCTGCCTCTCCCTCTTTCCCTCTCTCTCTCTACCTCCCACAGGCCAATTAAAGCCTCGGCTCACGGGAAAACTTGCACAGGACTTCCTCTCCCTCCTCTTCCCCCTGTTTCTGCTTAGCAACGTCTTGTCAACACACACAGATCCGTGACATTCTCGTCGCTATCACTAGCATTACAGTTTCAAAATCGCCTGTTGGAATCGTTACGGTATTAAAAAGCAAGAAATTCTTGTTCCAAAAATGTTTGTACATTGTGAGCCTAATTATGCCATGTCCAATCAATTATTTATAAAAGTTTATCATCTTAAAACTGGAAAAGTATGACATCTGAATTAGGTCTTCCAATTGGTAAACTTGTAGTAGCAATCTAGAAATTCCATTTGGCCAAAATTTGGTGATACAAAGCGATTTTTTTCTGGTGTATATCATAGGTATTATGTATGAATATGAATGGAACATATCATACATGACTGTGCTTTTGTGGCGATGTGTGGATAAAACTGGCTAAATCTGTTTACATTGTTGTTTTTGCTGGCACGGCACACATTTGAAACGCGTACTCTGCCCATGGAGTTGGGCAGATGGAGAAGGAGAGACAGAGGCATCCATCGCAGCTGGCTCTGATTACCGAATGTCTATCCATTCTTTCAGCATCTTAAGGCACGCTTTGAGATATTACTCGAAAATAGGAAGATCCAATGAAGCCCAAACAGATATAAAGTTCCAGCCTTACTCAATCAATACTTGTCATTTTTGGCAGCTGAAACTTTTGAGTGCAACTGATTCTTTTTTTTTGTAACGTAAACGATATACAAGGTACCAGAAGTGAATGAGCTAATTCTTGCTTCTCAGCACAAGCATCCTCGTCTTTACTCTGTGATCTCCATCTAAACCCCTCACAAAAGAGCTAAAGGCTCTGTGACACTCTCACATTACACACATGCGAATATCTAAAGTGCTTTTGCCACCCACCCTCGCTGAGAACGATTTTCTTTCACTTTTCTCCCCCTGGTCTCACTCTTTGGACATGCAAGTTTACGCCTGGAGGATTCGAACACAAACCAAGTGTCATTTGTCCTTCAGTTCTACCCACCCAAGTGGTGATTAGTTTGGTTTAGCTGCTGGCTAAGAAAGCAAACCAATACAGTAGACCAAACAAGGGACCCGACGCTGGAGGGCAGAGCGACGCTCTGATTGGCTGCTCTTCATTATGTCCAGCTGGAAGGTAAATAATCAACAAACACTCAATGAGGGACAGCCTGTTTCAGCCCACCACTTTAATCAACACTTAAGGAATCAAATTGGATTTGCCCTATCAGAGACAAATAGACTCCAGATTGTGTGTGTGTGGCTGCCTCATTCCTTGTAAGAGTGTCGGATATTTATCGCCGCTAACTTAAAGCCTAATACAGGGATACATTACTTCAGTCCTGTTACAGTAAGTTTGCAATTTATATACTTAAATGTTAATACATAAAATGTAAACAAATAATGGTATATATAATAATATAATTAAGAAAATATAAAATGAACAAAATAAATCTTTCATCCTTATTCTACATGTGTATTTACATTTAAATATTTAAACTTCAAATGCACTATATCAGTTTTGGCATGGTTTGTGATAGGCAGTAATAGATAGATAAACAGTAATAACCTAAGACTTGTCTCTTTCAAAACATGTTTTGTGTTGCATTCAAAATGTTTTGGGGTCGAAGATCATTGCAAAATGCTAATAACGAACTTGGCTAGAAAAAAATCATCGCACAACACCACATTATTTACAGCCAATATTCAGTGCACTTTGTGCCAAGAACGATATTTTGTTCTGAAAAACAAATTGATCACTATGAATTTCCCCATAACAAAGTGGAGTTTGAACAAGCCAATGCAAGTATAAACTAAAATCTAGCCAATATACAGTACGGGATGTTCTTTGCATCAGTATGCGAGGTGGACGCAGAGCCAGTGTGTGTTTTGGGGCCGTTCCACTTAGTAATCCTGTAGGTCTGGCAGAAGAATGGCATTTTTAAAGACATCCCTTAAAATCTGCACCCTACTGAGGCCAGTGGTTTCCTCTGTCATTACAGAAGTGTAAACTCCTGGATGTGGGAGATTGAGAGTAATTTCTTACAGATGCACAGCCTCCTCTGGCTCTCGACACGGAGATTTGGGGAGAAAGGAGATCCAGCCAGGATGAGCTGGTCCCAAATCAGGATGGACGAGTTCTGACGATTGAGTCACCGTATACGCGTCTGTGACTGAACGCAGGTGTATATTACTCATCATGGGCTTATTTGGAAATTATATTATTATTATTATTATTATACACAATTGTTCATGACATACAATACCTATGTAGTCATCTGGTTTTGTGCTGAGCTTTGCACACACCCAGACAAGAGACCCAAAAATGAAGTCTGTGGTCGACTTTTATATTTTAGGGCCTTTACTGTTTTTTTAATGGTAGAGAAAGAGTGAGTGTAATAGAAAAGCAATTAACCCTTGACATTTCTCTTTTAAAATATGTTTTGGGCCAGCCCTACTATATTTAGGACAATTTTGGGTTAAATGTCAGAGCAAAAATGTCATATAACAGTCAAATATTGCATCACATAGCACACACAACATACAAGGAAACGGTAAAAGGGAATGGACCGTCATGTCTGCCGCATGCCTGCCAACTCCTAGGCCAAGCACATGTGCTACTGTTCCTTTTCTCGTGCAATGAAGGGCAGAGGTACGATACTTTTTCATTCAGCATATTGAGCAGGTTTCTGGACAAGCCAGCCAGCGGTTTTATAGTTAATCAATACCAATCCATTCCCAGCCTTGATGTTAAATAGGGATCAATACAGGCAAGCTGTGACTGGATCTGATTTCAATTGGTTGGCCAAGCAGTGGGTTTTAATCTGAAGCTAAATCAGACAGGAGAACATAAGTCAGGTGAATTACAACACTCCTTTCCCAGCACTAGGAAACGCCAGTCATATTTTATTATCGCAGTCTGGGCAGGTTTATTCACCACCTACGTTTTTTATTTATTTATTATTCTGTTTCATTTGTACGAAAAAGAGATACAAGCTGTCGCTAAAAACTGGCACGCAAAAAAAAAAGAGAGACAAGAAAATCCTATTTCTCAGCTCTGACGGAGTGGGAACCTGCAATAACGCCTCCTTTTTTTGTTTCTTCTTAAATGATTGATTCAGAGAGACTGGATAGATCGATGAAGTTCTTAAGTTCAGAACGCTTCCCAACCAGAAGATCATAAGGATCACATCATTTCTGAATTAGTCCTCCTGATTCACACAGATCAGAGATCTTGTGCTACAAAGAGGGCAGCAGTTATTATAGACTGAAGAAAAAACTTAACCAGCACCTCAGCTGCCTTTTTCTACTACTCTTTGAGGTGTATAACAGAATCCATAATACTCTTTTCTCATCCTAAATGTTGCTCTCCGTCTTCAAAAGGCTGCCTTATCTATCTGCGGCCATTGAAATAGCAAGCTCTCTGACGAAAGGCCCGCCATGTATTCCAGTAGATAAGTGATGTCAGCCACCACACTTTTGCTAAGCCCCCTGAAATCCCACTTTCAGGAGCGAAATCCATAAAACTCATCCGAGGCTAGCGGATCTAATGAAACATGCTAGCCCCTATAGCACTGATTGATCAGCTAGCGGTCAAAGCCCTGGCCCGACCGCCCCGGTGTCCCGCTCCTCTCGTGGTCCATCTATGATGATAAATTAGCATTAGATGGGGCCTAATGAGTTTACTAAACATTTGGGATTTGCGCTAATAAACTGGCAAGCTAGCAGGCTAGCAGTGAGAATGAGCAATCCCCGAGCAGCCCCTTATCTAGGGGACATGACAGTTAAACCACACGTCCAATCTGCCATCGATTCATCATCCTGGTGTCATTGTGCATTCTTCACAAGATAATTATGCAGCGACTGCCTTGGAAACACAAGTGTTTTACACTGAGAACAAGGTCTGATGTTGCATGCATACCATGGTAAAGCACTTCAAAGAATACAATGGTTTTACTAATCTAGGCAAAATAGGCATTAAGCTGCAGTCTTCAATACCGTCTAAAGGAATGGACCGAAAGCAAGACTACATAATGACATTCTAATGAACATGCAAATTAAAAATGCTTGCGGCATCTGTCAGCAATAAGACAGAAACTAAGATTCATCTCAGAGTTTGATTTATCTAGCATTAAAACGTACGATCGCGCAGCTAAACGGCCTCGTTTTGTGCATGCAAACAATTTAAGAGTTAAACAAATATTTAGCGCGGCTAATGGTATTCTATCAAGTTGACTCACAGCAACAACAATCAATCAGCATCACACCCCATATTTAAAACAATGTAAATTAGTGGCAGCTTTAAGCAGAGTAAACGGCTGATGATGTGTGCTGGATGGCAGACGGAGTTCTGGACGCTGTAATTGCTGGGAATGATTATAATGAGGGTTTGGGAAACTTAAGCAGAGACTCACTTATAATGATAAATAGCCTTGAGCCAGTGGGTGAAACGCAGCCTAACCTCTCAAATACACTTCTCGCTGCTGACTTCTGGACTTGACTATTTCTCGTCTGGTAACCTAAAATGTCATTCAACATCATATCGAACTTCACAAAGGGCAGTAAAACACAAGTGCAAGCAGAGATATAAGTCCTACATCCCCTCCAGTGCAAGCGAGCACAATCTACCCTCGAATGTTCATGTGAGATTCGAAAAACACGATTACGTTTTCAGCAAGCGGGCCATTGGCTGATAATCTTTTGACAGAGGGGCCTATATTTAGAGATAACTTGTCAGCTTTAATAAATGATAGTTATTTGCTGCAGTTTTTTTTTTGAAGGTTTCGGAGCCGATGGCCCCTCCCGGGGGCCCATGGGACGGGCGACGGCCAAGGCCCAGTGCCTCTCGCGGAGAGATGCTGATGGCGTGTGCCCAATGTCCAGATCGCTGTCCTGCGACCTCAAATTGGCGCGACCAGCACCATGTCCAATACAATCCTCACACTGTTTCCTAACCTAATCTCAGCGGTGTCACACGACAGATTGCCACATTCGGAAAAATGGGAATGGAGGTTGGGTGGGTAGCTGGGAGGGGGTGGTTTAAAAAGAGAAAAGACATGGGAGCTCTGTGTTCTTTGAAAAGAGAGAGATCGGAGGGACAAGGAACGGATATTTCTTCCAAGGGAGACGGCGTGTACTCAACACCCTGATCTGATTTACAAACTGCTCCTAATGGCAAACAAATGTTGTGGGTGTGTATTCGCATAAAAATGAAAAGAGAACTGTACGGATCAAGCCAACATCTACCACAAACCAAAAGCAAGTTATCATGCTTTTACAGCCTAAAACACATACGCACACGCTGACATAGTGTTGACAGAATCAAACAGGACGCTCCATAAACACGCACATGTTAAATAGACAATGTGGCCGAAAGGAAACCAAACACGTCAATTTAATTTAGCACGAACACATTCTGCGGCACCGCAGCGCTCGAGAACTAGAAACAACTGCAGAAGTAGTCAAAATAAAAATAAACATTCGATTTAAAGCATTGTTAGCTACGTGCACATAAAGCAGATCTGTTTTGAATTCTTTCACGGTGTGAAGTTTGAGCAGAACAGGTTGTGCTGTGGAAATGGGACACGTTGGCCGCATTCACAGAGGGAAGCGTCATGAACTTCGGACATGCATTCCATTCAGTCCTTCCTAAACCACGACTGATTCAATTTTCCCGGTTGTTATTCAAAAGAAACGTGCACCCGCGCCGAGCTATTGTGTGACAGCACACCCTCTCCAACTGCCCGGGGTGAGTTTTTGTGTGCGTCTGCATGCATGTGTGGAATCACATTTTTACATGTCTGTCGATAATCGTGCTCTATGCACGTGAATATTTATTGCATGTGAATCCATGCGTGCATATGCATGTGTGTGTGCGTGTTGACACACTCAGCGGGGGTTTTCATATAGCCCAACAAAAGGGGAGTGCCGTTGCTTTGTGCGCTCAATCAAATAAAAGGGGCTTTTTAAAGCACATATGTCCCCTCCACGGAGTCCTGATTAGACTCTCAATATCTCCACCAGACACACGCACACACACTATGACGCTGGTTGTTGTAGTAAAACTATAATTTTCACATTTCTCTTCTACTTCTGCTTTCGCCCCGATTTAGCTTTCTCACCCTTAAGTGTGTGCATGGATTGTGTCTCTCTCTATAGACTCCTCGGAGCCGACGTCTTCCGGGCCTATCCAACACGTCTTACAACAACACAGTGCAGGGTTCCCTCCTGTCTACACATGCTAGAGCCATTTCCCCCTTCCCTTCTCACACACAGGCCCACATGGCACCAAAAAAAAAAGGAAACGCACACACTGCCATTGCCAAGTACTATTAGCATGTAGCGGCTAAATCAAGACCATTACTGTCCCTCTAGTCTCTAGAAGAAAAGAAAAAAGAAAAAGCTGCTCCTTTTTTCTTACTTAGCCACCTGATGCCATCAAACCTGAATGTGCAAAATGATGTCATAGGCAGAGAGCTTTTTTGATTGGTTAAATTACAGAGACAAGGTGAAATCTCTCAGATGGAAGAGAGAAACAATTACTTAAAAAACAAGGTTCCTCAATGGTTCCTTGCAGCACTTCAGAATGTTTTTCCTCCCAATATTTTTTCACTAGAGGGGTTTATAAAATGTAAAAGTCACTATGGATAAAAGCATCGGTCAAATGTTTGAAAATGTTAATGTGAATGGGGTTTGCTTTGTAAAAGAACTTATTTTCCTATTGTAATCAGGCTGCAAAAATTGTTTGGAACCTTATTTTTAAAAAGCGTACAACGATTATTTTTCAGATACGAAAGTGTTTATCTTTCTCCGTAGAGGACATTGTTGTGGAGAAGCCTGCTCTGGAGTTGTGTGCTGTCGGACATCTGCTAGGCCTTGACCCACTTCTACGTGCGAGCAATGTGTGGCAGCGCTAAGGTTTGGCTTTTTGACCGTAGAGCCTGTTTCTCATTTTCTGTGTGAGTGTGAGCTGAGTGCTAGCTGCCAAGGGCAGGTTAAGCTCTCTGCTTCTCCCCTCCTGTAGATCTGGCATCCCTTCAGTTCCTCGCATAAAAGGTGGCAATCTTCATTAAAACCTCTTACAGACAACTGTCAGTTATTCACCGTTAGAAAGAGCCAGCTGTTCTCACTCTCTCTCTGTCTCTCTCTCTCTCTCTTGATCCCTCTAGTGAGACGGAAGTCACTAGTTCATAACAGAGGAGTTTAGAAGCGTAGTCGGTTCTGAAGAGTTTCAAGGTGACAGTGTCATCCACGCTGCACGCAAAGGCATTTTTGTATATCATTATGTCGAAGAGAAACAAAAGAGCAATTAACAAATAATTACAAAAGATTTTTGGTCTACATTTCAAACACGCCAGCATAAGGAGAACCTTAAGTATGCTAATGATAAATCATTTGCATACTAGAAAACACTTGCCTTTTTTCTTTCCATTTTTTTTTTAAAGAAAATCCTCCATTTATCAATGCAACATGGATTAATATTAAAATGGAAGAAAATATTAAATTAAATGTATTGCACCTAATAAAAGGCAGACTTGCCACTTTAGCAGCTCCAAATTTAATTGGAGTCGGTTTGTCCGACTAGGCCAGATATAACAACATTGGGTCAGCCAATAACATGATCTTGGGATGGAGCAATCTGTCTTTTTCCCACCCATGGCCGACAGGGGGAGTCTCTAAAACTTGTTTGAAAACAGTCATTATTTTTTCAATTCACTTTGCTGCCTCTAGTGGTGCAGAAATGACACTGCACCTTTGACTAATGCCCCACACACATACATTACAATAGGAAAGAGCACAAAAAAAAGACAGAATGCAATTATTCACTAAAAATCTGTGCAGGAAACCTTTTACACAACCTACACAAAAACAACACACTTGCAAACATCTTAGTATAGTCCTGTGTGACAGAAGGAACACTATTCTGAGTTATTTTCTTCTCGTAGTGGAGATCTACACTCTACTTTCACTTTGGCCACTGCTGGACTTGCCCATTGAAGGAAAAAGTACAATCACTCTCTCTTTCTCTTTCTCTCTCTGGTGCTAGCAGAGGGTTTGCTGACTGTCTCATAAATAAGGAGTTGCTGTGCACACCTGTGTACCTGCAGCAGTGAGGCTGTTACCTGGCCTGAGATATATCTGCTGTCTGCAACCTCATTAATCAGGTCTAATGGAGCTCTGGCGCTCTCCTCCTCTCACACGTGTGTCTCTGTGAACATAAACACACATATACGTGCATGCACATCCTCCAAGACTGCTGTGGCTCTATTGTACAGTAGATACAAGGACTTTTCGAATAAAACATTCAAACACACACACACACGGTCCGTTGAATGTCACCTGGACAAGGTAAGATATAAATAAATAGAAATATTCCTCTCGTGGCTGGAGGCAAAAGCAGCAGTTCAAGTGTCCTCTACCACTCAGTCATAGGCCTGTTTTGCACATCCTGCGCAGGTTTATTTCCTATTAAACAGGATGTTTGGGCGGGACATATCAGAGGGATCATCCTTTTATTTAAATAGCCTTTAGTTTACATCACAGCATGGTTTGCTGTTTGCTATTGCAAGTCAGAGTCAGACAATATTAGAGGGAGGGACATTCTCAGTCTAGAAAGCATTTGAGAGGACAACAGTTTGGAAAAATGTGTAACGATTTTACCTTTAGGGGTACAACAGGTTGTCTCTAGGACTGTGCCCTTAAAATACAACTTTATACATTATCTAAAGGTGCATATTAGTACTTTAAAGTAGTAATATATACCCTTAAGGTACTACTTTAGCAGTAAATAAGGTACAACGGAGCTATTTAAGGGTACTGTGGTTGTGCCCCGAAAGGTGTGATTTTTGCAAATTTTTTCAAAAGGGCTCAGATTGGTGCAATAAATCAGCTAAAAGTGAATTTTGTCTATGTTTAGGAGAATCCAGAAGGACTCAAATCTAAAAGACAAGGACTAAAGGTTAAACTCTGTGGTGTGTGTGAAACAGGCCTTTCTGTGAAGGAAAAAGACAGGCCGAGGAATTAACACTTAACACGGGCTTAATTACATCACGCAAGCGCCTGTGAAAACCTGCCATTCAAGTGCATTGGTAAATAAACCTCTCTTTACAGGTGATCCAAATGCGTCTCGCTCCAGACAGCCCTCTGTTCCAGCGCTGATATGTAATTAAAATCATCTCCAAAATTCTCCTCGACAGGACGGGCCCGAGCCAAAAATGTAAATGACATTAAGGGAGACAATGAATTGAATTTTGTTTAATGTCCCTTTTGCTGGTGCTAATTTACATAGCGCTTTTCCAACAAAAGCTCTGACCTTCTAAATGCTGGCATTTGCTCAGCTCCGAGAGAAGGCCTGTGTGTGGATGAGAGGGAGGAGGTCTTTTTAAGTAGCCTGGTCGGAGAAGATACAAACAAAAGGGCAAAAAAAACAGAGGAACTATCTGTGTTGGTTTTTCAAGATTAAAAAATCTGCAACAGGCCGAGTACGTACACAATTTTTTTGTCCCTCAGCATATGGCTCAAGGAAGACCTAGCTAATAACCAAGCGTAATCCTTTCTGGAAAGGTCCTTCGGTATGAAAAAAATGAATGAGTGTTTAGCTAAATCAGCATCGGGAGCCTAATATCATGCGGCCCGAACAGGTGCAAAAGCCTCAGCGAAATGAGCTACATAAACAGTCCTGCTACACAACTGTCTGACAAAAAAAGTCAATCTCATGAATTATTCAGTTGAGGGAGGGGGTTGTCTGTCAGAGGTCAGCATGTCTTGACCTTTCTGACAGGAAGTGAAAGGGAGATCGGTTGGCTAGGAAAACCCTCATCGCTCTTGAGTCGAAGAGGTATTATTAGTTCTCGGACCGATACGGGGGCGGTAAATGATCCAACGCCTCGCTCTTGACATGTGTGTTCAAGACATCACCTACAAGAGTTCAGGATCTAGCTGTAGAACTCCTCATTTCTGATGCTCAATCTATCTTTCAAAAATACAGATGAATAATCTATGGCGAAGCAGGGTCGGGTTGTGAAATATTTAAAGATCCATCGAGGTTGAAATTTTTTAACAGCTGAGAAATACAACCAAGTTTTTCTCATATTTTTTTTTTCTTCTTCTTCTTCTCCTCCTCGTGAAGAACCTAAAGCTGCACTAAAGTCCAAGAGAAATAGTATAAACAGATGTCTGGCTTGACTACAGGAAAATAGGACACATTTGGAATGATAAGTCTCCTAAACTCCATTGAAAATGCCAGAAGCGAGCGGGTGCCAGTTATTGTCCGAGCCCGTGCCAACGAGCAGTATGCCTGGCCCATGTGCCATCTGGGAGAATGTGGCTGAAAACGTTATTGATAATGGATCACCAGATCTTCTGGTCACCATAGCCATGTTTAGCAGAACATTCTCTCCCTCTATCTGTCTATCTATCCTATGTCCAACCCAGTTCAATGTTTTGATTGTAATGCAACCGACCCTTTCTTGTCTGCTCACACAATTGCACTTAGGATCTACTTCCTGCGCACGCAAACGCTTGTTTATAAACGGTGACTGAGCATGCACAAATCTTAGCTACGCATTAAACTCCCTCGTGTACTGTAACGTTCCACTTTTTCCACAGAGACAAGAAAAAAGACGGACCTAACAAGACATTACCCCACAGGATTGGTTTTGTGATTACAAATTAGCTTTATATCATACACCCCACCTGCACGAACGCTTCAGTCATTAGAGGTTCGTGTTTCCGTGCGTTCCGGGCTCTCCCGGCCGCCTTGTTCTCCGAGCGTTGGATAAAATCATCTGTTCACAGTTGTGATATGCAGACAATGCAGTCGGCTAATGAAGTACATCTGCTTTTGTGATCTGACAGAACGGATCGGCCCTCTATGAAAATGATCCTCTCGAGTCTTTCAGACGCCTCACAATCAAAATGTGAGCTTTTTTATCCACCGTTTCAACCTACCACAATATCCCTCCTTTTTGCCCAGTATCAGAGCTTCTTTGCACTGTTCTCCTTTTCCTCTTTTACTAGTGTTACACATATTGTTCGCCAGATTGAAGCACAAAGCGCCAAGACATCCGATCCATCCACCTCTATTTAGCCACGACACAAAGCCGAGCAATTTATGGGAAGAGTCAATGTGGTAAATATCAGTTGAAACCCTGTTGTAAAGTGTTCATGTTTTTCTTTAAAGGTAAATACATTGTATAAGCCACAGTTGGGAGAATCGACTCTGACTGCCCGAGACTCCTTTCAGGATCCACTAAGAGGAAGTGATATGTGTTTTATCTTCTGTTCAGAAAACCAAAACAAATCCTCCTCCACCTCGCAGGGACTCCTCTTTTTTTTCCCCTCCCTCCCCCCGTCCAGCTTTTCTTTCTCTTGCGGTTGAGTTACAGTGAGTGCATGAATGTCTGTCCTGTAACTAATTACTGTTCGCACACTGTCAGAGCTCTTCAGCACGTCTGTTTGAACAAGCTAATCATTTAATGCAGAGATAACAAAGGTTACTGAGATTGATTCACACTCTTTGAGAGTGTTTACAGAAGAAAATGTAAGGAACTCATATTCCCCTCCAAAAAAGGTTAAATAGGGGCTCTGTTCAAAAACCTGGTGGGCTGCCTAAATGCATAACATTTTAGGGCATCACAGACGCACGTCATATATGCTTTAGCATTTATGCTAACTTATAAGATAACATTTTTGGGGCAAATTGTAAGGCAGCATTCATGGACAAGCAAATCCAAGAATCCAATAAATAAATATACTTAAGATTAATTTGAAATCAAAAAGTAAGGTTACACTTTATTTTAAGGTGATGTATTTACCTTGTACTTATTTGATTAAGTACTGAGTAATAATGAACTACATGTAGTTACTATAGAGCTATGGTTAGGGTTTGGTTTAGGGATAATTACTTGTAATTATGCATTATTTACTGTCCTTACTGTAGTAAGTACATGTAGTTACATAAAGTGTTACGAAAATAAATGAAAATGGACTATTTTACTTATATTTACATATTTACATGTGCTGTGTATTTTTATGCTATTTAGAATATTGCAAGGATATGGATATGTACAGCAAGTAGGTGGGTGTTGCCTATGTAGGAAACAGAAAACAAGACAGCTTACTAAGTTTTGTAACAGAGATTGTCACTTAAATCAAATATTGATTATGAATAAGCCGTGTATAAACAAAACAAACCTATGTCTGCTCCAAAAGAGGAATCAAACTGCCTCGCATTAAGCGATTCACTCACATTATTGTGTAGTACTGCAGGGTTTCCACTTTACGACCACATGACGTGAGAGCGGGAAATGCTCAGACCTCCAAACACGCAAGCACGGCCATAGCTTCGACACACAGGGCATGAGTCCTTTTTTCCGACGCTTCACACGCTTCATGTATGGTGACTGACAGCGGCAACTGGTCACTGCTATTTGATTACTAATAAGAAAGATGTTCCCTCTGTCAGATACCAAACATTCCCTGCTAAGCAAACAGCTATTTCAGCAAGTCAAACATTAGCATTGCTATCCACTGGTGGCGCATATTTCGTTCCCGGCTTTACCCATCATCTCACCCTCCAATCTAATTTCTCACTCAGTGGATAGACAAGTTTGTGATTGTGGGATAACTTTGCAACAGCGACGGCAAGAAAACAAGAGAGAGAGAGAGAGAGAGAGAGAGAGAGAGAGAGAGAGAGACTCTTGCTGCTGGCAGCACTTGATGCTTATTCATGGCTCTTTACAGCAGATGGAAACAGAGAGACTCCTGGCTTTATAGAGCAAGGTAGGCTTGTTCTAGCTCACTAATCTCCAAGAGGCCCAGACTCGAGCAGCCAGCGCTCCCTGTCACATTTACCGTTTCAACCGCGAGTCCAAGACCTGCCCTGCCGTAATCCACGTACGTGCTGCCACTACAGGGATAATTGGGCAAAAAGGAAGAAGTGTAAGTCTCGCCGAGTAAGTGTAACCTTCAGCCAGACTCACAAAGAGAAACATAAGCTGCAAAAAAAAAAGAACGAACGTCAATTACCCACTCGGCGGGAGCCGGTGTGTTTGAACACGCTTTCCCTAATGTGATCAACATGCAACCGCCAACAGCCAGCCCAGAAACATTACTCATTTCCCACCGGCAGCACTACAGAGCGCAACGTAAAGACACCTTTTTGCCTCAAACATGCACGCTCGCAGACGCGACGTTCCTGCTCTGTTGCGGAACGCAGTCGTGCCACAAAGCCAGCGAGAGGCAGTGCACTGTTTACAGAGGAGATAAGCAGAGCTGCTGTTAACAAATTAGGATGAAAGAGTTGTGAGTTTAAAACCAAACGCTCTCTAGATCGCAAGTCTCGAGGAAAGCGCTTCCCTGACAACTCACCAGCAATTACACGGTCCCCAAAGACACCCTCGGGTTTCCACATCATCAACACACCTGCGCAACAACACAGGGCAAACCCAGGCCGGGACGCTGGGCCGCAGCGCCCTACACTCACAGAAGCAGATAGAGTCTTACCTGTCGATGATCACGGGATCTGAGGGCGTTTCGTTCCTGTTTCCGCAGCTTTTTTTGTCACAACACCGACTTGTGGAGAAGAACACAGGGAGGGAGAGAGAGAAGACAAGGCATGAGATGAGATATGAGGGAATCAGCAAACAGCTTGCATGTGTCTTTGGTCTTCGAGCACCGTGTGTTTAGATTTATTCATCTGACACGCTCTCTCGTCCTCTTTTCTAGCTAACCGCGAGGTGTTTGGCGTAGGTTCTGGCTGAGCCTGATGGTGTTGGTGGCTGCGGTTCTCGCAGATGCGGGCGGCGGGTAAACACGGAGCCCGGCGCTGTGGCTGAAGGAGGGAAAACAGCATGTTTTTGGTGTTTGTCTTAGTGCTGAGAGGAGGAGAGGGGGTGCCAGGAGGCTGGGAGGGGGGGGGGGGGGGGGGGAGCTCTCTCTCAGCCCCAGCTTTTGTTTACCTCTAATTGTCAAGCTGTTGTGTCTGGAGAGGATGCAAGATGCCACCTTCAACCAGGATTTCTGTGGGGCACTTATTAATTACCAGCTCAAAAAGCCTCCATCAGTCTCCTACAATGTGCCAATGCCTCCATTTTGAGGCCCTGAAGATGCTTCCATTATGCTTTCTTTAATTAATGTTGAAATTACTGAGATAAAAAAAAATGTTATGCCTCTTGAATTTAAAGAAGCCCACTTGTATAATGGTTACATGTCTAAGTGAGCTAAATTAACACCATATGGTATGGAAAACATGTAAAGCTCCTTAAAGCTGACAGCTAAAGTGATTAAAGTATGTCTATGGACCTCTGCTTGGGACTCGGAAACGCATCTGTGCGGTTTGACGCACGCAACAGAGTGCGATGCGAGGAATTTTCTTTATCGGTAAATACGGCTCCGTAAACTCTTAAAAGTTTGAAGCGTTATTATCTTGAGCGCAGAAGGATGTGGCGTGACCTCTGAGCAAGCTTCTGATTCTTTTCCGATTTGGTGGGAAATTGAGTGCTTGCTTCCATACGTGTTGTTCTCGTCTAGTGCAGTTATTTTATTTAATGTCCTTTTCACTTTTAAATTGACCGCATGATTTCTCTGTGGCGCGTGCGTAAAAATCAGAACAGACAAAGTGGCGCACGGTCAAATTGCTGAGGATGAAAAGCCACTTTCCAAAAGGCCCGAGTACGCACACACGCGTCTGCATGTGTGTGTGTGTGAATTTCATTTTATCCTCTATAGTATTAAAAGTCCAGTGAGATCATTCGTAAATCCGATGTCACCAAATGATTCAGTCAAATTTGCGCTTTTGAAGTAGAACTTCTGAAACTCGCAGAGCAGGGCGCAAAGCAAATCGTAAATCATTATGAATAAGCCGCCTGACAATTCTGAACATTTGGATTCTTTTCAGCGTATCCAGGCGGATCTATTCAGGGATTCATTGATTTTCTGTAAGGCTGATGCTCGGAGGCCTGGATAGGCCTACATCGTGTGCGTTACGCATTATGAAAACATGACAAGACATTATAGCTAATAAAATACAATTATGCAGTCGAATGTAATAGTTTATAATTATCTGAAAACATTTTCTTACCTGCACATAATTTCGTGTGTGAGAAGAACTCGGCACATTTCTGGGTTTTTGTCTTGTCCTTCATAAATAATAGCCTTGAAATAAAAGTAACAGTGAAGATCTTTTTAACTAGAGGATTGCACACAGACTAAAATATAACAGTCAAAATATTAAATATCAAACTTAATTTCTCCATTAAAAAAACGCCTGAAATTGGACCTAAAAAAATTAAATGTGGTTTATGGCACAAAGTTCAGATTCATCAATTAAAAAATGACATGAGAAGGTGCGTAAATAAAATCCATTTAGCCCACATACATTGTTAAACAATGTTTTATCTGTAAACCAACACACATGCCCACATTCTAGATAGAGATAACCTTTGTGTTATTAATTTGCATAAATAAATATGATGTTTGAAATGAATATCAACACTTGGCCGGTCATTGCGATGACAAATTATACCACATGCATATCACTTTAGAAATGAAGAGTCGCATATGCTTCTGTTTAGATCTTTGCGCTATTTATTTGGGGAATGATAATAGAAATCACATAGTTGTCGCTTCTCCGACGCAGATGGCCGCGGTAAATAATACCCATAACCGTACACATCAACGCGGTTATAATCTGCAGATATTTAGGGGTAGAGTGCTAATGGGCAATCTGTTGTTTATTTTGAGCCGCTAACAATGATTTTTCTTTAGATAAAAAGCGGTGTCGGGGGGTGCGCTTGAGTAATTTTTGAGCATTGGCTTTAACAGATGGCGTTTGGAGCTGTAGGTGCGCACGGGCCTTGGTGCTTTTTGCGCGTTCTGTCTCACTCTCTCTTTCTCTCTCTCCCTCCCTCCCTCCCTGTGTGCCCTGCTCCCGTTATGATGTACTGTGCAAGAGCGCACTCCAACGCGTCCTTCCGTGGGATCCGTGGGGCGCGTTGGAGTGTGCTCTTGCACAGTACATCATTGTAATAAAAATTAAATATATATGAAATAATATATAAATACACAAACATTACTGTTGGTACATATAAGTGTATGAAAATCCAAGCCCTGTTGTATATCTACACATTAAAGGGGAAAGAAAAAAAATGCAAGCTTAATGTGCGTAAATCAGCACGGAGCGAAAATAAATTGCATTAAAAATATGAGAACTTATAATAAAGTATAGTCGCAATTAGGTCACTTGTGAATTTTAATTTGCCAACTGCATGCTAAATCAAGCGTTGGTTTCTAATTTTTATGATATTAATTCTATTAATGAATTTTATTAAGTCTTATCTAACAACCCGTCTAGAAATTGCAAATAACAAAATGAGCACTGGGTTGAATTTATCAGACATTATTTGACGTATCCTTATTTTTCCACGCTTGCCTCTCACTGAAAATATACGGAAAGCCATAAAGTGACTGTTCAGCGCCATTGACTCTTTGATCATGTTCAGCTCCATTCAGAGGCGCCTCAGATAAAACCTTCATATTTTCTGTCCTGTGATGCCAAACGATGGATAAACTACAGATAACAAGAGCCTCAAAATCAAGCTAAAGATCCGCCCTGTTCTTTACTATGAGAGGCTGAAATGGACAATGGAAATAAGCTGAGAGTGATTTCAGAGAACATCAGAGCACAATATGAACTCAAGTGTCTGTCTCACGCCTGGAGCTTTATTTTTATGCCTTTAACCAGATCTGATTACAGCTCTACAAAAGTGAGTTTTCACGTGCGTTATAAATGGCACACGAACATTTAGTAACTGAATGCCAATTCATAAATATTGCACTGCCAAATAAAAAAAAGTGCATTTTTATTTTTTTATTTCATATGCTGTGATTGTAAAATTATTAAAATAATGTATGCATTATAAAAGCACACGCATATGAGCTGTAGCCTATATTGTCTCAGATTAATAAAAAAATAAGATTGAATCAAAAACAACCTAATTGAGCGCAATACACACATATGGGTTTTGACTATTATGCTTTATATGCGAGGGTGAGACTATAATGTGACATTAAAATACTAATCCGCGTAAATTATAAAGAAATCATTAACAATTTAGGTTATTTTTGTCTTTATCCTCAGAAAATATCTATTTTTTTATTTTAAATGCGTAATTTAAAAAAAAAAAAAAATATATATATATATATATATATATATATATATATATATATATATATAAATGTAAACACATTTGTTGTGCCCCACACTATTTCATTAATTCGCAATGAATTATCAAGCAGCTACAAGCGAAGAAAAACGTGGTAATGTGATTCATATTAAATTAAATCCGCCAAATAACCTCCCCCCATTAATCAGAGCAACCCAAAATGAGCCACGGCTTTACATTAGTGCCTAGTACAAGTAAATATAGCAAGTTAAAGCAGCAATATCAATAAATTACACTGCATCTCCAATAAATAATACATATAAAGAAGATGTACTTGCTTATGCTGTATTTACTTATGGAAACATGTAGCCTAATGTAAAGTACGTGCAACAGAAACTTACACACACACATCCACACACACACACACTATAAATATAAATACACAGATACACGCAAGAGAAAAGAAAAGTTCTTACCTGTTTTGTCATGGAATCGATTAACCGAACATAAAGATCCTGTTCTGTTCTGACGCCTGTGGGAAATTATTTTTTTGTTTTTCAATGTGGAAAAAGTCTGGTGTAAAAAAACTATACAACGTTTCCTCGGGGGAAAAAAAATAGAAAGTATTCTTGAAATTCACTCATTAAAAAAAAACATCATCGAAGGTTTGCCATCTACTAGAATTACATTTGTGGAATAAACTGAACTACATTTTAGGAAACTGAATGTAAGTCAATACGGCTCCATTGAGCGAATAAAACACTTGTAAATCTATCCCTGCTGAATAGAGAAATTTACACTTACCGTTGCTGTACAATAGTTGTAGTTTGTAATGTATCCCATTGTTAGTTTTTTCACTGTTAGGTTCCTGAAAATAAGCATTTGTTTGGGGTCAGATTGGCATTGTTGGGCTGCTGAGAATTTTATTTTGATATATTTATGAAATGCATGCATTTTAGTCTGTATGCATGTACATATTTACGCTTTTATCCAGCAACTCTATTTCAAGTTTGCTATTTTAGTAGAATAATTCCTGGCAATAATGTGTATAATGCATATCTATTTTTTGTTTTGTTTTGTTATCTCTGTGATATCCATCAAAAGTGTTTTATGGCGCACGTGTTTCCAAAGATCTAGAGATGTGGAAGTTTTAAGGTGAAAATTCAGAGCTGTATTCCAGACTGGCGCTTACTTTATCCTTTTCCACAAAGTCCACAAAAGCTGTCCTTTCGATCTCCACTGGCTGTCCCTGTCTGTCATAAAGAGCCAGGACGAAGTGGAAAAAATTGGATTTTCTGAGGTTGGATGGCGGTTGTTTCTCATAATGCGCCCGTGCCAGACCAACTCCACTGCGGGGAAAACAAGACACCAGTGTGGGTTAAAACAACAGGCGTACACTTGAGATCTGGATAGATGTAGATAGAATGAAAACATGGGAGAATTCTTGATTTGTCACTTAAACTGTAATATGATGTAATGAACAGGGGAAAGCGGCGAAGAGGTGCATGGGGAGAGTGTAATTGATACATGGCATATTGGGGATTTAGGGGTCGATCTGAGAAATGCATTAAAAATCGGATGATTTGGCAAACGTACCTCTGGGCGGCCGTGTTCGCATCCACCACCCCAGCCGTGTGCATCCACGATCGGACCGAATTCATACCACTGCCCAGCGGTTCCTCTTTCATAGTGGTCCCCCCTCTCGGTATATTTTCCTGAATCCCAAACATTAAAACAGTTCGCGTGCAACCCACTTCCAGCCAAAGAGATGAAATGAGAGTGTGAGCGAGGGCGCGTCGTTTCTCCAAGAAGCCCCTTCGGATAGCAGTAAGAGTTTGTTTGGGATTTGTCGAAAAGAGAAGAAGAAAAAAACAGTCCCGACTCCTTTTTCAGTCCGTCCTGCGTTGGCACCACATGAACGATTCAGTGCGTAAAGATTCTCAAGCCTCTCCAGCAGCTTGTTTGGATAGATGAAGATCCTCCCGTGGAAGAAGCGAAACAACTCGCGCAAATATCAGGGATATTAGAGTTGCTTTAATTCAGTTAAACATTTCTCGCAACTTTCTGTGGTTGTTGTTGCTGTTGATGAGGATGATGATGATGGTGATGATGCTCTTAGCTTGGTGGCATCCTATAACAACAGCATCAAAAAAGGCTTCGGGACACTGCTGAATCCACCACTTCTGGCTCCAAAAGACAAATAAACGCGTAAATGATCACCGTGGAGGTGTTCCCGGACACGGGAGAGGATGATGAGGGGCCTTTAGCGCGTCTTTGCAGAATGGATGGAAGCATACAAAACTCAACCCTCTATCCCCCAGGACTGGAACCTTTCCCGGGAGCCAAAAACTCCAGACCCACGGGATCCACGCTGTCAGAGGATGACGCGCAAGGAGGCGTGGCTTTGCCCATACATGGAGAGGATTGAAGCTTCCTGTCGCTGGGCTTTAAGCTTGGACCGTGAGTACATACAAGACTAGAGTCGCTGCTGCTGCTGCTGCTTTTCCAGTGAACATCATGTCAAGTAATCATCAGAGAGGAACAAAAATGAATGATAATGAAAGCCCGCGAATAAAATGCGGTGCGCATGAACTATATATTCTGAGAAACTGCCATGCAAGTTTATAGAGTGCAAAAGGGGGGAGAAAAAAAGAGCACTGGCCACCGATCCGCTGCAACTGTTAGCCGGTTTCCAGAATAAAATTCTTACTGGGCCATCATCATCACAATGACAGTGCCAAACGTCCCGGGCGCGTAATTGACTAAATCGATTCACTAGTTTCTCCTTTGATTACTCCGAAGTCAGGAAGGTGTACTGGCATTTTAAGACTAGATGCTCCTTATAATAAACACCCTGGGCATCTGCATAATGGCGTAATGCGCGTCTTAAATTATGGGAACATTGACTGCTTGAATCTAACACACACAGTTTGCGTGCGTGGAGCGAACCGATGCGATGTCAAACTCCTAGTCCTAGTGCGTACGCGCTTAATTTAGTAAATTATTGCAGAATTACATCTGAAACTGTGAAAGGACTCGGGGGAAACATTGCGTCCACCCTCTCCTTCTATGCGCAAGAAGTAGGATGTCTTTTGTAATAAAAATATAAAAATTTATCAGAACAATAAGGGTCATTTGCCCTTCATTTCGTAAAGTGCTCGTGATATTGGCAGACAGTGCATGTATGTTAATATTTGAATTAATGGACGAAAAATGGAAGTCCGATGTTGGTTATCTGGGGACCCTGTGTGCTGGAGGGAGGGATGGATGGATGGATGGATGGATGGACGGAGAGAGGAGAAGAGAGATGTGTTTTACACAGCAATCTATTCTGCTAGTGTTGGGGGTTAATGACTATTGCCAAAGATAAGTGAATTATCAAAGCTGTTGCTCTTGCCTCGACTCAAAATCCACCACATTGCATCGTCGTCTAATTAAATACGTAAGTAATAAAATTATATTTTACGACAATTTAAGATTGATATGCTTTTTGTCTTTAATTCGCAATGACTTTGATCCATGCATACGCTGCATGCCTCTGTGAACTTTAATGTTAAATGGCACCCTAGGCAGAAAATGATTATTATTATTTATTATTATTATTATTATACGTTTTCTTAATCACGAACAGTTGTTTTTTTGTTTCACGTGATATGTTCTTACAATTATTGTTATCAAATATTATAATTACGTGTGTGCTACATAAATCTAAAGTATCCGTAGACCTATTTGGCATGTGATATATTTTTAATTTGTTTTTTTAAATCAAATTTTTATTATTTTTATTATTTTTCCAAACCCTATTCTATCTATCTAACTTATTTCTTCTTATAAATATTTCAGGTTTGCTAATTCTAGGCCTAATCTACGGTATATCTAATACAGATTACACACCAAAGCGATTTCAATCTGATTACCAAATTAGGGTTTTAGTCTAAATCCCTTTAAATCTGATACTGTTGACTAGAGAAGTTCAACAATCCCATCGCGTAGGTAACGATCCCGTCCTAAAAAGGAGTTTTAAACCTTATTTGACAACAAATGCAGCTGCCCCTCTATTTTGGAAGATATTAGGCGAAAATGAATGCAAATCTGTGTTCAGAAGCCATCTGGCCGGAGACTGGAGAATCAGCTGCTCGCCTGAATCCATCTCGGCTCATTTCTGAGGCTCATCTGGAGCCCGGAGCCAAAGCGTGCAAAATGCGCTCTTTAATTCACCAACTTTCACATTCACTCCTCGACGTTCGGAAATTAAGTGCGCGACAAATTTTATGACACCAAATATCCGGTGTGTTTATTCTGAAACCGATTTAATTGCGTTTTGCATTTCGCAAGTGTCAGATGTCAGTTTTTGTTATGCAAAAAAATAAATAAAAATGTGCCAAATTAAAAGCGCATCTAAAATAATATTCTAATTATTCCGTAGAAAAAAAAGCAGTTTGTCAACACAAACAAAAAGATTACGATTGCAAGCATAATAGTAATAATAATAGGCTAATAATGATACTATGAAAAAATAAATTGATTTGTGTATTAAATATTTAGACCTTTAATATTATCTTTAATTGTTGACGATAATAAAAACTTGATGTTACATTATAGGTTCATCAGTTCAGTGTTTTGGTTTATGTTTTTTTTTTTAAATTATTATATATATATATATATATATATATATATATATATATATATATATATATATATATATATATATATATATATTTTTTTTTTTTTTTTTTTTTTTTTTTTTAGAAAACAATCTGTCTAAAAGAACCTTAAATATTCTACTATAACAAAAAGCTTTTTGGTTGTAACCGGAACCTTTATTTTTATTAAAAACTGAACGCTGCGGATTGAGCTCTATTCTGTCTGCCCATGTTAGATCTTATTTGGGGAGATGTACTAACCGAGCGCGCGGGACAAAGGAAAAGTTAGTCATGCAGAAGGTGTGTGTGGGTTTGAATAAGATTTGTTCGGCGTTGCCAAGACCTCCCGAAGAAACGACCCTCCTCCTTATTGTGTGTGAAGTGTTCCTTTTGTGTGAATTTACGGGGTGAGGCTCCAATGATCCCCAACAAATTTGCATTTAAATAGCGACATCAACCGATTCGCGTGCCACACACCAGTGGCTTTCCCAGATGTCAAGGCAAAGTCAGTCAGATGGCCAGTGCCCAGATGTCCCCTCCACGCATCATACCAGCGCACCACGACTTTCCTATTTGCATCTTTGCGCACGGCCAGATCTTCCAAATACCATTTTTAATCTTAAAGGTCTGCGGAGCAGAATGACACCTGCAAAACTCCAGAGAAGCTAGAGAAGAGGCATGGCTATAGTCAAATTGCTTGGAGAGGGCCTGTCTGTCTCCAACATCACAGAAAAGCGTTGACAGTTCGGGCTGCTAATGGCATTGATTCAAGAAATTAAATTAGCAGTGCTGAGATTCTGGGTTGAATCTTGTGCGTAAAATCGGACAACTGACCACTCAGAGAGCACGCCATGTAGTGAAAGGCGTGAACCAGCTCATCATAACTAATGCAGAGCTGCTGAAAGATGATTTACCTTCGGGATATCAATCCAAGAGAACAAGTTTCTGGGTTTAAAGCGCATCTGCCAGCTCCAGACTTCCCAGTTCATCACAATATGTTATAGAGGCAATTTTCGGGCTGTGGAAACAAACGAGAATCAACATTTCACATTTGCATGCTTTTAAAACCATGTCCTCTTATGGTAAGACCCGAAAAAATAGATGTATTTTTGTAATGGGTTTATCTAAAATGGAATGTGAGAGAGAAAGAGAGAGAGAGAGAGAGAGAGAGAGAGAGAGAGAGAGAGAGAGAGAGAGAGAGAGAGAGAGAGAGAGAGAGAGAGAGAGAGAGATGGAAATCAAAGCAGCGTAAACGTCAGTGCATGACAAACAGGGAGAATCAATCATTCGCCTTTGCATTTTTAAACTGTTGCATATGTTCCCTTCGCCTTAATCATGACAACTAATTACATCGTTAATGATCAGAAAAGGGAAAAATGAGGGCAAATAAAATCTTGATGAAATATGTGCATTGCTATTAGTGTCAAGTCATCATTTCAGTTAACTGTCTATTATTGTATCTTGCGCCATTATATAAAGTTGTGCTTAAAAAGCGCAGATATTGCATAAAAAAACATGTTGGCTATTATATGTTTTATAATGAAACAGCTACAAGTTCATATATTTTTAATGTACCTTTTTCCAATGTGGATTTGTAGCGGGTTGAAATAAATAGACAAAGCAAATAGCATTAACTAATAAAAATACATCAATAATAAAATACATGAATTCATAATACATTAATAGTAGAAAAATAGCCAAACAATATGCTTAATCAATTACCTCGTCTAAAATACCATTAACAATATCTCAATATCATTCTCTCTCTTTATAAAGGACGGTTTTTGAGCATCCGCCTAAATGAATAAAACGTGAAAATATGAATTTATTTTCCGGAGGAAACTGCGGGAGCTTTTGGCGGAGCAGCGTTTAATCTTTAAGAGAAATTTGATAAAGAGCGCCTCCTTTCGACGCAGATGTGGAACAGCGTCTGAGAGCACAGCACAATTAAACGGGGAAGAAGAGCTCGAATCAATAGCCTAATATCGATCAAATATGAGCCAATCAGTTTCTGATTTTCTTTTAAAAAGTGCCAGAATTTATCACGTGCATTGCAAACATCAAGATTGGAAGGACAAAAGTCTGATATAAATGTATAATGAACAATTTATAAACCTTATTTCGCCTATTAAAATGACTTTTCGTGCAAAATAAATTACATTTACGTAAATGCACGCATTTAATAAATACATGTAAGATGATGTAGCCTAGCTGTAGAAAATATATAAAAACGCCAATAAAAGTATTAAAGACACGCTGTCGTTTCCAAAACCTGCTGATGCTTTTATTTGAAGACAAAAAAAAAAAATAATTCTCCATATCCAGCAGCATCATATTGTACAGAAGCGCAAAGTGCATGTGCTGCAAAATGCATGTGTTATTTGTGTGTGAAGCAGATCGTGCTGAGGGCACCTTCACTGTGAAAACAGGTTTCGATTAGGTAATTTTAGATATTGTAATTGGCTTTAATTAAACATGTATCGCGCTAATTAACTCAGATTTTTGCTCAGCCGCTGGGACTCTCGTGTCGGCTTTGATACAGTCGAGCAGATGTCCCAATACAACTCCAGTGACAATTACAAACTTCACTTCTCTGGAAACGACTTCAAACCTTATATGCATCCCCGAAGACATTAAACAGGTCACCATTCCTATATGTTCAACACTTAATTGTTTTAATTATAAGTAATAGTATTTTATACTTGTGTATTTCACGCATCATCCTTATTCGATTCATTGCGATTTTATGTTTCGAAATTGACATTTCAAAAACACTGCACGAGGCCAACTTGTCTTAAAATATTTACATTTAGCCTATATAAAAAAAAAACCAATATGCATTTTTATTATTAGCGTTGTTTTATTATTGCTGTTACAATAAAATAAAAAATATTAAACATACAATAAAAACATTGATAATAAAAATTAATAGTATCAAAAGTTAAAATTATAATATAAATTATAGGCTTTTTACTGTTACTGTTTAAATAACCGAACAGTATTTAATAATAATAAGTAATAATAATAACTAGGCTACTATCAGTCTAAAGTGCTTTCTTTGTGTGTCAGTGTAACAAAGATCGTGATTTACAGCTGATTTTAGATGAAAACAGCAGAACATGTGAAATGGGCTGGTTATGTCTGGGTTGCCATATAATAATTAGCATTTTCATTCTGCTGCTGAAATGAAGAGTGAGAGAGAGAGAGAGAGAGAGGAAAAGAGCCCGAGGCGCAGCTCCAGGCAGCACCTATAGAAAGAAGAGAGCGGAGAGCCATTCTACACAATTAACATGTAAAATATCCAGTGGAAATGGGCTCTGAAAAGAGACGGAGCGGGTCAGCTCCACCTCATTTCGGAAGATCCCGTAAACTCTCGTGATTACAAAGTTTACCGGAGTAATTAACGGCGCGGGGCCGTAAGCTGCACCTGCGCTCGGGGCCCTCCACACACAGAGACAGTGATCGAGATTATTTCAACACTCCCGGTATTAAACAGCTCACCCTGCAATGAGTGTGTCACCACCAGCAGCAAGTCCTTCGTGAGAAGTGATTGACCTACTTTCTCACAGTTATTTTCACAAATCAGACGCTCGTTGGGAGCTTGAACATCTGGTAACCGAGAGGAACAGCCACCGGTCTGTCTATCCAGGCCTTTCGATAGGCGCTCGGTCACTTCTGCCCCTGTAGGTGAGACCGACGATCCCGGGCTTTTCCGGCACGGAGAGGACCATTATGTGGTGCCATTGCCCCACCTACAGGCCTGAAGGGTAAAAACAAACACCCTGCAGTCTGAGCCAGAGGTCAGAGGCTGCATCTGCTGGAGAATAGAATAGAATAGAATAGAATAGAATAGAATAGAATAGAATAGAATAGAATAGAATAGAGTAGAGTAGAGTAGAGTAGAATAGAATAGAATATTTAAACAACAGAATATGCTGCATGTGTCATTTTTATAGTCATTATGACCATTCCTTTTTCCATGAAGATAATTTGCCTTTTACTTTTTTTTATCATTTTTTAATCATATATTAATAAATATTTAGAAAGGGCTTCCCTACTACACCAACAATGGAATTTAGAAAAATGACATCCAATTCAAACTTGATATGCAATTGACATGTCATTTTTATAGTCGTTATGACCATTCCCTTTTTCCATTTAGATAATTTGCCTTTTAATTTTTTAATCTTTTTTTTAATCATATATTTATTAACTATTTAGAAAGGGCTTCCCTACTACACCAACAATGGCGTTTAGAAAAATGGCATCCACGTTTTTATTTTCTCTAAAATAAGTTGTCTAAACATGTAATTAAAAATTAAATATATAAATATTTTTATTCAAGTTAATTTCAATAATGAAATCACAATACATATTTCTGCCATGTATATACATTTAAGTAAATGCTAACATGAAAGCAATTGTTTATAGGCATTAACTATTCATTTTTCAATTAAGGTAATTATTTGAAATATTTCATCTTTTGTTTTGTCATTTATATAGTTAATTAAACTATTTATATCTATTTATTAAATTATTTAGGAAGGGCTTCCCTACTAAGGTAAAATGCAGTAACACACACACACACACACACACACACACACACATATATATATATATATATATATATAGGGCCTATATATTTCACCTTTGCATGCAGAATGATTCAGGGACAAGTCACATTTTAAAACAACGCTAAGTCAAGAACTCCACTATGGAAAGGTGGGTGTAGATGGTTAAAGCTACAGGATTACAGATGTTTCTTTAGGAAACACCAAACCAACATGTTACTTTCAGATTAAGCTGCCAAACGAAGCAAAACCTCACTCAATTGCACGCTATGCTCACGTTTGTATGAGGCAAACCATGACGCAACGAGACTAGTAAATGTAGTCCACAATTTATCATTCGGAACTTCCTGCTATTTCCTGAGAGCACATCACCCAAACACTCCACATGACAGAGTCAAAAAGGTCAACGCTATGAAATGAAAACTACGGAGGAAAGAAATTGAAAATGTGAGAAATGACAACTCGTAGCACGAAGCGGGACTGTTAGTGACTGCCTTGCTGTATCAAAATGAAATTCCCCAGCTGCCAGCTCTAATAGGGAGGGTCAACAGGTCAAAGTTCACACAGCCCCTTATTGCTGTGTTACGTTGCAGTTTAAATTCCCAGTGGCACTGGCGTAAGAGTGGAGGCGCACACTCACTTAGAGACGTGTCTTACATCCACATAATGGCAGGTCAGATTGTATCCAGGTGCATTATTAGCCCATGCATTTTTAATTGAGTAACCTTAATATTGATAGTGTCTGGTAGTTAATTCTTTTTCGTCTTCTTGATGTCATATATGTCAATTGCATATCAAGCTTGAATTGTTTCAATACTATTGCACTGAAAAATATCATTTCACAGCCAAAAGGGCTACTTTTAATTTCACAAATGAATAAATGCAAGAGTTTAAACTCTAAGAAAACACACTGGATGCTGAACGAATGTCTTTGTCTGGAAACAGACTACAGTAGTGACAAGTCCCACGGCTGTATGGGAAGGCAGTCTAAGTGTGTGTGTGTGTGTGTGTGTGTGTGTGTGTGTGTTTTTACACCACACTGGGAAAACTCAGTCTTCTGTGGTTTCTTTCTCTGCCCTGAACAGATTCACACAGTTTCATTCTAAAGATGCTCGACGCCGCCCACGTGCATAACTGAACCTTTAATCACACAGAGGAAGCAAACAAACAGCCTCTTCAATGCTATTCCTCAAAAGATGGAGATGAAAACAGCTGGTGGAATTATTTATTTCCTAAAAGCAGCTTTTTATGCATTTTTAAGTGCAGCACAAGACATCAGATGCGGATTCCTCGAAATTACCAGACGACTGCTTTTGGGATGCATTACTCTCACATATAGAGACACTTCAGTGGAATAGTAGTGACACTCCAAACTGTCAAACATAGTGGGCAAAATATAAAATGGGGTCCAAATGTTTGAATTTTCCAGTGCAAAGTTTAGTGACCAATGAGAATTTCATGAATTTCAGAATGTCTAAGCATTTAATGTCATCGGTCTGCTTTAATCACAGCAGCATAAAAGCTGAAGAATCTTGTAAGAAATTCTAATGATCAATGTCACAAATTTACTTACATTTGATTAGCAACCTAGAAGTGGCGGATTTTAAAAAGCTATTTTTTTTTTTAAATTTTGCATCGTAATGTTTATTAAAATTGTAAAAATGCAATCACATATTTTCATTGTGCTCTCAGAGTTTTGGACCCCATTCAGTAGCTCATTTTAGTAAAAGATGTGTCCATTGCAGTTGATTAGATCATCATGAAACACAAGAAAATGGCTCAACCATCTAGTGGTTTTCAGATTCGAAGGCTTTACACTGGATGTTTGCACTGTCGTAAAGTCGTATGCAGTATGTTTTCACAGATGCTGTCAGAGAATCTAAGAGCTGAGAATTTCCAGCAGATTTCATCAAGAGAAAGAAAAAAGCAGAGAAAGTAAGAAAGGAAACCTGCTCAGATGGAGAACGTGAAGATCATTCTGATGTGTGAACACTACATTATTAACAGACAGAAAGATGAAGATGCAGCCGTGAAAAAAAAAACAACAACACACACACACACACACACACACACACACACCAAGTAAATGCTTAAAATAAGTGCTGTGATTTTGGCACTGTGTACTGGGACCACAGAGGTGAAAAAAACTGTGAAAAAAATTCACAGAGCTTTGAATTAAACAGTGAAATCCAACATCTGTGTTCAAAAACCTTTTACCCCCAATTTCACATGTATTATTTTCACGTTTTTTCATGTGTGTGTGTGTTTGTGTGTGTAAGTATGTGCAAAAGTTTGAAAAGATTGTAGGCACTGAAATGCTCGACTCATTTCCACTCATTTAAAAATCGAAGGGAATGAACAACGCAGAGCTTGTGCTGAACACGACGCCCTAGTTTCTGAGCAGCTCTGCGAGGAAGAGTGTGTGTTGAAAACAGCACATGTTTGTTAGTGCGCCGCTGATAAATGGATTAATTGGTTAGATTAGACCGCCAAAGCTTTGATCACAGAGACCGCGCAAAAGAACTGTGTTCATTGTTTATGATGATTTTGTTCATTGAGCTGTAGCATGGGCTAAATATGCAATAAATAAAAATGATGCACTCATGTGTACTTGTTATTTCCTGTTTGGAGCAGAAAATAAATGCATAACTCATTGTGAAATGGTTTTGAATGTGAAATATGTGCAGTAAATGACTTCTGTTCTCAGAATGTGCTTCATTTTTAGGTCTTTTCACAGAACAATCAACACGATTTAATATGTTAAACACCAAAACCTCAATTTCAAGGATCAAATCAGATAATAAACAAACTAAACCGCTCAGATCATTTAACATTTGCCACCTTCAGCAAAAACACCATTGAGAATATATATATATAGCCAATATATATTCTCAACGGTGTTTTTGCTGAAGGTGGCAAATGTTAAATGATCTGAGCAGTTTAGTTTGTTTATAATCTGTTTATAAACTGATATATATATATATATATATATATATATATATATATATATATATATATATATATATATATATATATATCATCATCAGCTTACATGAGTGTCAACTTGAACTTTAACCACCTTTTATACCTTTTAGCACCTTTTATACCAAACCAATTTCTGTACTTTCATCAAACATGATGAAATGTTCAAGAGAGAATGAAATGCAACAGAATTCAATGAATCCATCGATTTTACTCACTAATGTCTGTACTGTTGTTTTCCCTCCAAATTGATGTCACTTCCAGGATGATGATGTCATTAGGGAGTGTCTGTAATTTCAAGGGATTTTACAAAACATTTTTAGGACGACAAGTGACATTGGCTGCGTTCGAAATCCCATAGCCTATACTCTCTTGAGAAGGTACTTATTTTGAATTAATAATTATTTCACGGCCGCAAAAAAAGTGTTTTTAAGTAGGCCTAGCTATGTATGAATGTAGTACACACATACTACATTCACCACGTTGTCATTATCATGTGACCTACCAGCATGGACGCTTCATTGCCATTCATAAATCCTCTCTCAAGGCCTTATGGGATAGTAAAGTGTCCATCATATGCACTATATAGTAGGGAAGTATGCGATATAGCCTGTCAGCCATTGACACTCGGACTATACCACTCGAAACAATATTCCCAAGAAAACATGTTTTGTTTGAAATAATAAATACTAAAATAGAGAAAAAAGAACCAACAGGAATAATTTATAATTAACAGTTTCCTTTCTAATTAAAATCTCATAGCATTTGGGTTGCAAAAAGTGTTATAATCATGATTAAAAAAATGTAACATGCTAAAGCCACAACCTTTTTAAATAGGCCAATATTCACATATCCATTGGCCATCCTGCATATCTGACTTTCTGTCTCCTTGTTTTGCCCTGTAGTCTAAATGTTTTTATGTCTGACAAAAATCATTACTTAAAATAAACTGTCAATGCAGCAGATATTTTGGAGGAAGCCAAAACGCTATCACTTGCAGGTGTTTTTCAGCATTTTACGCTGCCTCAAAATTATATTTCAAGATAATCAGCAAACAGCCAGCAGCATGTTTATCCCATTTGGCTGCTGGAGGTGGCAAGTAGAAAGATGTGAATTGAATCTGCGCGAGTGTGAATCAACAGGCCTGTCATTGCCAGGAACCGCAAAGTTTCCTTCCCAGCAGAACAGCATGCGTCTTAATTCTCTTTACGTTTCTGTTCTTCCTCGGGGGACAGGCTGCACGTTCGCCCCTCTTTGACTCGGATTTGATTTAACCTTTAAAGCCAGGTGCGTAGCTTCCTCTGTAAACATCTTCCGACGTATTTACCACGACTTCTGCGTAGATACAAACAAGACTGTGAACTCGGCATGCATTATTAATCTATATTATGCTTTAATATTCTTTATAACGAGGGTGTGTGAGGAGATAAAACGCGAGCATTAGCAGCTTTTGCTCCCTTCCTACATGTCACACGTGGGCCTTCGCTTCCTTTTGTTCACTTCTGTCTCTTCTGACACGCAGCCTGGCGTTAAACAGAGCGAGAGAGAGGCCTGTTTTTATGTGTGTCTGTGTGTGTGCTCGAACACTTCCAGCATTTCAACTGTTAGCAGCGTCTGACTCCTGACTGACAGGCCGACACGGCAGCGCTACTCTACATGCTTTCATGGCATCATGTATGTTGTGTGGGTCTGTGGGGAATGCTTTGAGCGCCTGGAGAGCTTCGAGCACTGTCAAGGCTCACTAAGAGCCACAGAGGTGATCGAGGCTAAGTAAAAAACCTTAAAATACACCAGCATCAGTTGTGCTTTTGTTTTGTTTTTTCACCGAAGGGAAAGGGGTCTCACCGAGGTCTCCGTTCCCAGGAGAGCCTGCGATGATAAGAGATGTGGCTTTCGGAAATAAAAGAGCGTTTTTACGTGACTTGATGTGTGTTGCTTTCAAAGCAAGCTACAAATTTGCACATGGTTTGTGACATATCATCATCACACACAATAGATGATTCAATAAAACCAATACAAATATGCTGGAATTGTTTGGAAACCTGTCACCTGTGGAAATTTAAAACAAAGAAAATAAAAATACACGCATAAGGCTGAATATGATATTCCATCTAAAGTCACATGATAGCTATAAAGACAGTGTGTGTCTGTGCCATATTTCATATAATAATTGGTCATAATTTGGTCATTGTATTGTACAAACTCTCGTTTTCATTACTGTAATGCCAAAAACACTTAATTATTATTTAAATTGTAAACAGTTTTTTTACCTTTCATTTGATTGATTGATTGATTGATTTTGATTTTTTTTTTTTTTTTGCTGATTACAACACAAAAGTCATTGCATTACAGTAATCAGGATTTATTGTGCGTAATTATCATCAAATAATATCACAAAGGCTTAATTTTTAATGCCAAAATATAATTTATGTTACGCTTTTTTATATTAAAAAAGGTGGAATATGATCTGAAATGTGTTTTTGTGAGATCCACAATAATCCTTCATGTCTCTGTTTTTATCATCCACCGACCTTGACATCATACTAGACATTAATATTTGATAAAGGTGTCCGAGACACCATTATATGATTATGTTCAACCCATGAAGGGTTCCTAATGTAGAACAAAGGAAAACCTGGTGATTTTTCAAGTTATTTTTAGGCAATAATCCTTGGTATTTAGTTTTAAGAGGTTTCACAATGGTAGAATATACTGTTTGTAGTCAAACTCATTTGTGTGGTTTGATTATTACATTTCAGGCCTCTGCATCCAACGTTTTCCTCTGAAGATGAATAAAACATATTGGGGAAAGGTTACACATTACAATATCTCTCTGCAATAGGATATTGATTCTATAAAAATGAAATAAATAAATAAACAATCCAGCGAATCCCCTCCAAATCATCCATTTATGAAAGCAATTTAACAGAAGCCAAGCCACCAGTCCATGAATGCATATTAAGCATCTATGAGAGCATTGTCGGACGTGATTTTAAATGGATGGATCTTAAGATTTAGGACAAAAGGCTTCCATGAAAGTCTGAATGAGGCAACCGTGAGGACACAATGAATCAGTGCCCCACATTCATGACTCCGAGACTCTCTTTAACAGATATAATGCAGACACCTCCACGGCTCTTTATTCTTTCCCACAATGTGCAGCTTTCAGTCCATTCATAAACAGGAAACATCAAAAGATTAGACCAAAAGATGTAGATATCTCAACGGCGCAAAATGGTCATATATACACAGGTCACCCGTGTGGTGCATTTACACTTTTCGCTCCCTTTAACCGCATTCAGAGAGTTACGCCCTTTATTGACGAGGGTTTTGATAATGCGCCGTTATCAAGCAAAGTATCTTTAAGTGAGTGCAGAGGTAGCAAATTTGACTCATTAAAGGAGCATAAAATTGTGTCTTTGTGCATGACCTTTTGTTCAGCATCTTTGGAGAATTCTGTTACTAAAGAGAGCAGTTTTTTGAGAGGAGAGAGGAAAGACTCCACGAGTATTAGGTTCCCATTGGGAACAATGCCGACAGGTTCACCTTGCAGAGCATGGGTGTAACTTAGCCTAGAATATTGTGGATCAAAGCCTCATAAACAAAGTAGGTGGAAATGGTGTAAGAGTATATGAGATCCAGAAAAGAACACAGCCATGAAAGAGACGGGCCTAAACTTCAGGAAGAGGCAGAGGAAAGATGGAAATGTTGTCACTGCTGGGTTTCGGCCTTTAGACTCTTTAACTGATATCTGTCAACGAGCAACAGTTACCTGTTTTATGAGATTCTCAAGTCTAAGGAAGGGTCTGCTTACAACCGTTTTAATGACCAGACAATGGCTATGTTCGGAAAAGCAATACAAACTATTTCTACAGTATAGAATGCACATTTTTCAGCATGCATAAATCAGTGGTTCTCAACCTGTGGGATGCAGCCCTCAAAAAAGTTTTTGATAGAATTAAGGAAATCCAACTGAAGGCACAATAATAGACTTATTTTTTAAAAGGGAGGAGAAAATAATATGCTAAAATATATATAAATGAAAGGCACGTAATGTAATGTAATGGATAAAATGTATCCATTTTTTAATTAATGGTAACTGAATGGCATTTACATGCAACATGAGGAAGTCATGTGACAACAATGTTGCATACAATTACTGTGTCCGAAATCGCATTCTTTCTTGAGTAGATACTTATTTTGAATAAGTAATTATTTTGTGACTGCTAAAAATGTATGTTCTATGAATGCGTGAATGTAATCGTACTGTATTTGCCATGTTGTCATTATCATGTGACCTATACCAGCGTCAAATCCTCTCCTGTGGGCTCATGGGATAGTAAAGTGTCCATCGTATGCACACTTTAGAATCTCACCGGAAGTAGTAGGTACTTTTTGCCTACTCTTGTATGAGTTATGTCAATTTGGACATACTTATTTTGTCACATTCTGTTTTTCGCCTACTATATAAATAGGATAGTATGCTTCGAATTCAGCCTATAGTTTGAACAGAGCCCACTGTGTGGAATACTTTATCCCACAATGCAGTGTGCTTAAATGTGCCTTCCATTTCCAGTGCACTAAGTAATTAGTGCAATTATGTTTAACATCTCTTATAAGTTGCCACCACTCACATGCACTTTTTTGCATTATTTAAAAAAAAAAACAGTGGGTAGTAGCTATAGTGTAATTCCTCCTCAGCAAGCTAGTACACTTAAAAAAAATAAAGCTTTTTATTGGCATCTATGTTTCATGAAGAACCTTTAACATCCATGGAACCTACAGATTCTTCAGATAATTCAAATGTTTTTCACAGTTTTTCTTTTAAAAACTGAAAGGTTCTTGAATTGTTCTTCTGTAGCATATTCCATTGCGAACATAGCCAATATTAGTTTCATCATTAATACTCATAATCAAGAAAGCAATAGTCAGCACGTTGGAACGCTCGATTGGTTTTCCTCCTCCCTGCTGACAACGAACGAGAACTAGAAATTTCCCCTGCATGCGCACACGGCGTACCCTGACCCCGCTGATCTGTACAATAAACCCATAATAGCCCTTTGTCTCCCTGAGGAGAACACACAGGCAACCTGGGCCACTTACGGGAAACCAGGAGCAGGTCCACGAAGCGTCAGGTCACCGGCTGGGGCTGGAGAGGAAAATAATAATTCATCCATGAGTACGGAAGCACCAACATCTAAACAAACATATATGTGCACCTGTCACGAGCGTCGCAGGGACTAGAGGAAGATCCCGCATAGCAGTTGTCAGGCTTGACCGGTCTGATCTCCTCGTCTTCCTCTGCAGCATCTCATTACTGTCCTTATGAAATGCTCTTATGGGCCGCACTTGATCTTCAAATATGAGTTCTGAAGATGAGTTGTTGTTTTTCTTTTTTCTCCCGTTCGCTCTCTCACTCCTCGTCGGCCTCCTTTATTAGCAGCTAAGCTCTTTACACTTGTAGCATATTGCAGTAGGTTATAGGACTAAGCTTTATTGTCCTACATTATTGAAAATCTAGGCTCTGAGAGCTGGCCCCTAGAGGTCAAGCTTTGTCTGAACGCTGCCTCTCATTTCTCCACCGACAAAAGCTAACACTGAGGGAGGGTGAGGAAGATTGAGTTGGTAATATACTTAAATCCATCTTGGTTGACTTAGCACAAACTTCGACCCATCCCCACGGCTCCTCCTGAGCTGAGGTAATTCCTTTATAACTTACAGAA
>CM060602.1:37333436-37630936 GCA_030578255.1 Tiaroga cobitis | reverse complement strand
CTCTTATTCTGCATGGGACTTATGCAATCCATAGTTTATTTTACAGTACTTAAACTCACAGAGTTTTAATTCAAAACACTTGCTGAATTAATAGAATCCGCTCAGAACTCCCATATGAATCAATATGCAAAATCAAAAACCCATTGTATTCACCAGCCAAAGCCGGGCACTTTTATCCATCGCACATCGAGGCTTTTGCACAAGTATTATAAAATATATGATAAACACAAACAACAATTCTAAAATGCCGGTTTGAAAATCAAACCAATTCTGTAGTTTCCCAGTGTGACTCTTCACGTCCTGCTTTTATTCCGAATTATAGTTCCTGTATCGTTCAAGATGAGTGACATACAGTTGTGCCAACCAATCAATGAACAGTACGGGTAAACAGAGGCGGGGCTACGTCAAACAGAGCATTATTATTCGACGAAAGAGTATTGAGCGCGAATGAGTGTAATTTAAAGGAATAGTTCACCTCAAAGTAAACACTTTTATAGTTTATTCTCGCCCTTGTACTTTTCACCCTTGAATTTGTTAACCTATGGGTCATTCTTAATTTTGCTGCTTATCTTGTTGCGTATTTCACACTGATCATACTTAGGATTTCCCAATGTACGTATGTAAACACTGTCCATTCTTCTTAAATCAAAGTGAATTAAAGTAAACTTTCAAGTTAAAAAATGACACAATATGTTCATAAAAGTAGTTCATGATTCATGTGACATATTTCAAGTCTTCTAAAGAATAAGATATCTTTGTGTGGTAATATGTATAACTTTGTGCGATTATTGTAGTAATACAAATATTAAAGTGAAAGATGCACTGATTCAAGTTATCATCAGGTTATTTCCACATACTGCAATTTCACCTCTGAAAGAAAGGGTAAAATAAGTAACTTAAAACTTAATATGTTAAATATAACAAAAAAAATGTATATGTTAAACCAATATCTTATATTTAACTCAATATCATATCATTTTGTCTGGTATGTGTTCGATGTTAGGGGTATCGTTTATCGTTTAGTAAAGTCTTGCGTCACTACAGAGTGTCCTCCTGATAGAGAGTTCGGTGATCGGTTAATAACGTCTGGCAGCATGGCGAACCTCACGGACGCGACATCACTGAAGCAGTTTGAGGAATTATTAAAAAATAACAGCAAGTAAGTGAAGTATTTACAATTTGTCAAGTCTGTCGTTAAATAGAATTCAATCCGCACTGCTCTTCATCTAATTTAACACATATACACGGGCATAGAACGGTTATAGAGGCCTTTTTGAACGAACAGAATTAAATAACCGATGGCCTGTTCAGATAAACACAAATACATATAATGTAAATCCGTATGAATGGATTTCTAAGGATCTAGACAGATTAGGATAATCGACTAATTGCTTTAATATAGCAATATATTGTGTCAGCTGTCCTTTATCATTTTCTGTTTGGTTTTTGGTAACGTTAGCATTTGAGAAATGTATGCTGTTTAGTTGCAGTCAAAGTCTATTATTATTATTATTATAATTAGTAGAATTGGTGGTAGTATGCATAATAGTAGTATTAGTCTCATAATCAGAACTCTAGGCTGAGTTTGACACATTGTTTGACAGTTTTTGACATACTAATATAGGTTATAATGAATCCTTTTGAACTTTGTTGTCAATGTCAGGTCCTGTCATTCCAAACTTGTATGTCAAAACTAATTTTTAAATGTGTATTTGACATATTTTCAGCAAATATGACTTAATAATAATAATAATAATCACAGATCTTATAACTACCTAGGTTACATCAACAATCATTCCCAGTTTGCCTCCACACTTTCATTTTGGTTCTTCATTAACTACAAGTATTTCCTGTTCATCTGGTATCATTGGAGAAGAACAGTCATATGAACAGAGACAACTAATTTATACAAATGATTCATTGTTATTATTATGATGCAGCATAGTGTTTTATGATCTGGGCTGTTTTCAGAAAGGGAGGAGGTTCAAACCTTAAAGTGTTTATACATGAACTACCACCATTGTGCGAAGCACTTAAAACCAAAAATGTCCCTATAATGACATTTAAAATGTTAGCTAAAAGAAAAATAAGAAGTAAGTACTCATGTTTTATTTGATTGGTCATTACGACTGTGGTATTTTTTTAGCTTCTTGTCTTCACTGTCATGTCAAAAAAATTATAACATTTTCTCCACATTACAGTAAAAATGCACAATTAAATGAAACTAGTTATTCAGTTCTACGTGGATTTGCTTGAAAAATGTATTTCCCTGACTGAATTTAGATGTCAAAGTCTGTGATCCAAGTTTCTTGAAAGCTCATCTTTGTTTCTACCTCTCAGGTCCCTTACCGTTGTCCATTTCCATGCGCCATGGGCTCCGCAGTGTTCACAGATGAACGATGTGATGGCAGAATTAGCCAAAGAGCACAAACACACCATGTTTGTGAAGGTAAAGGGGACCATTGACTCTTACAGCAATGTAGTACAACAGCCTCTGAATTGGGACACGGCTATTGTCTGGCAATATTTTCGGCAATAATTTTCATGATTCATTTGTGCAAACTATTGTTATACGGCGATGTTGAAGTGTAGGCCTATTATTTGTATCTTTAGCAGAATTTGTTTCCCAAAGAGTCCAACAGCCTCAAACTCACACCAATAGCTACCAGAAATGTACATTGTTGGCTGCTGAAAGCAACAGAACCATGTTCTGAATATGCCATATTGTTATAATGCATTTTGTTTCTCATTGCAAAGTTATTATTTTTTGCTTGCTATTTGGCCAGTTTGCAGAAAGGCAAATGTTGGACCTCTAAATTGATGTCTGCTTTGAATGAAATTATAATGTAAACATTTCATTTTAATTTCAAACCAAAATTTGCTCATATAATAACATTTCAAGGTCTATTTTTTTAATGGGTACACCTATGACTTGGTACTCGCATAAGTTGTAATAATTGGATATAAAGTATTTCCATTGGATCTTTAAGTCACCATGAAATTAAAATTGATAAATCTTTTTTTTTTGTGTGTGGAATATCACAGTCAAAATGTTGCTCTTTTTGTTTGAGCATCTAAACCAGCCCACCAGTAATGGCTCAACCGATTGCTGAGTTTTGGGGTAGAACTCTGTTTGTCTGACCAACCGCAGATGGCAGGGAGTGTTTGAGATACCTGTTTGAAAATGGCCATTATTCTCGCAATTTTTCCTGTGTACTGCTTTCCTCCCTCTGCTCCGGTTCCCAGTGGAGCGCATTGAAATGCCTCAGGCTATGAATGACTTTACCTTCCTCATGGCTCTTAAAGGAACACGCCGACTTTTTGGGACTTTAGTTTATTCACCGTATCCCCCAGAGTTAGATAAGTCCATACGTACCCTTTTCATCTCCATGCGTGCCGTAATTCTGTCTGACGCGCCCACTGCTAGCCTAGCTTAGCACAAATACTGGAGGTAAACAGCTCCATCTAACTTACTGCTCCCAATAAGTGACAAAATAATGCCAACATTTTCCTATTTACATGTTGTGATTTGTATAGTCACAGTGTGTACAAATAACAAGGTCACATGAGACACAGCCATCTTCTACCCGTATACATACTGGGAACTATATTGTCAGAAGGCGAAGCACTGCTACTTGGGCGGAGTGATTTGCTCGCCGCACCTGAGATCACCAGTCACGTTCGCTACTAGCTAGCTAGTCATGTTGGTTTTGTTGACGGAAGTAACAACGGTGCTTTTCAGGTGTTGCGTTAATCACTCCGCCCAAGTAGCAGTGCTTCGCCTTCTGAGCATATAGTTCCCAGTATGTATACGGGTAGAAGATGGCTGTGTCTCATGTGACCTTGTTATTTGTACACACTGTGACAATACAAATCACAACATGTAAATAGGAAAATGTTGGCGTTATTTTGTCACTTGGGAGCAGTAGTCTAGCTGGAGCCATTTACTTCCAGTCTTTGTGCTAAGCTAGGCTAGCGGTGGGTGCGTCAGACAGAGTTACGGCACGCACGGAGATAAAAAGCGTATGTATGGACTTATCTAACTCTGGGGGATACGGTGAATGAACTAAAGTCCCAAAAAGTCGGCGTGTTCCTTTAAACCAGCAGAGAGAATTTTTATCCTCTGTCAAGGGTTAATACTGTCTTTCATCACACAGACAACGGAGCAGAAGAGTTCTTCAAGCAACAACTCTATATAAATGAATTAGGTTGGATTCTTTAAAATAAGCATGGAATATGATCATTTTTCTTTGCTTAACATTTTAGTTATTTTAAGAAATGAATGCTTAGGCAGTAGGCACAATTTCTGTGTCTTCAAAACTAGTTTCAACCATTTAACCATAAGCCTTTAGATCATAATGTTTTTAATATCATCAGAAATGTAAAATCAACATAAACTGTGTCCAAATTTTGACTGCCAGTATCGGCTGTCATCACTACACGTAAGAGCTGAAGTAGTTGAGTTAAGATAGTTTTAGTTTTAGTCCTCAATTCCATGTAAAAAAAAAAAAAAAGAAATCTTCTTGTAAACTTTCAGTGTGTGTGTTATGTTTGAAATGTTGATGTGTGTGATGTTTTATTGATGTGAATTATAAAGAATCATTAGTACAGTAGTTTTCTCTCTCTCTCTTTAGCTGGAGGCAGAGGCAGTCCCGGAGGTTTCTGAAAAGTATGAGATCACTTCAGTTCCCACCTTCCTCTTCTTCAAGGTAAAACTCACACATTTGACATCAACTGGGCTCAGATTGACCTAAAATTGTGATTATATGAGTAGGAGGTTAATTCAGGCACAAATGGGAAACATACTTTCTACATACTATATATATGATTTAAACAAGTCTATATATTATTTATTATATGGCTTGGTAGAATTCCAATGTAGAATGCGGTCTGTTATTTCTTGATAACAGACCGCTGCTAAGTATAACACACCGTTGCCATGAAAAACAGAGCGTTGCCATGGACGCAGTTCAGAGACGGAACGGACTGTTTTCTTGCGGAACCAATTCAATCGTTTTTAAATCAATAAACTCCTTTTTAAATCAATATTTTGAGTCAAATTATTGATTTATTTGGTAGGTAGCCATGTAATAAGAGGGATAATGAATAGCGAGGCGGTTGTTATAGCGAATACCACCCCTTCAGGCTGATTAAGACCCCTCCGCTTCGCGTCGGGCTCCTAGTCAGCCTGTCGGGTTGGTATTCGCTATAACAACCGCCTCGCTATACATTATCCCTTACATATACTGTACATATATATATATATATATATTTAAAAAAGTTGTGTCTCAGAATATTTCTTCTCCTGTCTCTGAAAATGCTAGCTTGGTAATACCAAACTCTGCTACTTCGCTTTGATCGTAGACAGAGTCTGGAATGGCATAATTGAAAAGTGTTTTCTTTCTCGCGCTTGTCTAAAGTATAAAATCATTGGTTACCCGTAAGCCAATCACATAACGTTTGGTTATGACGTGTGTTATTCGCCAGCTCAGCCGCATCGAACTTCCACTGTAAACACATGTATGATGCGAAAACGAAACCATCGAGCGAAATACCGGAGTGAACAAGGCTGACCGAGTGTTGCTGCCTCCTTAACCTGATCCTCCATGAGTGCAACCAAGGGGGACACAATCACAACTATCGCCTTGCCGGCCTTTGGCCTCCCCAGTTTCTCGCTGACGATCGGTAATATTTGATAAATTAAACTTTTACCAAAACCTGTCGGGAGTAGGGCCACAACATCACCTCCATTCAAAATGTTTACCAAACACTCTTCTTGTTCGGCCTTCAGTTTGGAAATGCCAGGAATATTCTCCACAACAGAGCGAATTGCATCCCGTGTCTCCATATCCGCGGTCGTTTTCGATTTCCCCAATCTTAAACTCGGTGCCTAGCATCTACGGCACGGCTCTCAGCCCGCCCTCTGTTCGTTGATTGGCCGGCTGTTTTTAGGCCGGAGGAAAACTGCGAGACATGTCAATGTCTCAGACTGAGTACAGAAGCGAACTGAAATAGAGCGGAAGTATGAAGTCTAACGTAGTCAGGCTATGAAAATGCATCTTGCAGACAATCATTTTAGGTGGCGTTTAGTCAACTAGGTGACTACAGCACAATGAAAATATACATAACCGGAAACAAATTAGTTGTACTATTTCAAAAAGATTAGTGCAAGTTGTCCACTGGTTTTCTTTACAATAAAGCGCACTGCTGAACCATGCAGAATACATTTAAGACCAGCTAAATTCATTAAGAAAGTAAACGGGGTCCGTTTTCATTTCAGAATTTATTTCATTTCTGTATAGCATGAAGTCCACTAATACACTGTGTTCTTTATGTTTCATAATGCATGCTGATTCCAGTCTAGGGTTTTCTGTAAACACAGCTTTCATTTATGTTAGGTGTGCTGCGATAGTGTTTTGTGTTTATTTAGCAGAGGGAGGCGAGGTTAGAAAAACGGAGTCTGTTGGGAAGGTTGAGTTTAACGATCAAGTAATGTGAGCTGCAAAATCTCCTCGTGTTAGAATCAAGCAACTGAGAAATAATCGGAGGTTAAACAAACACACGGCTTGGCAAGACTTTCCCTCTCTTGGCGTAACATGTCAAAGAACCAGGAGAGCCTGCGGCCTGTTTTCTCTCTCTCTCTCTCTCTCTCTCTCTCTCTCTCTCGCTCTCTCTTTCTCTCTGCAAACAATCTAAACAAACTGGCAAGCATCCTAAAAAATTAATGCTGTTTTTTCCCTCCCTCTCAATCTATCACTACTCACTCTTGAGTGTTTTTTATTTATTTATTTATTTGTTTACCGTCAACCCTCAGGGCGGTGAGAAGATTGACAGGTTGGATGGTGCGCATGCCCCTGAGCTGACCAATAAGGTGCAGCGGCTGGGGTCCAGTGGGGGCGGGGCTGCAGGGGTGGGGGACGTCCCTAAAGAGGATCTCAACGAGAGACTGAAGAGGCTGATCAACGCCGCACCCTGCATGCTCTTCATGAAGGGATCGCCCCAGGAGCCTCGCTGTGGTAAACACACCCGCATACACACACTCGCATAAATTAACACGGGGTCAGGGGGTTAGTTAGAGCAACCGCTGGTGGTGGAGTGAATGGGACAGACTTGTTTCGAGTGCAAAGGACACGTGTCTGGTAGTGCCACTATATCCCAGCTACGGCTTTTCCACCAAAAGAGTGCTGAGACTGGTGTCCAATCTGGCTCGGTTTGGCCGAAAGTTTTCACTGCTTAAAAATAGGGATGTGCATGAATATTCAATCTGTAATATTTTGCTTTGCTGACCATAAATGCAGTGAATCCATGATAACGTGTGCAAACATTGTCATGTGAAAATTGATATTGAGTTATCATAATATCACAACCACAATGAGAAATCAGATAAAATCCAAACACCGAACCATCGTTATTGACCAGTCGAATAAGAAAAGACAGCTGTCCATTACTGCGTTCACCACAGGTGAGCACAACTGTACCCACGAGCGGGCCGAGAAGATAACTTTTCTGATCTCGAGACATTCTCCCTTTAAGTTTCGTCCAGGAACAGAAAACACAAAGCAAGCGCTGTAAGAAACTTAGCTTAGCACACTGTTATCTTTGTGTCTTATTGTTATCAGACCGAGGAGCTCAAGTGTATGTACGTTCTGTGCGATAATTGGCCCATCCTCTTTATTAGTGTTTTTTTTGTTCGCTCTGCTTGGGCTTAAATGCTTTAGTTGTTTTTTGTTTACACACATTGTCTAAAAGAAAACCTCAAGATATATTGTAAGCTTGTTGTGTATATTGCCTAAACATAAGCTTGTTTAGAAATGGTGACAAAAACGTAATGATAAAAAAAGAACGTATTTCTATTTTTTTTATGATCCCACGTATTCAAATCCCTAATTTAAAAACAGCCTGTTTAACCTGTAGATCTTAATATCTCCCAATACAATCAATGAAGTGACAGGATACATGCTAGTTTTGTTTTTGTCCCGTTGCACAGCTACTTCCACGGTTTGTGTTTTGCGCTGTGCGTGTGGCAGGGATGCCCATTTTTTTTGGACCTAAAATGTGTTGAAGTCCCCCCCTGAGTTTTTAAATTAATATTTCAACAACCCATTCACTGTTCTCTGATGTCGGTTATGTCAAGACATGCAGTTAAACAAATAAAATATTTCTCAAATATGAATGCGTTTTGTCCAAAGCAACTTGCATTGCATTCAAGGTGCACGCTCTATCATAGGGCTGTCACTTTACGTTCGAAAATCGATTGCACAATCGATCGGACCAACCAACACAAGTATCGAAAACAAAAATAGGGGATCGATTTTTTTTTTTTTTTTTTTTTTTTTACCAAAAATGTGTTTTAGGTGGACAGATCAATACAGTACACAGAACAAGAAGGATGTTGGAAAATAACAATGTCTTTTCTGTTAACCAAATGCTTTTTAATATTCGCTATTACTTCAATGCAAGTGAACAAGCGCGCCGTTATTTGTTGCTCAGTGACGTGTGTGTTCAAGTAAGCCAAAAATGCGCAGATTCTGCGCAATACGCTGTATTTAATATATCATGAGGACTCGATGAGGACTCGCGAGTTGCGTATTTGCGCTAAATCCGCGCAGATTTGGCTTACACGAACTTCCCCAGCAAAGTGAGTAAACATAGAAACACGCCAAATTGGCTCGTGATTTGACAGTGTTTGGAGGGTATTAATTTCAATCCCTGAATGTTGCGCTCCTGTTTGTCATTGAGCACGAAACTTCACGCCAATAAATCATCCGAAATATTGCTGACTTGTGCGTCTCAAGCGCCCTCTTTACGTTCGTCCTAATGCCTGTTAGGTGTCCGTGGATTTGCCTATATTTGGTGTTGAAAATGGAAACGTCTTTAGACATGGAAAATCGATTTTACAATCGATTCAATGAACACTTATGTCTCAAAAATAGAACAGGATTTTTTTCACAAAAGTGACAGCCCTACTCTATCAGTCCATGCATTCCCTGGGAATCGAACCCATGACCTTGACATTGCTAACGCTGATTTTAGATTTTAGTTTGACACTTTCACAATTTAATTATTAGCTTTCCATTAACTAACAAATAATATTTTTAACAATCTGTTGACAAGGATGCTGGTGGATTTTGAAGCTGACACAAGGGTGTACAACCACTTTTGTTAAATCAACAATTGGCCGAAATAAGGAACGTGTTCTGCTTTTTTACATCCAATTTAAATCTCCACAGTGACAGCTTAATAACTTAATAGTATGTTAGTCTTTAGTTTGTGTTTAACTTCAGGCTGTCAGTTTGATCTTGCTGATTTCTGTTTGATTTGCTGATTTTCAAGCTTGCTTTTTCCTTCCTACTAACACTTCCTCCTCATGTCAAAGATGTGTGGTTCAGCATTGGAAAATATCCTCATATTAATTTCACCCATTCAATACAAAATACTTTTGATAGTTCAAAGAGCATATTTCGTCATGGACTGAGGCGCAGTTAAGCGCTTGACGTTTTGGCTGTGTAAAGAGGAAGGTCTGGGGGAAGGCTGGCGTTTGCCATCCTGAGATCAAAATAAAAACCATATTGAACTCTAATCTCAAACGTGATGTTGGGCTTTCAACAGCTGCCAGCTCCTCCAGCTCTGCTTTATTAATAGAAGATCCTCGGAGTTTACGCTGCTTCGTCTCTGAGCCCGAAACCTGTTGCTTGGCGCCGTTGATGTTATTTGAAGCCACGCTAGGTGTCAGTGGGTCGGCCCGGCTCGGAGATATTATAATGTTGGAACTTATTGATGTTCTCATTCGCTTGGCTGATATCCAAATCAAGAAATAATGCACAGAGAGCAAGCCATGCCTGTCGGTGGCGTGCATTGGGTTCTAAACGTAAACGCGCTCTTTCGTTCCAATACGAGAGTCGAGCCAAATGAACAAGTGTTCGGATAACGCTAACTTTAAAGCAGTTCTGCATGTCAAATTAAAAGGTTAAGGGTCCGTATAGCAATTCAGATCTCTTAGCCTTTCTCGCTCTGAGTGGGCTGTCCTTCAAAAGAGGAACGAGGCTGTAACATCGCCCCTCTCCTGGAGCAGTGGGGCAAAGCGAGCGGTCTTCGTCCCCTGTAGGTGCAGGCAGAGAGGGGTAAAGGACTCGGCAATCAATGCAGCATGTCTGGTGGAGTTCGCCCGGAGCCAGAGAAAGCAGCTGCCCGCCTATTTGCCCGCTCTGATAGAGACGAGCTAATATACCAGCAAATGCATAAGCACAAGTGAGACGCCTGAAGCTGTTTTATAATGAATTCCCTCATGAGCCACACAAGATGAAAATGGGTGTTTTACTGCAGGGGCTACACAGACTCTACACATCACCTTGCACATCTATCTCTCTCTTTCTTTCTCTCCTGATCTTGTTTCTTTCTCTCGCTCACTCCTCCTCCCTGTGTGCTGTTTCTCTTGCGTCTCTTTGTCTCCTCCCATCTAATATCTCTCTCTCTCTCTCTCTCTCTCTCTCTCTCTCTCTCTCTCTCTCTCTCTCTCTCTCTCTCTCTCTTTTATCTTCTCTCATTTTCGGCTTGTAGTCATCTCATGAACAGAACTTCTATTTAAAATTCAGAAATCATCAAATTTTATTCTGCGAGTTCCAGCTTTCAGTCGTGTTGCCCAATATTGCATAGTATCTAAAAATGAGTAATTATGATTTCACTTAAAATTTAACTCACTGCGGCATTTTTTTTAACAGATGACCGTTTTTGTTGTCATTATAGTTAAAATGTATTATAATTATAGTTCAAACTAAAATCCTAAAAAAATACAAACATTTTTGTTATTTGAAAAACATTGACTGAATTAAAAAAAAATATATAATACTATTATATTTCAGCTTGTTGTCAAGGAAACATTTCTCTTTTTCATGTGCTAAAATAACTAACAATGAAATAAAACTAAATAAAAACTGTATAGACATTCAAAACAAACTACTAAAATTGATTAAAAAAAACAATAAATCTAAAACTTAAAAAAAAATTATTATAATTATATAAAAATAAAAAACTAATTTAGAATATGAATAAAAACTATAATAGTACATTGATACTAAAATAACACTATCATATAAAATATTTATATTAATAAATGTACTTTTAATATGTATCCTTTTTTATAAAAGCAAACAAGTTTCTTCAAAACTTTAAAATAGTGCTTTTAATAAAATGCTGTTTTATGTACAAAAAATATTTTTAATTTTACAGTGACAAATGACAACTTTTGTTGATATGAATAGGTTTATTTACTTTCATAAAATCATTTTTAGTTTCTTCAAAGCTTCTAAATAAGTTCAAGCTAGTAAAAATCACATAAGCAAACTAAACGGGATGAACTGCTGTAATAATATGTTGTTTTACCTTTTGTCTTTATTTATTTTTATTTATTTTTTTTGCAGGCTTTAGTCGTCAGATTATTCAAATTTTCAAGGACCACGATGTACAGTACAGCAGTTTTGACATCCTCTCGGACGAAGAGGTCAGACAGGGTCTCAAGGTCTTCTCCAACTGGCCCACTTATCCGCAAGTCTACGTCAAGGGAGATCTCATCGGGGGACTGGACATCATGAAGGTGTGATATAATAACAATCATATAACAATAACAATATGATTGCGTTCAAAGAAAATAAGTGCATAGCAGGGTTTTTTGGGGTGTGTTCACATTTTTGTAGTCCGATTCACTTGGTTTGTTTGGTCTGTACCCAAAAAAAAAAAAAAAAACGTTAGTCTTGGTCTTAGTCTTAGCGGTCACATTGGCATTCTAACACAGAACCAAAATGCATAGGGATATGCTTTTATTAAGTATATTTTGCGACAGAACTTACCGGAAATCCAAAACAATGCTGTGTTTTGGGCAAAATGTGCTCATTGTATGTGCGTAGCCTACATATGATGGTATTTTGACCAGCTGAGAACTCGTGAAGAGCTTATAAAGTGTGTAAAAGAGTCAAAAGAGCGGCAGGAATCCCGTCTCACACACACACAAACACAGATCTGCTGCGAGGAGACGTGGTTCCGACGCCTCTACTGAACTGTGATCGGCAACATCACGACTATGATGAGAAAAAACAGCTGTGCTTGAGCATTCTGGGTTTTTTTTAGGGTTGCATCTTGTGACATCATGTCCTGTTTTTTGTTTCGTTTACATGTGTTTGGTCCGTGTTCATATTTCAGTCCAACCGCACCAGAGTTCGTTTGGAAGTGGATCAAGACTCATCTTTTCAGTGGTCTCGGTCCGCTTGTTTGGTTGGCAGTGTTCAACGTCACTAACAGATCAATCGCACCAGAGTTTATTTTAATCAAACCAAACATGCCAGCTGTGAACACACCCTTGTGATTTTTGTTATGTGTTTTATCCCGTGTGTATATTATGGTAAGTGTTTGCATTTCAGGACTTTTGACGGCGTGTGTGTGTGTGTTCTCAGCTAGCTGTTAGTAGCTGTATGTTACTTACATTCCCAGCGAGCTCGTTCTGCTTAAAGCAAGCAGAGCGCCCCTGCTGAGAGAGGAGGGCTAGATTAGCCAGCATCCATCGTCTCTTCTCTCAGGAGTCCTAGAGCCCCTTCCTCATTAAGATAGTGAATTTACCTTTACAGAGAGGTAAAATATCTCATCAGGGAGCTGTTAGAGCATGAATGTGTGTGTCGAGTTGAAAGGGAGTTTGGATTCAAAGATATTACATCCTCCACAGGAGCTGGTCGAGTCTGGTGAACTAGAGAATACTTTCCCCAAGACCGTCTCGCTGGAAAACAGGTAAAGACAGATCCATGCACGCTCAATCGCCTGCCTCTGTATGACTGGACTCGTTTAACCATCCTCTCTTCTGACAGGCTGAAATCTCTAATCAATAAATCACCCGTCATGCTCTTCATGAAAGGCAATAAAGAGGTGGGTGAACTTAAATACTTAAATTTTTTTCTCTCTCTCACACATTTTTTCTTTCTCCTGAAACACAGTTTAAAAGAGTGAGGAGAAAGCAGAGGTTGTTAAAGGGATAGATCACCTAGAAATTAAATTTATCTTATTTATTCAAAATTTATTCAAATTTAGTCATTCCAAATCCATAATCTTTTTTTTTTTTTTTTTTTTTTTTTACAGAACACTTTTCTCATACAACAACATGGTCATATTGACCACATCTGTCATGCTCCTATGACAAAAAAAATAAAGCCATATATTTAAGTTAATATATTTAAGTCTTAAACAGCTTTATGTGAAGAACAGACTTCCCACTTTAAGGAGTTGGTTGGTTGGCCACACTATGCAGGAATTCCGTTTTTGTCAAACGGCGACCCCTAGAGTCGCTGTGGAGTACTTGTACTGTCGTGAATAGCACTCACGCAGAGATGGCTCTGCACTCACGGCCGGATCCCCTTCCCCTGTACACCGGTACCTGTTCAGTAGGATGGAAGCTGTAACGAGTTGAAATAAGGTATGGCCCCTTTAAGAGCTGCGCGCGCCCTGTTTAACTGTCGGCAGTCTGTATTGTGTGTGCGCCTCGATCACCACATGTATACGGCGCTGGGTTATTTCTGTTTGATGCATATTTTATCAGAATTTTATCAGATCTTTTTTGCCGTAAAGCAATTCGTTACATCGCGAGACCTGATATCACGCGGCACTCCCTGATGCTGCGGCCGGCGGCCCACCGGCCCGCCGGCTCAAAGTTGCAAGTGTGTTTTTCGCGCTCACAGGCGATAGGGGGGTGCAAAACGACCACCATTCAACCCGAAAAGAGTAATATAACCATTCCAATGACTCCGAAGCTGTTCGGTTGAGGTAAAAAACCTGCATAGTTCACCTTTAAGTAGATATACTCAGTTATTTGTCTATTAGTACTGGTTAGCATGGGTTAGCTAGCTGGTTGATGCCTCAACCACACCTTTCAGCTGCCTAAAAAACATCTTTCTAATTTTTGATGAACTGAACATTTATGCAACATTTATTTAGCAAATATCATATTCAAAATGTATTATTATTATTACTATTTAATGTTATTTTAGTTTTATTTATTATTAATATTTTGGATTTGCTTTTTAATATTTTAATTTAGTAATTTTATGTGTCATTTTTTTATTTGTCATTTTTATATATTTTTTTAAAATATTATCATTATTATTATATATTTTTTTCAGTTTGATTTTTTTAGTTAGTGCTTGCAATACTTCAAATAGTAGCCAAAGCAACATTGAAAAATGTTAATTTAGTTTGTTTTTCGCCAGATTTATATTTTATTTTATTTCAGCTTTATTTCAATTAACAAAAATGTTTTTAATAGTTGATTGTGGTTAATAACAACGCTGTCATTATTATTATTATTATTATTATTAGAATAATTTTAAAGTGAAAAAAAAAATTATAAAGAAATATAATTAATAAAATAATAATTTACATGCTGCAATTGTTCTGTTTTTTGTTTTATTAATATTATTATTAAAAATAATTAAAATTGTAATTAATTTTAAAATAATAAATTAACTATAAAATAATGATAGAACATTATTTTAGAACATTAATAAAGTAATATTGCTGCGAGAACATTCTCCTAAATTTCGTCCTTTGTTTTCCGATGAAGTTCCAATGATGTGGGTTTGGAATGACTTAAAGGTGAGTAAGAGAAGGTTTTTGGGGTGATCTTTTCCTTTAGCGTACAGTAAGAGAAGGCGTGTAGGGGTAAAGAGGCTCTGGAAATCGATGTCAGGCGTCTCCGGCACTGATAGAGCTACTTCTCTTTCTTTAATGGAGGAGAAAGACCCCTCACCTCTCTCATAACTGAATTGATCTTTTAACACTCACACATGAAAGACATTCTTTGCAGTAGTTTAGTCTTTCCCCATGAGATCTCTCTTTCCTCTCGTCTGACTGGCTTCTCTCTCTGTCTCTCTTGTTCTATTAACTCCTCTCTCTCCCCTAGTTATTGAGACGCACTTCAGAATATCGTTTGTAGGTGGTTGCAGTTGTAAGTTTCTAAATGAAAGTTTGGTTCTGTGCTGGTTTGGGCCCAGAGGAGCCACTCGAGTCTTATGTACTCAGTGCTTTGAGCTTTTCCAGTAGTCTGTGTGTGTTTTGCTGGAGTTAAAACCTTGCTTCCTCTGATTGGCTTTCAAGCGCAGGGCATCACTTCACTGCAGCCTTTCATGATATGAAAAATGTTCTAGCGTTCTTTTACCCTCTTAACTTGTGTCTTTGTGAATACTCAGACTGCCAAGTGTGGATTCAGCCGTCAGATACTTGAAATAATGAACAGCTCCGGGTGAGAGACTTTTCACTAATCTACACATACTGTGTAATTTAACAAAGCTCTTTTAGAGAATGTTCTTAACATTTATGAATTATTAAAAGCCTAAATGCATGTTATTAAAGTAACATTTTTTTTATTAACATTTCAGTGTTGAATATAATACATTTGACATATTGGAAGATGAAGAGGTGAGAGTTCCATCAGTTTGAAGTTTGTATATCTATTTATGTTCTTGGAAAATGTTGTCTTGCCAAAGCAACTTCATGAAAGACTGTGTTCCAAAACCTAGTGAGCTCCCTATATACTGAGAACTGAACACAAATTAAAACATGTTTAGAATATGATTTTGTTTACTGTAGAAATGTCCCTAAATGAATAGATGTTTTTAGCCCAAACATGTTCTTTTGATTGTCTCCACAGGTTAGACAAGGACTCAAGACGTTCTCCAACTGGCCGACATTTCCACAGCTGTATGTTAAAGGGGATCTCATCGGAGGACTGGACATAGTCAAGGTGAAACGCATAACAACAACTATACAAATAAATGTAGGATTAGGTACTAAAAATAGCATTGCATTTGAATGAATGTAAATGATTATAGATTCCAATAATATAGTACTAGGCCGGGTGTGTTCACACTTGGCATGTTAGGTTCGATTGCTCTGTTAGTGCCATCTGAACCCTGGTGCACACCAAACAAGTGGACCGAGAACGCCCTTAACAGAAGGATTGACATGAACCAAAAACAGGAAATGATGTCATTTCATCACAACGAGGCTGTGAAAGGGATCTAATGAGAAGATGAGTTTGCCTGTTCGGCTGATGACATTTAATGTCCCGGACAACTTCTGTAGTCCCATTGTCACTTGTTAGCAACCGCCTGTTACAAGACAAGTAAAAGCTTTAAAAAAAATCACAAGAGGGTATTACGGATGTATTTCATATGGTAAAATAAAACATGATAATGTCTTGAGTTGTTCACCACTGACCTTATTTCAAGCAAAAACTTGGACGATGCTAACTCGTGTCCGGGTTTTGGCCCACAAAAATACGTCATCGCTGCCCCACACTATTGAACCGTTGTAACATTATAAAAGTGAGATGTACTGTGTGCTGCAGTGGGTGTTTCTCCAGCAGAGGGCAGATAAAGCTTACAATGAGCTTCACACAGCGGATACTATCTCTGAACCTAAAAATTCTTGGTCAATGCATTAGATCCATTATCCACCAAAGTGATATTTATTTTAAATTAATGTAACACAAATTATAGCACAGATGCATTGCATAAAGAAGTTAGTAAAAGTTGTTGAACTGTTAAAAAAATTGTATTTGGTGACTTGTATTTGGATATTGTGTCATAAAATGCACACAAAAACCATACATTTTTGGATCATGACACTCCAGTGGAGAACCATTACTAAAGGGGAAGGATGCTATGCAAATTGAGACTTATTCTATTTTATTTTTACTGTATCATACTTCCAGATAAAAGGATGGAAAATGTGTTTATTTACTTAAACAGGAGCTGAAAGAGAACGGGGAGCTGGTGTCTGTCTTGAAAGGAGAAAACTGAACTATTCCAGCACTGAAGAACTCCTGTAACCTGCACATCTAACCTCAGGACTGGAGAACTCGCATTAGACTTATTCCATCCAAGTTTGAAACTTTGCTGTAGTAAATCCAATAAATCCAATTGTGTTCTAATCTGTTTTGGTTGCACTGACATATTTTAGACCTTGTGCACACCTGGTGTTTATATCCATCTCTGGTGATCTGATTACAAGTGGTCAGTCGAGACAGATTAAAATGTACACCTGTTTTTGACTTGTCTTAAATGTTAAATGTGTCTCCTGTGACCAAGTTAAGCCCAATCAAATGCTTTTTGAATGAGAATGTCCCTTCCCTTGCAACCATTTTCAATAAAAATGGCATTGGGCATGATCCAAGCCCTAGACATGTCTATGTATGGGAATTTTCTTTAAATTTTGCTAGAAATTTACTATTTAAACGCAATGATTACGTGTTAGTCCTTTGCGGTTTTCTGGGATGCCGCAGTGTGCATTTCCATTAATATAAATCTTGTTTTTCTTTAATGTCTCAGTCAATGATTTGGCATGTAAAACTATCTTGTGTGAATCTGTGCCCTAATTAAAGAGCTCAACTTACTGCTTTTCATTGCAGGTTGTTAGATTAGACTAATTTTTCCGCCTTCATTTGAGTTTTTATCCTGGATATGTGACCTCATTAATGAGTATGGGAATGATGGATGCACCACGATCACGTCCACTTGCTTTAATTAATGTGATTCTTCAGCTTTTCAGACAGAGTGATTCTGCCAAGCTCTTGGGGACAGGAAGAACTCTCTTATTGTGATTAAAGATCCATAAATATTAATCAGCAGTCGTCAGTTGGTTGGGGGGGAAGTCGACCCACACCTCATCTGGCTTTGAGCCGAGAGTGTAGAGTGGCCATTATGTTCCTCTTTCTTACACACACACACACACGCACCTGTGGTTCTGGGTAATTGCTGCACTCCCTTGATAACCTGATGGTTGTGCTGAGGAAACCTTTTAAACATTTCAACACATCTCCCCACAATAACACGCTCAAATATTCATTGATGCATGAACTGAAACATATGCAACCACTGTTCATAGTCATGCATAATCACCGCAGGTACACACTAGCACAGGCTCATCACACTCCCTTAAAGAGAAGGAATGCATTACAGACAACACTAGTATACACATTGTGAAGGTCATTATAAATATAATGTGCACTACTACAAATACTTTAAATTTGATTTTTTTCAATGTGTCTTTTATATTTGCATTTATTACTGGCATTTTGGCTTATTTAAATTATTTGAGAATTCTTGGTCTGGTGGTTAAATTGTGATAGTTGAACTATAGTGGTATTACACGTAGTCATTTCTAGTGTTTAAAATGAAGTCAGACACTTCATAATTAGGGAAGAAAGTGCTTTGTCTTGTCTATTCTGAAAATGAAGGTTATACAAATATCTTCATATGCATAGTTAAATCCATATAGGTCTACTATGATAGCATATAAGATTAATTATAACAACATAACAATTGCACTTACTCTTAAACAAACAATAGTTTTTTTTAAAGATTTTTTTTACAGTATTTTTTTTTTTTAAATAACCTGCTTTTAGCAGTGTATTAATTAAATTAACTTATTTGTTAGCTGCCCTCTTGCTTAAATGAAAGACATTTGAATGTGAAAATGCATTGCCCTCTTTATTACGTTTATGTCTGTCTATTATTTTATTGGATTATTCACAAGCTACCATATTCAAGGTTAAAAAAAAGAAGGTAGTTCAACAATTCCCTGAACAAACAATTCAGCTTAGCTTTGTGGTTGTACAAACCATTGTCATTGTGTGATTCCCTAGCCTGCAATATAATTCTAACCAGTACATTATTTTTTACTTCAAGTGAAAAAATCAACTTTCAAGGTCTTGTTTGAGAAGACCATGCAGCTGGATTGCCAATTAATGGATTTTCAGTGTTTTAGTATAAAGGGCAATATGTTAAATATTGAATATACAATATTGAAATGTTTTTTTTCTCTCTCTCCCAAGCAACACACAATAAAACTTTTGGGTACAAATGTGCATTTTTAAGTTTAAAAAGGTGGACATTTTTCACAGTGAATCAGTTCCATGTTTCCTGCAATGTGTGTGCAATCTCCTGCACTAATGACTTTCAAAACATTATTTGTTCACATTTATAACACTAATTTCACATTTTTATTTTATTTTACAGGTAGCCACATAAATATGTTTTATGGTGCAGGCCAGATGAGATAAGTAATTGCTGGTATAGGATGAGACAGGTGATTATATTTAATTACTGATTGACAACTAAGTGTTCACAGGTGAACAGTATTTTATGTAATTGTAAAAGCGAGCTGATTGGACAAATAGGCCTATAAAAATAAATGCCTGATTTTGAAAGTATTCATAGATTTTTAGCTGTTTTGGTCTGGAGTAACAGACTCAATTGTTAGTGTTAAAGTAGTTCTGTTAATGTATTATTTTGCTATGGACCTGGGGTGGAAAAGGTTAGTTAAATCTTTATTTGAAGTGTTTCTGATGTTCATATGTTGCATGTGCAAAAGTTTATATATATATTATAGTTTCTTTTTTCTCCCTAGGATCCCTATGCTATTGATCCTATTGATCTTTTGGAAACATGCATTTGGACAGAAAGGTGGGTATCCTTTTAATTAAAAAAAATAACACTTTTTAAAAAATAAGACATTTTGAAGATGTCATCTAATTTCTCTTTATTTGCTGTGCTCATGTTCTGTAGGTTGGAGTTCTCATGATGTTCCGCCTCACCAGAAATGGCATGACCACAAGATCGCCTCACCTCAGGGAGCCCAGTCTTCAGTGTTTGAGGCTCCAGTGACTGGAAGCATTCCTTTTGAAGAAGTGGCCTCTAATGTGCTTGCTGGGAAAAGCCTGAATCCCAGCAGGTCTCGGTTTTCCCTTTCACGTCAGTATGTAAAAGGTGGCATTTCAGGCAGTTATGCATCTATGTCTCATACCCAAACTGTACCGAGTTCCTCTGTTTCTGCTTCCTTGGTCTTGCCTCAAAATCTGAACCGTTTATACAGTAACACATCATTGCTACAACTTCAAGGTTCCTTCAGTCCAAGTGTCCAGGATATAGCCAGCCAGTCTGGCCTTCAATTGGGAGAAACCTCAAGTCCACTTTCTGCTCAGAGTAGCTCTTCCACTGGACCCTCAGCCAGTTCCCTCAGTGAGTTTACTTACACCTCTCAGGGCAGCTCTGGGCCACAACTGGCAGGCAGTTCCAGTCAGCTTGTTTCTACAGATGGTGTAAGTGGTTTGCTACCCCAGTCTCAAAGTACTGCAAGTCAGATCTCTGGGTCCTCTATGTATACCAAACTTGCTGCTTCATCCCCAAGTGTTGGCCAGTCTACCAGTGGTCAGAGCTCTTACAGCCAGTATACATCAGGCTCCCAGAGAAGGGTTGGCACTAAGCTGGTAGCTTCCCGTCAATATGTGCCTACACTGGAAAGTAGTTATGGCTCATCTTTCCAGCCTCAAGGTACCACTGGCCAGTATGCTCCAACTTTTTCTTTGGGTGCAAAAGTGCCTGTGCCCAGTCAGTACTATCCAGCAACTCTGAGTGTATCATCTCAATCTCTAAGCCAGTCATCTCAGAAGTGGCAGCCTTCAACCTCTAGGACTAAAGTTTTTCAGCCATCTAGTACAGCGGTGTTCCAAGGATTTCAGCCATCTGGTGCATCGCAGAGCATCTCTCAATATCCTAGTAGGTTTGTTTCACTGTCATCTGCATCTGCTGATGGCTCCTCTCTCCAGCTTCAAGATACCTCTAGCCAGTATGCCACTGCTTCTTTGGATGCAAAAGTGCCAGTGTACAGTCAATCCGCTCCAAGTGGATTTTCCTTGTCTATGAGCCAGCCATCTCAATTGAAGCCTTCCACTTTAAGGTTGTCTCAAGGTTTTCAGGCCTCTGGTACAGTGGCATCACATCAAGGCTCTAAGTCTCCCAGTAGGTTCTCTACCCTTACAACAGCAGCAAGTCCTGGCCAATCTTCCTCCAATGTGTATACATCCAGCTCCCCAAGTAGAGCTGGTGCTCAGCTGGCAGGATCTAGTCGTTATGTGCCCTTGCAGATGGGAAGCACTTCTACTGATGGCTCATCTCTTCAGCTTCAAGGTACCTATAGCCAGTATGCCCCTGCTGCTTTGGTTGCAAAAGTTCCTCTGTATAAACCGGCTGCTCCAAGTGGATCCTCGTCTCTGAGCCAACTGTCTCAATTGCAGCCTCCCACCTCTAGGTGGTCCCAAGGTTTTCAGGCTTCAGGTACAGTGGCATCACAGAGTATCTTTCCATCTCAAGGCTCTAAGTCTACCAGTAGGTTCTCTACCCTTACTTCAGCAACAAGTCCTGGCAAACTTTTCTCCACACAGGATGGAAGTGGCAGATATAGTGGTTTGTTCAGCCAGTCTCAAAGTGCCTCTAGTCAGTATGCCCCTGCTGCTTTGGATGCAAAAGTGCCAGTGTACAGTCAGGCTGCTCCAAGTGGATTTTCCTTGTCTATGAGCCAACCGTCTCAATGGCAGCCTTCCACCTCTAGGTGGTCCCAAAGTTTTCAGGCCTCTGGTACAGTGGCATCACAGAGTAGTTCTAAGTCTCCCAGTAGATTCTCTACCCTTACCTCATCAGCAAGTCCTGGCCAATCTTTCTCCAATGTGTATACATCCAGCTCCCTAAGTAGAACTGGTGCTAAGCTGGCAGGATCTAGTCGTTATGTGCCCATGCAGACGGGAAGCATTTCTACTGATGGCTCATCTCTTCAGCTTCAAGGTACCTCTAGCCAGTATGCCCCTCCTTTGGTTGCAAAAGTTCCTCCGTATAAACCAGCTGCTCCAAGTGGATCTTCGTCTCTGAACCAACCTTCTCAATTGCAGCCTCCCTCATCTAGGTGGTCCCAAGGTTTTCAGGCTTCTGGTACAGTGGCATCACAGAGTAGCTTTCCATCTCAAGGCTCTAAGTCTACCAGTAGGTTCTCTACCCTTACTTCAGCAACAAGTCCTGGCAAACTTTTCTCCACACAGGATGGAAGTGGCAGATATAGTGGTTTGTTCAGCCAGTCTCAAAGTGCGTCTAGTCAGTATGCCCCTGCTGCTTTGGTTGCAAAAGTTCCTCTGTATAAACCGGCTGCTCCAAGTGGATCCTCGTCTCTGAGCCAACCGTCTCAATGGCAGCCTTCCACCTCTAGGTGGTCCCAAGGTTTTCGCGCCTCTGGTACAGTGGCATCACAGAGTGGCTCTCTATCTCAAGGTTCTAAGTCTCCCAGTAGGTTCTCTACCCTTACAACAGCAGCAAGTCCTGGGCAATCTTTCTCCAATGTGTATATATCCAGCTCCCCAAGTAGAGCTGGTGCTCAGCTGGCAGGATCTAGTCGTTATGTGCCCTTGCAGATGGGAAGCACTTCTACTGATGGCTCATCTCTTCAGCTTCAAGGTACCTATAGCCAGTATGCCCCTGCTGCTTTGGTTGCAAAAGTTCCTCTGTATAAACCGGCTGCTCCAAGTGGATCCTCGTCTCTGAGCCAACCGTCTCAATGGCAGCCTTCCACCTCTAGGTGGTCCCAAGGTTTTCGCGCCTCTGGTACAGTGGCATCACAGAGTGGCTCTCTATCTCAAGGTTCTAAGTCTCCCAGTAGGTCATCTACCCTTACATCAAGTCCTGGCAAATTTTTCTCCAGACAGGATGGAAGTGGCAGATATAGTAGTTTGTCCAGCCAGTCTCAAAGTGCCTCAAGTCGATATAACCCTGGATCTCCTGCATATGCCAAGCGTAGTTTTTCACTCCTTGATTCTTCTAGACAATCTACCAGTGATCAGAGCTCTTCCCCTCAATTTTCCAGTGGTTTTTCCTCCATGGCAGCCCTGAACTTTCCTGTGGCTACTCTGGGCCACAGAATCCAGAGTTCTAATTCTTGGAGGACCTCAAGCCTCTCTGGTGTAGGACTCAGACCCTCTATGCTCTCCTCCAAGGCTGCTTCAGGCTCTATTCGTAGAGACATATCCCCTGGTCTGTTTGGTTCTGTTCAACACTCCACAGACTCCTCCACCTATGGCCAGAAACCTTCCCAGAGCTCCTCCACTTCAAGACGATACTTTTCATCCGTCAAGGGCTAATGTACTGTCTTATGTTTATCTGTACCTTGGACTAATGTCAATGCTAAATGGCATAAATCTGGTGTGCTTCTATAAATGTAACTTGAATCAATAAATTGCTTTAATGAGAATGTTGTTTCCTGTGGTATTTAAACCCCAATCTCACTGCTGCAGGTGCCATGCAGCCTTAAATCAGGCTACATGCCTCATCTAAATGTTTCATTTATTTTCTTTTGCCGTTATGTAGGCATGCTTTATAGTTTAGCTGTTTTTTCCACCCAAATGTGAAGTGAATCTTTTAAGTTAGCAAAAAAGAGAAACTATAAGGTGCCTTTCAAGTTGTTCAAGCAGATGGTGGTTTATTTGAATGAAATGGCTTATTTGTCATGTGGGTTTAATGTTCACTACGTCTTTATGAATCTGCAAATGTCTTTCCATCTCCCATTGAATTAACCATTTCTAACAAACCACTGAGTGAGTTTTTTTATATATATTTGGCATTTCAATCACTCATTTCTGATGTAATTACTCAGTAAACTCAGTGATGTAATTAACTAGTAATGGTTGCCTAACATTTCTGCAACTAGTGGTGTACACTAACCAAATGTGTTCATATCAACACTGCCTTAAGTCAAACCAGGCTGCACAAGTAATCATTCTGCTTTGAGTTATTTGTTAAAGTGACATGAAGGACAAGTATGGCGACTCATGCTCATAATTTGTTCTCTTTATTTATCCTGTTCCAAGTTAGTGCACATCACACCTTGTCCTAACTACACACGACGATGCAACGCGATAAAAGGTATCTTTTCCATGTTAATCAGCGTTTCTGTCCTAACCAGCCGCGATGGCGATACGCGACGATTCTATTTTAGAAACTGTTTCTATTTTTCTGCGACGTCGCACTGGAACAAACACAAAGTGTGGCAATGATAATATTGTTTATATTGTTTATTTGGTACTGTTTATATTCTTTATTTAATGTTAAAAGAGTGTAATGTGACTTTGAATATCATTTAGGGCTCCCAGCTTTGTAGCCATGAAAGCAACAATGGATAATTCCCATCAGATCTTAAAATTAAACAAATGGAAACAAGAATGTTCAAACTGTGAACAAACAAGAGTATTCTTTAACAAAGAATGTTTTAGTACTCAGTATGTATTTATAATAATGTTTAAATGGTGTCATATTTGTGAATTTGATTATGTAGCCTACTAATCCATAATCTTGCGAGTGCCAACAGGTATTGTGTCGAATTTTGACTCCCTGCCAAATTATTACCCCCCTCGTTGAAGTCAGTACCTGATTGCCTAATCCTAACCCCACCCCTAATCCTAACCCCTTCCCCACAACTATTCCTAAACCTACCAAGACTAGGGGGGTAATAATTTGGCACAACACCGTCAAGGGCCCTGTCCCAAATGGCACCCTAAGCACTCGCGGTCTTCCTCTGAGTCCGCACTTTCGTGACGTAATGCCACTTTGACTGTCGGGAAAAAGTCTCCTGCGGAGCTCGCATCAGTGCGGGCTCGGCAAAAGGGCACATCGAGGGCGCAAATCAACCGCATAGGGGGCACTCGCGAGCACCCTTCTGAGACCTAAAATGACAAATGGGACACCCTACGGACTTAACGGACATGCGCACGCGGCAGCCATTGTAAGTCCACAAGACCGAAAGTGCATATGAACCCAGACAGCAAAATAGTGTCGGCCCAGATCCGGCCCACATCTGGTACAGGTAGATTCCACATGGTCCGGATGTGGGCCGGATCTGGGCCGACACTATGTTGCTGTTTGGGAAGTGTGCCATTTGGGACAGAACCAACTCTCTGGTGCTGTGCACATGCCGCGAGAGCCCGCCCACACACTGTTCTGATTGGCTGTGGGTTTTGATTGATTTTGACGCATCTCGTAGTCGCGTCACATCTGGTGTTGAGTGGACAGGCAAATTGCTTGTTGCTGGAATCTTGTCGCATCGCGTCTGGTTAGGACATGGTGTTAGGATCAGTGAGTAGCGAACGCACACCCGGAGCAGTGCCTCTTTAAAGTACTTGTTTCATTCTGGCAATGTAAAATGCTCAAAGCAAAAGGAGGGTTTTTTTTTGTGTGTGAATTCAGCCCATTTCTGCTGCTTAATTCTCTCTGGTTTCATGTACATTGTCAATCTATTCAAACTTTCTCCAGTGTTTGGATGACATGCAGTGGTGAGACCAGCATAACTTCTTTATCCTGTCTTGTTTTAGAATGCATGGCAATAATAAAGGGTCTCAAAACTGAAAGTTTAAGGGCTTTGGAGGGCAAATCTTTAGGACAGAGAGTCTTTAGGGTGATCAGGGAGACAAGTGGATTTTTCTGAAGAACAGGCATGTCAGCTGGCTCTGACCTTGCCCTGTCTTTGCTGTGAGCATCTTTAGTGAGCCTCATTAAAGCCAAGAGAAGATGAAATGCGGTTTAATATTCCTCTGACAGAGAGGCCAGGAGAGGGCAGTCAGTCAGCTAATGAGAACCAACCCCTTCCTTTTTCCTTCTCGCTCTATTTCCCTCACACCCATACAACATTTAACAGGTATTTATTGGCATATGAAAATGTGTATTGTGTCGCAGTATAGCTTTGTACATTAAGAAATGTGCATGCAGGTTTTTCAGCTGTGATTCTAAGAAAACAGATGTTTTGCATTATAGATTTTACTGTTGTGTATTTTAGATGTATTTACCATCTAGGATTATATTAAAATAATAGTTGTGTTGTTATGACTTTGGCAGGAAAGGTCATATGGTCACTATAGTCTTAGCTTCAGGCAGCATGCCCACGGACTGCCGATCTCTTCACTAACCTAATCATTCGATTGTCAGGTTAATTGCATCAGTTTTTAAAAAATATATTATGAGTTTTATCTGGGGCACTCTGTAGCAAGTAAACTTTTGTATATATCCACAAACAGGATTATAAATTTTACTTTGTTTTTGTGTCATGTTTGTGAAATAATCTGTATTTAATACTTTTGGATGGACAGAAATTCTGATTAAAAAGTCCAGACACATTCAAACTAGTTTATTCTGTTTTCTATATAGCCTACAGCTGGATGTGAAACAACACCCCAGTCTGTTATTGTGTTATCAACTTTTTCAGGTCAACCCTTCCCTAATAGCACTTGTGAACAAAACTGATTGGTCACTTTTCATGTAGGTCAGAACAAAGGGTCAAAGTTTAGCTGGGTTGACCCATTTAGCCCCTGCTGGTTGATCTGACTCCAACATGCATCCATAAAAACAACAACATGGCAAATATTACAAGTGCTTGATTATTATTATTATTTAAAAAAAATCATACTTCTGGGGAGGAAATTAATTTAAATGTGAACAGGTTGACCATTTGGGGTCAGACAGACCTTTCCTGTCTCTATTTTGACAGTGATTGGCCAGTATAAGCTGCAGCTGGGACCATTTATGCTGCTCTTTTTTCTCTCTTTTTTCCCTTGCATAGCTAGTGGGAGCACCTGCATAAATATCACTGTTCAAACACTCAACAGCAGAAATCACAGGGGCAGAACAGATCAATACTTCCATTTTCTTCTTGTTAAAGGAGGCACTAAAATGCATTTTATCTCCTCGCCGGAGATGCTTGGTCCCCTTTCATTATCTCAAATAACGGCAACAAATTCCACTCAAGGTGTACCGTCTCATTTTGATTGGATTACCTTGAAGCAATAGTGTTTAGCTCCATGACCGCGGAGAGACTGGCCGCTGGGCTTGGCAGAGTAGAGTTGGGTGACTAGAATGCAGTCAGATGATTGATAGATGTGTATCCGTAGTGAGACATGTAATGAGCTCCGCAAACCCATCAGCAACAGTGACTTTGATCTGTAGAGGAAGTGAAGATATGTCAATGTTGCACACAGTCTTTTCATGACTATAATGATACCTGACTCCGTGAAGATCCTTTCATGTGTTAGACACCGCACTGAGGTGAGAGGAAACGACTGTGAGTTTTGTTCCTCAATTTGTAGCATCATTTAGTTAGATGAGAGAAACCTTGGAGGTCTATGACGTTGTGTTTGTATGTGTGTGAGCACACTGTGAATTGCTGAATGCGTGTCCATGGTTTATTATATTCAAGGGAAAAATGGGACAGAACCCAACATCATTTCTCAAATTGAAGCTTATCTGCTCTTGAAATAATGGTTTTGATTAAGGTAAATTTTCAAAGAACATGATATATTACCTGTAATTTTTATAATAAAAGAGATTGTTCGGTTTTGGTGAAATATGAGGATTATATACAAAAGTCCAAAAAACAGCTATTAAAATGCAAATTGTTGAATGATGTTTACAATATAAAAATCACCTATTGAGTATAGTTACAGTTGATATTTTCAGCGGTCTTGTTTCCAGAAGTAGGCCTACTTCGCCCATTCATTTTCTCCACAGAAAAAAATAAAAATAAAAAATGCAAACCAACAGGCTCTTGCTAACTTTGTCTTTTTTGTCTAATTTGCATATAGACTTCTGCTTCAAATCGGTAACAATACCATGAAGCATTGCCAATATCTTACATAACAACAGAGCGATTAAACAAATAACTTAATTATATATAGTTAGTTATTTAAACGTGTTTGTGTGTGTGTTTAAAAATGTATATTTGGCATCTTATTTACTGCTCTGTAAAATAAGACTGCTCTTAATTTTTTTTTTTATGTATATAAGGCCCTATTTATTTATGTTACTAAGTAGCTGTGTATATGATGGTGTAATGTAGCCTACAGTAAGCCTGACAGTTTTGCTAAATAAACCTCTTCAGCATGGTATAAGACCTGGTGACCCTGTCGGGTGTATTTTGCAATAATGACCATGATTGTACATTATCCCACTTTATATGCACAGGAAGATCTGTTAATGCTGATAATTAAGGTGTTATTTAAAACCCTCCTGCTTTCAACTCCAGGTCTTTTGTAATTTGTTTCATCAGTGGTCCCCAAAACACAGAGTAACCCCAGTGGAAACACTCCTCTTTACATTTCAATCATCTCGCTGCTTTTATTTTTGTCTGTGGATGATTCTGAAATTGCTTTTCAGATGAGAGATGGATTTTTCTCTAGTGTTAAAGCAACCGTTTAGCAGGAATCAAATTGGAAGTGGAGAAATCCACTGGAGAAAAAGAGCAAATAAAATAGAGCTTTGTTTTCTCTATGGTCTTTGAATAATATTCCCTCTGTTTCATTTTTTCCCCCACTGTATGGCGCCAGAGACTGCTGCAAAGTCACTGTAGTACCACTGCTGACCTGAAGAGATCAGTAGAGACACTACTCATGTTCACAGTAGACTTCACTCCACAAGAGACGCTACTGGTTTTGCTTCATCACCCAATTTGCACACATAGGTAAGCCTATCGTATCTTGTAATCTCTAAGTATAATCTTTATCTCCTTAAGTTTTGTTCATGATTTTTAGCAAGCTGTCCATATCCAATTTCCCAAGTAAAAGTGAAATTGAACAGTGTTTGATTGAATGCATGGTCGTTTGAAGTCAACAACAAAAGATAAAAAAAAAAAAAGTTTTCTCCTACCTTGATAAGCCTGTTTCTGTAATATTTACATGCATGTGTGTTTTTAAGTCTGTTTATTTTTTGTTTTACTTGAAGAGGAATATTAACGTGTCTTTTTTACAGTCCATACAGAAACTTCGATATCATTTATAATGACCCACCACAAAAAATGTCTCCAACAAACATCTGCAAACTCCATGTTGGAGAAGTTTGATCTTTTCTCAGCTGCATCTCCCATTTACTGCTGTTCATAAAGGTAGGACAAAAACAACAATATTCTCTGATTATTTGTGTCTGATGATGTTTGCCCGTCTTCACTGTATTTTCCACAACTTATAAAGATCTTTAAGCAAGAGACCTTGTCTCATGTAATCAGACTTCACAATCTTTCTAACATGTAATAAAGTTATTTGTAAGTCCTTGAAACGATGCTCACAGTCTTCAAAGCTACGTTCCCCTTCCTTGTTCTAATGCAAATAAATCCACTTGATTTCTACTGTACAGAAATCTCTCAGACAACATCATTGGGTTAAAAGCAAACTAATGTACATTGCTTTCAAGAGTGACCCCTCTTCATAATGTATAAGATCTGCTAGGTGCGCTGTGCACTTTGTCAAGGAGATTTCAGCTAGCGTAAAATTGTACTGTGCTTTGAAAAACTTATGTAGCATAAGAATTCTCCTGGTTTAAGTCTGATTCTGACGAAGGCACTTTGGCATTAAAGAGATAGTTCACCCAAAAAGGAAAATTAACCCATGATTTACTCACCCTCAATTCATCCTAGGTGTGTAATGGCATTTTTCTTTCAGACGAATGCAAGCAGAGTTATATTTAAAAATGTCCTGGTTCTTCCAAGCATTATAATGGGAGTGAATGGCTGTTTCTGTTTTGAAGTCCATAAAAGTGCATCCATTCATGATAAAAGTGATCCACACGGCTCTGGGAGGGTTAATAAAGGCCTTCTGAAGTGAAGCGATGCGTTCCTGTAAGAAAAATAATTATGTTATATAATAAATATATTTAACTCGTTACAAAGTAAAATTCTAGCTTCCCGCTATATGCAGTCTACTTGCGCCTAAAGCGCAACTTACGCAACTTGTGACGTCAGAAGTAGCGTAGTGCGTCATCATGGCGTATCGTAAATATCAGCAGTACGTCGCATAAGTTGCGCTTTCGACTTAAATGAAGTCCGTATGTCCGTTTGGCCGGAAGCTAGTTATTTTACTTTATAAAGTTTTAAATATGGATATTTTTTTTATCGCTTCACTTCAGAAGGCCTTTATTAAACCCCCAGAACCGTGTGGAGCACTTTTATCATGGATGGATGCACTTTTATGGACTTCAAAACAGAAACGGCCATTCACTGCCATTAAAGCTTGGAAGAGCCAGGACATTTTTTAATATAACTCTGATTGTATTCGTCTGAAAGAAGAATGTCATACACACTTATGACTTGAGGGTGAGTAAATCATGGGCTAATTTTCATTTTTGGGCAAACTATCCCTTTAAATAAAAACATAGTTGGACAAGAGCACACATCAGTCTTAATAACTGCATTAATGTTTGGTGATATAGTGAAAATGGGAGGTAAATTTAGCTGTGTAATATGGTACAATATGAAATGGGCATGGCTAAAGGGAATAGTTAGACAGAACGAGGATGTATAACAGTAAACTAAAAGACGTACAACCTAGTGAGACTACTATTAATAAATACAGAGAACATAATTATTTGAAAACATTTTGCTTCTCTGGTGCTTCTAATAAGCTGGTGTGAAAGTCATATATTGGAAGCGTACTGTTGGTGTGAAAACAGTGAGACGGTGCCTCGTGCGCAAGGCTTTCCCTGCCCGGGGTGTGTTTGTTTCTCAATGTGTTCATTTCTCTGTTTGAACATTTAAATGTTTTAATCTGTATGTAATTAGCAGCAGGGTAGTACTACTACTAAAAGCATCCATCCATCCATCCATCCATCCATGTTTCCAAAAACACTGTCATTCCAACATTTAAAGATTTACTTGACAAAATGTTAATTTTCTAGTTCCAGATTACAGTTATACATTTCTTCGCATTTTATTTCTGCCTCGTTACATTCAAATTTGATTGTCAATTGAAATTAAATTCAAGTCATTGAATGGCAGCTTATTTTTAATTGCACTAATATTTCACTATATTACTGTTTTTACTGTATTTTTGATCAATTAAATGCAGCTTTGATGAACATAAGAAACTTTAAAAATATTAAAAAATCCAGACTTTTACATTTTGTCTTTTATAATGCAATTATTTTTATCTATAGATATCTGCAGCATGAATATTCTTTTTAAAAATCTCATTTTAATCTTCCACAGAAGAAAGAAAATCATATGGGTTTGGAACAGCTTGGAACAGTGAGTAAATAATGGCAGAATTGTAATTTCTGCCTGATCGATGGCCCACTGAATTTTGAGGCTGGTATTTGCTGTTTACTGTATTTTCCCATCTGCATGAGTCTGGCATTTTTAGTGCATTTCCTGAGAGCTTTACCTCATCTTGTTTTTCCAGTGCACACCATGATCATGAGGTTGCACGCTGTGGCAGTAGCAGCATGTCAATGAATAGAAAATAAGCATAGATTGTGCTCTCCCATTCCCAGTGGGATTTCACCACGCATCTTTGGTGTGCGGACACCTACTGAGAATTCAAAGCTTTCCAGAGGAGAGTCCGTGTCCCCTCCACACTTGAGTTTCCTGTACGCCTTGTATAAGACATGAGGCGCCGGCTGGAGAAGAGAGATGGAGAGCACAGTGATGTCAATGTGAGAGCTGGGGAATGTCACCCTAGGCCTGGAAAGAATGTTTAGCTACAAACAAATCAATTAATGTTCTGTACTTCCTGTAGAAGTCTTTTTGAAACGTCTTCTCCTTGAACTTACGTGCTCCCAGCGGGGAAGGTGGACGACAGGGCTACGGGTGCGATGGACCATGGAGATGAAAATGCTTCAAAAAGTCAAGAGTCAGGCGAAAAATCCTATCAATCTGATTGAGCCTTTTCTGTCCAGACAATATTTCTTCTGCGAGAGAGAAGATGTCAAAGATATGTCAGGTATTGAATGAGTTGATTAGCAGAACTCATTAATTGCGTCTTTATTAGCGGTTTCCCTTCTTGAACGCTCACGCTCAGGTTAATTCACTGAACAGCAGCACCACTTTAACACTTGGTACTCAGTGCAAGAAAAAAAAAAACATATTTTTCACTACAAATTATTCAGTTTATAAAGGGACAGTTCACCTAAAAATGAAAACTAATCATTTACTCAGCCTCATACCATTCCAAACTTGTATGACTTTCTTTCTTCTGCAAAACAGAAAAGATATTTGGAAAAATGTCTCAGGGCCCTCTCATACCCTCTGTGTTTTTTTCCAATCCCAAATCTTCTTTCATGTTCTGAAGATTTGGAATGACATGAGTAAAGGCCAGCTTACACCAAGAATGATAACTATAACAGTATTAGCATCCACAGCAAATAACTTTGTTTATTATGAGGTCACGCTGCAGTTTTCCTGTCTGCCACTTTAAATGCTCGAGCTCATTAAAGTAGGACGGATTCTGATTGGCAGTCAAAGTTTTTAATGTTCATCAGCTTGGAAAAAAAAAAAATCATTGTGAAAGTGATTCCAACAAAATTGTTCGTCTGTGTAGTTATCATTAAACCTCAGGTGTGGACTCTGCTATTCTTTTAAATTTAGAGCGATTTATAAAACCATATCTTTATAGTTATTTTCCTTGTTGTGGACGGGCTTTAAATTATGACAGAATTTTTCATTCCAACTATCTCTTTAAGTGAATTTCGGTGCTAAAACTATACACAGACAGCTCATGCGATTTAATATCGTTGGGCATGATTCATTCTTAGCAAATTTCCCAATCAAAGTAATGGTGACAGACAGGGCTACCTGCAGGACTCACTGTAAAGATGTTTAATTACGGTGCTGTCAGTCTCCTTCTCAGAACCTAGATCTGCATTCAAATTAGCCGAGTGATTAAAAGCAGGTGAAATAGCAGTGCGTTCTTGAGACGGCATGGCATGAGCTCTGAAAGAGTGAGTTGAGCTCCGCTTCTTTTAACACTTCATGTTATTCTGCTCAGCGAAACCCTGAGAACTTGTCTCCTGACTTTTTATCCTCATTTGACCAAGAGTGTGAACCTTGCTTGAATCATATTTGCAGTGTATGAAAGGAGCGGATGGCCATTGTTGACATTATTTATTACAGGTGAAAAATTTATAAAAATTTGGCTTTTTAAAGAAAGAATGAGTTGAAAAGGAATTGAAAAAATTAATTTTCATACACAATGAAATCTAATCATGAGCGTTCCCTTTGGCTCTGCGTAGATAATTTTTCTAGTGCCCTCTGACAGTTTTTTGCATTATTTTGTTTCAGCCCTCGGCCTTTTTAGATTTTTATTCATAACTCATTATTAGGATTTAATTACTGCGTATGCTGCAAGTAGAAGCAACTGTGGCATCTCTGAGGATCCCCGCTGCTTCTCCTGCTCGCATTATTTGAGGGGCTTGTTAGCAATGCTACTTTACAGCGAGAGATTTCAGGATAATAATAATTGGGCGCTCAATATGTTGTAGAACCAAGCGAGCAGTCTTGATGTCTACTTCTTTATCTCTAAACATAAAGAAGAAATCAATCTAATATGTTGATTTGCTGCTCAAGAAACATTTCTCATTATTATCAATGACGAAAGCAGTGCTGGTTAATATTTTGCGGAAACTGTCATACAGGACTTTTCCTGCCTCTATAATGATACAAATTATTTCTATTTCAAATACATGCTGTTCTTTTGAACTTTCTATTCTAAATACACAGTTCTTTATTGCCTCTTTTCACCAGTTTAATGCTGAATAAACATTAATTTATAAAAAAAAAATACTGACCCCAAAGTTTTGAACGGTAGTGGATGTGTGCAACTAACACATATTAAAAATAATAATTCAGTGTGCTAATAACCATAAAATACAGAAACTACACTGGGCGGAATAGTGTCATTTTTATTTTATTTAACTGTATTTATTGATCCTTTTCAGCAGGTGTGAACTATCAAAAAAAAAAAAAGAGTGGGACAAATTATAAATCTTGACAGCCTCTCATCACACCCATTTACAACACATAGTTCCCATTTTAAAGCAAAAAAAAAAAAAAAAAAAAAATCTGAATATAAAGGTTCTTTTTTTTTGTCAAAGATGTTGTTTCTTCTCTTGTCTTCTCACCACAGGAAGTTTACTTTCTGTCAGCAGCTCAGCACTAAAGCTGTGCCAGGCACGACTTTGCTCATGAATATTGATCACACTGTGACGTTTGCCGGATTTGCTGAACAACAGATGTTGGTTTGTGAGTACTAGTCAAGGGATTACCATTTACCGCTTGCTTGTTTGTTTTATGGATCAGGTATATTTTTTCCTCCACCCTGTGACCGAGCAAAAATAATAAAATACAATGATTTCTTTTCCCAAAAAGTGTGTGGGGAGAGAGTTTGGACATTTCTAAAAATGCCTTCTCAATGAATGATACATGCAGTGCTTCCTCCGAATATGGACTAAATAAGGTATTTTTACAGTCAGGAGAGCTTATAAAGACGTCAGTGATACGTAAGTCAGAAGCTCACTTGGTTTTGAGAGCTACTGTATTCAATGGGATACATGTTATTTGTATCCTATTGGTTTCCACTGATGGCACATGACATCATAAATCCCATTGAGTTTAACAGGCTCAGTGTAGTAATGGTTTCATTTTTGACTCTAAGCTGTCTTACAATAACACTTCTCCTATAGGAAATGAGGGCAGTGCTGCAGAATGGAGATAAGACATAACCATAGGTTTTTCTTTTGACATTGGAATACAGGAGCACAATGCTTTCTTGGATGCTAGGGACAGCTAATTGACTAATATACAGCATAGACTGTCTCCAGAAGACTAGAGGAGTTTGTCCCTCGTCTTGCACTGTTGTAAAGCCATAGAATGTCTCAGGTTATTCAAAAGAAATGTACCTAAATGCATATGCAGTGTTTCAGTATGAACTGCCTCAAATGTATTTTGCTCTTCATTTTGTGTGGAAATAACATTTGAATTTGTTGGACTCTTTTGCATTTAATACACGCAATTAAATAATATTTTCACATTTGACAACATTTCAGCTTAATTGGAAATATATACATAAACACACACACACACACTGTGATGTTCACACAGGCAATCATAATTTTAAAATGTAATAATTTATATTTTTCTGATGGATTTTCATATTTAAAAAATGAAAGTCGGGGACAGGGGTAAAACATATACTGTATACAATTATACAAGTCTGAAAGTATCAAAAATAAATGCAGGCATTTAAAAAAAAAAAAGCTCCAAGATAAAACAAAAAAGCTGTTAGTCTTTATAAAAATCAACTTTTGGGATATAAAAGTGCTTGTAGTTTTTGAGGAACGGCTTTGCGTGTCTTGAGTGGGATCAAGTCTGTGATCTAATAGACTCTTTAAGTCAAAGTGCTCAGTTGCAGCTCTTAAGTCCAAAAGCCATTTCCCTTATTACATTTTTCATTATAGTTTTTATCTAAGCTTATCATCACAGTAATAGGGATTCTGTCCACATGGTTATCAATGGGGGATTTAATAATTGGAAAACTAGGATAGTTGTTTGGCACAGTTCATTAGATTTAATCTTATTATTCTCTTACAGACCATTACATCGATGATGTCATATTGTCAAGAAAAGGAATATGATCAGCAGTGTGCTGATGTTCACACTTATGTTCATAATTAAGTGGAGGAGATAACATATATTTAAGTGTGACTGAAGCAAGACATTCCAGAGGGTTTACAGGCAGAAATGTGACGCACGTGAGTAAATAAAGCTACTCAAGAAAACTGTCAACTTTTACATGGAAAATGTACAAATAGTTTTTATAGGAGGACTAAAATTCATTTTTTGTCTCTGTATAACCAGCCCGATTTCACGGCAATTCGTACGAATTTTACGAGGTGGCTAATTCGTACGAATTCATATGACCTCACTCGTACAAATTCTTGCGATTTTTGCTAATCCGTACATATTTTACGAGTTACCAAATTCGTATGAATTCGTACGAATGACCTACACTTGACCCCGCCACTAAATCACGTGGGTTTAGACAAATCGTACGAATTCGTATGAATTAGCCACCTTTTAATCACTCATACGAATTGGTCGTGAGATAGCGTTGGCAGAACTCAGTGTGGAAACGTATGTGGAATATATTCCCTTCATGAAGAAGCCTGCAAAACAACCGTACGAGGAACAGACACGTGATAGGTCAGTTAAAGAAATCACTGAGGCAGAAAGACTAGCAAAATCACTCTCATTCATTTAAATTCTCTTTGAAATTTGTCTTTGGGTCTCCACAGTTGGAATAATATACACATACTATTTATAACACATACAAAACATAATACACATACTGTAAAGAAGACAAAGAAAAAAAAAACAGTCAGCAATTTTCAATAAACCATTTATCCGGAAGAAGCTTCAAACCTTCAATGATGTGAATGGAAAACAAATGCATGGTAACCAAGAACCATAATGGATTAAACAAGAAAACATATAAAGTTATTCCAAACTTATTTTTTTGTGTGTTTTCCAGGCAGAGGTATGGAAGCTTGTTATCACCATTGAATCAAATACTAAAAAAGGTAATTGCTACTTTTTATCTCACAATGACTTTATTTCTACAAGGGCCAAGTTGTTATGGCAAGGCGACGGGGTCAGAGTATGAGTAATTACCTTTTTTATTTCATATTCCATGACAGAAACTAACTTCTATACAAAGGCACTGGTTTGTTCTCTGTTCAGAGGTGTTTAAAAATATGGCAAATGTCGTCAGATGCAAAGAGCATCAAGTTGTTTATTGGTTAATTTCTACACCAAGCAAGTCAAAATTACAGCACATCTAAATCAAAAGTCAGGTATAGGCCCAAATTTAGCTTGACTAATACCCTAGGAAAGATGGTACATCAGTGCTTTCTAGACACTTGAGGTCTTTATTTTGCCTTCCTCTGGAGATCTTGTGACTGAAAGAGAAAAACGAGTGTTTCTCCATGATCCTAAATATATTTGTACTTTTCCACCGGATCAGCACTTATGCAGGAACTTTTGCGAAAGCCAAACGTCAACAGTTTAGTAATCTTGCCTTCTAATTGCATTTTGTCCCAAAACTCTACATATAAATTGATAGCAGAACGGTTTTTGCAGAGCAGGAAAGGAAGCAATTGGGAAAAAAAAAAAAGCTTAAATATTTATAAAGTACTCCAGAACTTTATCAAAGTTTTTGAGAGGGTTAGCCAAAAAGTTTTTAGATTGTATCTTATTATGTCTTAACCCATATCGCAAATAATTAATTATATTATCTAGGGCCGGGACTCGATTAAAAAAATTAATCTAATTAATTAGAGGCTTTGTAATTAATTAATCGAAATTAATCGCATTTTAATTGCATAAATATTTGACCTGAGAACAGTGAGAAGTAATTTTTTTCACATGGATTTTTAGTATACCATTGAATAATGACTGAATACATAAGCTTAAGCAACAAAATATTGTTTATTTTTGTTCAACCAAGTCCAGCAGACCAGTGTTTTTTGCCATTAAGTGTAGCAATAGCATATTGCTACACTACACTAATAGCAATAGCGAATTCCTTGTTGCATAGCTTGCACACAACCATGCTCTTATCGACGCTTCCATCCGTTCGTTTTTGTAACAAAATTTCCCATTCACCGGCCAACCAAAGCGATCTCGTCAGCTTCTTCGTCATGAACGCTAGTTGGTGCGCCAGTATAATCGGTCCGCCGAAACTCATCCAGTGAGAAACGTTCCGCGGTGCAAAAATAAGTGCGATTTAAAAAAAAATTTTGGGGTAATTAATTAACGCGTTAAAGTCTGTAGTTAATTAATCTTAATTAACGCGTTAAAGTCCCGGCCCTAATATTATCCAATAAATGATTCACCGTATTAGATTTTTCTGTCAACGGAAGAGGTTGCAAAAGAAATACTGGAAACTTCGTGAACTCAAGGCAGAAAAAATCAATAGAATTATTCATTCAATTTTGCAGGTCATTTACCAAATAAATCCCTCAATGTGCAAGAAAAAAAAACTTGCGTGACTTTGCCTCAGCAGTGGATGTGATTGGATATCTGGACTAACCAGTGGACCAGTTTCATTGCACAGCATCTTAAATGTTGGTTTAATCATTCTGGAATGCCTGAGCCAAAAGTCTGTCATTAAAATGGTTAGGTATAATTCCCTCCCACATGATTGTGTTCCCAAACCAGCATCCAAACACAAGATAACATGACAGAGTTTATTCCATTTCGTCTCTATGCTCTGAGACACAAAGCATTTATGATGAATGAAAAAAGAGCCACAGTGGCTTTCACTGATGGCAGCAACTTCCATTTTATTGCAGATATTTTGCGCGAATTTCCTAGGAAGTGGCGATTTTGTTGGGATGGAAACGCTGCTTTATTGGCCATGAAACAAAAACAACAAAGCAGTTTTAGAGGAGGAGAAAATCAATACAATATTGTGAAGACAAACATTTTTTTCTTTGTAAAAATAAGACCAGGATTATGTATTAATAAAGTAAATCGGGTCATGTTGACTAGCATGCAGTGATGTATTTCTTTGTTAAACTCAAAGTAAAACTTGCCGTTCACAGCAGTATAAAGGTGAATCCTGGCCTGAAAAGTAAACGCTGGACTTCAAAAAGAAAACGTCTAATGAGGTTTGAGAGAATGATGTTTTTTTGTTTTGTTTTTTTACTCTGGTTAATTCATTAAAATTTCATACATATTTAAATCCTCCAGCATTTACATTCTTGGCTCAAACCTACTGTTTACAGAGGCCAGATTTTGAGACTTGACTAACAATTTAAAGAGATGCTAAATCTCTCATTTATTTTTAATTCAAATGTATTTATTTAATACTTAAAAGCACTACTAGTTTTACATGTAGGCCTATAGAATCGTTTTGGCTTCATTTTTTGAAAGAAATGCAAATGCATATGTATAATATGTTTGCTTTTGGATATGAAAAGCAATGCTAAAATCTTTCATTTTGCATACTGTTGACTTCGTATCGCACTTTTAGACTTGATTAACTGTTGTCCTTGAATGTTGAGGTAATTTTTGCCTTTGAAAACTCTGGAAAATAAAAAGGAAGTCTTTTGTCTCCAATGGACTGAAATGAAGGTCAGTAAATTATGTCCGAATTTTAAACTATTCTTTTATTTACTGGGTTTTATTGCGATGTGACAACATTTCACTACAGATTTGTAGCCAACATAAAGCTGAAATGATTACAAGAGCATTGGACAAAACGAAGCTCGGAAGCACTGAGACGTGTAGCTCCCGGTGGAGCTGTTTCTACAACACTCATTCTTGTTCCATTCTGCTAATCTTTCTTTCAGAGATACTGTTTTCCTGAGAGTTCCCCTGCACAAAGACCACTATAACAGAGGACGAAACTTGGCCAACCACACTCACCTCACTAGTGATGTTTTACCTCTCCATAATGCCGGAAGAGACTGGGCTGAGATGATCTGTCTCCACCGCTCTCCAGGGAGACTAATTATGGGATCGAAAGAGTCAGATCAACCGGATATCATGACAATGCTTTGTTGTCATGTGTTCTGTGAGGTAGGACAAAAGTGAAGTTAGAGGAGGATGTAAAGCTGGCGTAATGAACACTTGAGCTCTGTTTTGAACGTAGTGAGCTGCCTTGCGTTACAGATTTGGAACGTTTTTACGTAGGCAGCAACTTTGTACATTATACAAAATTGTGAAACGCACCAGAGATTCTACACTGTAAAAAAAAAAAAAAACAGCGAAGGAACTTGTATTTTATGCCAGAACATTATCCACTAAGTTTATGGACATTTCCTTTAATCCTGAAATACAACACAATGCAATGTATAATTTAAAATGCGGGTAAAAAATCAATACGGAAAATTCCTTCGGAAACACTATTGTCCACATTAGACATTCTACTAACTATAAGTAACTTTGCAACTTCATGGGACTGTCTGCTTAAAGCTGCTGTCCGTAACTTTTTTGGGTTAAAAATGATCCAAAATAATAATAATTAAAAAAAAACATAACCAGCCAGTGTTCAAAAATATCTGCTTACCTTTGCTCGATTCAAAACGGTAAGCTTGTAATAATGATTTTAATTCCAGTGGTACTGGTGGATTTCCGCGGGAAATTCGAGCATGTCTTTGCGTCATAACGTCACATCTGTACACATAAAGAAGGAGTCCCGGCAAGTAGGCTATATTGCGTGAGCGGATGTTGGAGTTGGAAGCTTTTAGCCTTTTCTCACAGCTCTTCAAATAATTAAACTCATGGCGGATCCAGAAAGATTCAAACGACAACCACCAGTGACAACTGGAGATTCACCCGTGGTAAAACCATGGGTAAAACGTAGGAGAATTCGGACTTCGGAGTGGGTAGAGAAAAAATGAGATTGCAACCGGGCCCACGCGAAAACAAGAATTAACATTGGCAGGGCTTTTGAAAGGTGGCGTGAACTCCGTGATATTTGAAGGGGTTCAAAACGGACGCAGAAACGGCTTTTTTTCTGTTGGACAGGTAAGACATTTCAATAGTTCAACCGTGTAACAGTAGCACACGTGTTCGCTTAATTCACACAGGTACGGAGTTTTCTTTGTTGTGGCTTTTTTCGTTTTGCTATTATGGTAAATATGAATTATTTTGTGCTAGCTATGAGAGGGAGCAAATCACTCTAACGTTACTCCAAGAAAACCAAACGCGCCTCCTCCATTGTCAAGCATTGGATCTGAATCAGATCGGTAAAGTGAAAATGATTCTTTTCCAAAAAAATATTAGAGTTATATTATGTAAAACACGTTTATGCATAACAGGGATTCAGTTCATAAACCGTTTATTTCATAGCACTATGACTACTTGTCAGTATCCACACCGTCGCGGTGACCGACAGACACGCAGTCTCCTCAAAACAGTGTTCATCCGCGCTGTGTCATGCCGATGTACAACTCACGCAAAGTTAATAATTCCGCGAATAACTGCAATTAAAGATTTCAAACAGAGATGGCGACAAAGAGGAGAAACGCCGGACTGCAGCCTTAATATCTACTAACAATTTATTTTGATGCTCCCCAACAGACATTCTACAACAGTCTATTAGTATTCTAAGGAGAGTTAGTTGTCTAAAGTGGGCATAAAAAAATGAAAAATTGAACTAAAGTGTAATCCTTCATATTGACACAGTGACATTGTGCACTATTTTTATGGACTTTTCTTAGATTGTACTTGAAATTGGTTTCAAACGCGTTGCTAAGCTAAAAAACATTTGGTAAAATATGTATTTTAATGAGATTTTTAAATCAATTTTTTTTTTCATTATTATGATCCCCATTGCAATGCATTATGGTGATACCTTCTCTGTGAAGGAGACAGTATATGCCGCGCTACCTTATAGGCATCTTCATAGATAGCAAATGTCCCTTTCTGCCGTCACATTGTGAGCACAACTTCTGTATGATTCCTTAATGCAGACTACCTAGGGAGCTCACTAAGTTCGGATACAAGGCGGAAGATCTAAAATTAATTTGAGTTCATATTTTCAGTAACACTTTAGTTTAGGATCCAATTTTCACTATTAACTAGTTGCTTATTAGCATGCATATTACTATGATATTGGCTGTTTATTAGTACTTATAAAGCACATATTAATGGCTTATTCTGCATGACCATATTCTACATCCCTAATCTTACACAATACCTAAACTTAACAACTACCTTAATAACTTTTAATAAGCAGTAATTAGGAGTTTATATGGCAAAAGTCGTAGTTAATAGTGAGAATTGGACCCTTAACTAAAGTGACTAAATTTTCACTGTTTGTGTGATTTATTTATTTTTTCACTCCAAATGGAAGTATATCTGAATGACAATGAAGGTCTGTATTAGTCATAATGTGAGCAAGAGTTTAGATTCCTTAAGCTCTCAGCACCTGTTTGACAAGATCATTTTATGTTTACTTGTAATATTTTTTCTGTTTTGCCCTTTTTCAGTTTTTAGTCACACTTCAGATGCATGTGTGTGCGTGAAAGACGGAGTGAGAGGGAGTTTTAGAATTCATACTAATTTAGCTGCTCAGTTATGTGTGGAAAATAGCCGTCACAAAATCCATTAATGTACTTAGTCTATCTCCAGAGATAGTATGTATATATTTCATAGAGTAGGCCTATATAGTTTGTGCCTGAAGTAATTCGGAGAAGGATATTTTACACACAGAGAGCAACTAATGAGCAGGGAAATGAAAAACATCGAAGAATAACTTTAAAGGTACAGTCTTTTACTACTGAAACAACCACTAATAGATTGTGTATAACTGCAGAAGATTTAAGATATATATAGTTGCAAGACATCAAACACTCTTGTGAACATGTACAAGAGTGCACACAAGTTGTGTGTGCACCATTAGCGGCAAAATAATGACTTTTTTTCTTGTTTCCCCCAGTCTGGTGTTAATAGGATAATAGCCTTGACCCAAACTTAAACCATTGCAGTTCGAAATGCTCAAACAAACAGAATAATGTTTGGAAAGTACCACACAGTCACTGTGTTACACTTTCTTGGAGAATTGACCTACAGATAGTATACTTAAAGCTGAAAAATGAATTTAATAAAAAATTTTGTACATTGAAAAAAGACACGCATCAACTTTAACGAATCGGTTACCTAACGTAACCTCGGTTCTCTCTAGAAGAGGGAACGAGTATTGCGTAAGCTAGCTTACGCTACGGGAAAGATTCATCTTTGCTGAGATTTTGAAGCCAAAAAATTATTTCATAATTTGTATCCATGCACAACGCAGTTCCTCTGCGGCAGACCTAGAGCAGGCTAGCTAGCCGCTCATTGGTTCGCTCAGAGAGAACTGCTTAAGCCTATGGGAGAGCGGGGCTGAACCCGCTGCCAATGAGAGGCGCCCGCGCGCTCATTGCGTCATGGCCAGCCAGAATGGGTGTGGCCATGGTGTATATAACAGTCTCTCCCAGGCTTATATGTTGATTTATTTCAGCGTGAAGCGAAACGCTAGTAGCGCAAGCACGGCCGGGAACGCAATACTCGTTCCCTCTTCTAGAGAGAACCGAGGTTACGTTAGGTAACCGATTCGTTCTCTTACGAGAGGTTCTCTCGTATTGCGTAAGCTAGCTTACGCTACGGGAACACCTGGTCAACGCCGTGCGCGCTATGAATCCACACATAAATCCCAGGGTGATACCGGGGGATTTTTAACGTGGAGTGAATGTAATATGAGGCCAGCAGAGCGGGCACATGAAGTGTATTCATAAGCATTTTAGGAGAGCACAAGGGGCGAACCGGTTGTGTGAGGGACTCCCAGTAATGCAGCTTCTAGGGAGCTGGTCTTTTAGACAGCTAGTAATTTTGCCTGCAAGGCGGGAACTTCCAAGTTGTAAAATCTGACAAAAGTGGACGGGGAGGCCCATCCCGCGGCCACACAAATGTCATGAATGGAAATTCCACAAGACCATGCCCACGACGAGGCCATGCCTCTGGTGGAGTGCGCCCTGATGCCCAGAGGGCAGGGCAGGCATTTAGATGCGTAAGCAGAGGCGATAGCGTCCACTATCCATCTAGACAGTGTCTGTTTGGAGGCGGCCAGACCTCTGGTGTGCCCCCCAAACGACACAAAAAGCTGCTCAGCGCGTCTGAACGCGGCAGCGCGCGTGGTGTACAACCTCAGAGCCCGCACCGGGCAGAGGAGATTAGTGTCGCGCTCACTATCGGATGACGGCAGAGCCGATAGGGAAATAACCTGAGCCCTGAACGGGGTACCAATCGCCTTCGGGACATAGCCATGCCTAGGTTTGAGAATGACAACAGAATCATTCGGTCCAAACTCAAGACACGCGGCGCTGGATGAGAGCGCGTGAAGATCCCCCACGCGTTTTACTGAAGACAGAGCCGTCAGAAAAACGGTTTTGAGCGAGAGGTATTTCAGGTCCACAGACTCGAGCGGTTCGAACGGGGGTGCTTTCATAGCTTCGAGGACTATAGGAAGATCCCAGATAGGAACCGAAGGGGGCCGCGGAGGGTTCATCCTCTTAGCTCCTCTGAGGAAGCGGATGACTAACTCGTCTTTGCCCAGGGGCTGAGCGCGTCGGGGTTCAGAGAACGCTGCGACGCCTGCCACGTAAACCTTGAGAGTGGAGGGGGACCTGCCCTTGTCCAGCATCTCTTGAAGGAACATTAGCAAAGACGGCACCTCGCATGACCGTGGGTCCAGATGTTTGTCGGTGCACCATTTTGAGAACACAGACCATTTAGACGCATAGAGCCTTCTCGTGGAAGGTGCTCTAGCCTGTATGATAGTGTTTCTTACTCCCTCTGGCAAATCGCTGAATAGTCGTTGATCACCCATGCATGTAGCGCCCAGCGCTGTGGATGGGGGTGCCAGATCGTGCCGCGAGCCTGAGAGAGGAGATCTGCTCTGACTGGGATGGGCCACGGGGCTGTCTGTGACAGCTGAGTGAGCTCCGGAACCCAATTCTGACTCTCCCAACGCGGGGCTATGAGGAGCACCGAGTGGCGTGTGTCCCTGATCCTCTGAACTACCTGCGGTAACAGAGCGATCGGAGGGAATGCATAGAGCGGGCGGTGAGGCCATTCCTGGGCTAGCGCGTCCTCGCTCTTTGTAAAAAATATTGGGCAGTGAGCGTTCTCTTCTGACGCGAAGAGGTCCACCTCTGCTCTGCCGAATAGTCGCCACAGCATTTGGACCGTTCGTGTGTTCAGGGACCATTCTCCTGTGGAGATGAGGTTCCTGGACAGTATGTCTGGACCGTCGTTCAGATGGCCCGGCACATGCGTCGCTCTGAGCGAGAGCAGGTGGCTCTGAGACCAAACTAAAATGCGGCGCGTCAGTAGAAAGAGATTCTTGGATCTGACACCGCCCTGACGGTTGAGATAGGAGACCACAGCCATGTTGTCCGAACGGATCAAGACGTGGTGTCCCCGAATGAGCGGGAGGAAGCGCGAGAGCGCGTTCTCGACCGCAAGCATTTCCAGACAGTTTATGTGTAAGGGGCTTTCCTGAGTCGACCAATGGCCGAAGGCCGGTGAGCCCTCGCAGACTGCACCCCAACCCGTGTTGGATGCATCTGTCGAGATGACTTTTCGGCGGGAAAAGGTCCCCATCGTGACGCCTTGTTGAAACCATTCTGCTACTGTCCACTGCTGCAGCGCCGTGAGACATGTCTGCGTAACCCTGATCAGCTGGCGGCCAGTGTTCCACGCGCGGTGGGGTACACGGTAGGGTTGCGGCGGTGAGGAAAATTTCCCACCGGTTAATCGACGTGTGACAACACCGGTAATCCCGGTGTCACCGTGGGGGGCGGGGCGGGCGCCGTTAAATAGCTTTTACAGAGCTGCCAACTCTCACGCATTGGCCGTGAGACACACGCATTTGATTGCTTTCACACGCTCTCACGCCACACCCCCGATTTCTCACGCATGAAGTGTCAACCTGGCCGGTCAAATGCCTGGAAGATGAGTGTATCTATCTATATATCTACCTGTTGAGCCACTCGTGATCGACTAGTTATGCTGCAAAATAGTTTAAAATCTCCTGGAATCTAGAGCGAGCGCGCACGCGAGACAGAGATTGTGCTTCAAACCGCGTTGTGCTTCAAACCCCCCCTAAACTCAAAAGTTGGCAGCTCTGGCTTTTAAATGCGTGCGCGTTATACTTTCACTTTTGAAATAAGCTTTTCTGTAATTTGACTCGTTCTCATCTCCACACGTGCTAAATGGAATCCGATGCTTGCTGATCTGTGACGTGACTGGCTCTTGGCACGCACTGCGCAGTTCAGTTTTTAAATATAATGTATGCTCTCTTCTGAACTAAATAATTGATAATTATTATTTTTAATTAATTCAAATAAATATTTTAGCAAAAACGAATACTTTTAAAAAGTCAAGACATCGCGGTGTCACGGTGGGAAAGTGATGTCACCGGTGATGGGGCTTAAAACCGGTAACACCGTCAACACCGTCTATCGCGGCAAGCCTAGTACACGGCTGTTTAACCACAGCTGAAGCGGGCGCATGTGCAGAAGGCCCAGCTGAAGCACAGCGGAGGCTGAGGCCATGTAACCCAGCATCTTCTGAAAAGTTTTCAGAGGCGTGCGGGTGCTCATCTGAAACGAGGTGGCTAGACACTGCACACTGCGCGCGCGCTGTGTGGACAGGCGAGCCGTCATCGTGACCGAGTTCAAATCTGTTCCTAGAAAGGAAATCGATTGACTGGGTTGAAGGGAGCTCTTTGTCCAGTTGACAGAGAGACCCAGCGTTTTCAGATGGTCGAGGAGAACTGCGCGGTGCGACAGAAGCTCCGTCCGTGATTGGGCCAAAATCAGCCAGTCGTCCAGATAATTCAATATGCGCAGCCCCTGACTCCGCAGGGGGGCGAGCGCCGTATCCATGCACTTCGTGAATGTACGGGGCGCTAGGGATAAGCCGAACGGGAGAACGGCGTATTGATAGACATGACCCTCGAAGGCGAAACGTAAGAATGGCCTGTGACGGGGATTTATCTGGATCTGAAAATAGGCGTCTTTCAGGTCTAGAGAGATGAACCAGTCCCCCTGGCGAACCTGCGCGAGGAGTTTCCTGGTAGTGAGCATCTTGAACGGTCTCTTCATGAGCGCTTTGTTCAAAGACCTGAGATCTAAAATCGGTCTGAGGCCGCCGTCTTTCTTGGGAACCAGAAAATTACGGCCGTAAAACCCCGACTCGGTCATAGATGGCGGGACTCTCTCTATGGCGCCCTTTTGCAACAGCGTCGCAATTTCTGAGCGGAGCGTGCCGGCGGCCAGCGGGCTGACAGTAGATTCGAGCTGAGCGCGCGCACGAGGCGGGCGGTGGCGAAACTGTAGCAGATAGCCGTTCTTTATAATGCTTAACACCCACGGGGAAATGCCTGGAATGGCTTCCCACGCTTTGGAGCATGCGGCTAGTGGCCGAATGGCTATATCGCCCTGATTGCTGTACATAGCGGGCTGGACACAGTGTGTGGGCGCGCTTTGAATGTGTGTGGCAACGGGACTTGCTTTCAGAGAGGAGTCTATGGGCCGTGAAACAGAGCGAGCAGAGAGGGGACACGCGCACGGGCTCGTGGGCGTGTTTATGTTCTCTGATATTAGAGCGGGCTGTGCCCGTTTCATGTGATGGGGCTCTGAGAGAGACACGGGATATGTTATGCTTGTGTGTATGGGTGAACACATGATTGTGGGCACATTTTCTACACTACTGGCAAATTTTCTATTTTTGAGATTTCTCTGGGTAGCCGTAAAAACGGCTTTTTGACGCTCGCAAGCGGGCAGGGACACCGGCTTGTTTGTGGCGGTCAACACTACAGCAGTCGGCGAAACAACGGGGACTGGCAGAGGGCGAAGCTTTGACGGCGGTCCGGCCGCAGCGGGAGAGCGCCGTCGTTTTCTTAACTTTGCTAGGCAGACTTCTGATGATCAGGCTTCAGCGTGATTTTGGGTCGCGGGCCCCGTGGGGGCGGCGGTCTGCGGCGGCTGTCAGAACGAGAGCGAGGGCGGCCGCCCTGTCTGCGTTGAGCTGTTTGAGTCTGCGTAGGAGGGCGCTGTGGTGGAGCTCTGGCAGGAGGCTCGTGAGAGCGGCCTGTGGCAGAGCTAGCGCGGCGGGGCAGAAACAAATTCATGGCCTGGGTGGCTTTCTGGACCTCGGAAAAGCGATCGACGATTCCCGTGACAGCAGATCCAAAAAGGCCCGTCGGGGAGAGGGGTGCGTTTAGAAACGCGGCACGTTCAGCATCTCCCATGTCGGCGAGCGTGAGCCATAAGTGTCTTTCAGACACACACAGGCTGGCCATGCATCTTCCCAGAGCTTGTGCGGCGGCTTTGGTGGCGCGCAGGCTGAGGTCCGTAGCACTTCTCAGATCCGTGACAGCGGAGGAGGGGTTTCTACCGCTCTCAGCCCACTCACGGAGAATATCGCTCTGTAATACCTGGAGGACAGACATGGAATGCAGCGCTGCGGCGGCCTGACCGGCGGCGGCATAGGCGCGAGCATGGAAACTTGAGGTCGCTCTGCACGCTTTCGAGGGAAGCGTGGGGGAAGAACACCATCTAGCAGAGGGCGGGCAGAGGTGTGTGGCGACCAAGTCCTCAACAGGCGGCATGGCTGAATAACCCTTTTCGGCGGCTCCGTCCACTGTGCGCAGCGAGGCAGATATATCCGAACGGTTTCTCGCCGAGAGCGGGGCGTTCCAGGACTTCGTCAATTCAGCGTGCAGTTCAGGCAGGAATGGGGCGGCCCGGTTGCACGCGGGGGTCGAGCGCCGATTCCGCAGGGGGCTCCGGCGGCCTCTGGTCGCGGGGTTTCTTTTTCCGCGGCGACGAAGGAGGCGGCGCGGGGTTGGATTGTGCTGCCCGAAGTCGTGCCCGTAGGGACGACAACGGCAGGCTCTCACAGAAGTCGCATCCTCCATCCGCGATGGCGAGTTCTGCGTGCTCGAGTCCCAGGCAGAGAGCGCAAATGACATGGCGGTCTCCATCCTCGAGAGGAGCGCGGCAAGAGCCGCAGGAAAGGCGAGGCATCTTTAAAAAGACGCTCGGCTCTTTTAGAAAAGCAAAGAAAGGATACTGTCGTCGGATGGCGCTAGCTTGCAGGGCGGCTGAAGGTGGCGAAGACGGCCGGCTTCTTCAGGGTCCGGGAGCTCGCTAGAGTGATGCCTTCTCGACGGCGACGGCTTTCTCTCAGGACTGCAGAAGCGTGTAGCTCGCTGAAGATGAAATGAATCAACATATAAGCCTGGGAGAGACTGTTATATACACCATGGCCACGCCCATTCTGGCTGGCCATGACGCAATGAGCGCGCGGGCGCCTCTCATTGGCAGTGGGTTCAGCCCCGCTCTCCCATAGGCTTAAGCAGTTCTCTCTGAGCGAACCAATGAGCGGCTAGCTAGCCTGCTCTAGGTCTGCCGCAGAGGAACTGCGTTGTGCATGGATACAAATTATGAAATAATTTTTTGGCTTCAAAATCTCAGCAAAGATGAATCTTTCCCGTAGCGTAAGCTAGCTTACGCAATACTCGTTCCCTCTCGTAAGAGAACCAATTGTATTCTTTATTTATAGTAAATAAAGATCCTAACTGTGGGCTAAACAACATCTATTCAATGTAGGCATCTCCATTTAGACCATGTCATTCTCATTTCCAATATGTCACCAAAATAGACTCTCAGATGTAGATTGACTTTTAGCACAGATTTATATAGATAGAAATATCAAATAGAAATCATTTGTAACATATGCTTTCTTAGGTGTCAAATTTGATCAGTGTTAGTTTCTAAAAAAATATTTCTGTCCTCAAGCTTTTGAACGGCAGTGTATGAACACTTGCAATGACATCCAACTTATACGCTCATTAAAGCAGGCATATCTTGAAGTTTTTGCTGTATATTTTGAATTTAAAGACTTTTTGTTTTCTCTGCAGCTTGGCAGATGTGATCACTATGAAATAGAAAAGAGCTGCATAAATATTTGGCAAAAACTCAAACTAAGCGCTGTTACTCATTTCACATTTTTATCACTGTCATGAAGGCGTTTAAGCAAGAAGGCTCGTGTGTAATTCTAATAGTCAGAGAGAAGGTAGAAAATGGTAGTGTAAGACTAAATTAAAAAAAAATTAAAAAAAATCCTTTGGAGAAGAGACCTCTAATGGACCCTGAGTCTGACAATAAAGTTGAACTGAACTGAACTGAACTTGATAAATTATTATATATGGACCTGTGTGATATGACCCTTTGAAAGGAAACCCGGCCATGGGAACCCATGGGACACCTTCAGTGACTCATACAGCACAGATGAATTCACTGCCTTTCAGATGAGTTTCATTTCAGACAGGAGAGGCAGACAGCAATTCTGAATCTTCAGCATATTTTGCTTTTTCTCTCTCTTTCATCTGTCTCTCTCATTCTCTGTTTTTTTTCTCTCTGCATCAGACATGATTTTAAAGTCTAAACAGGGTTTTTTCCTCGATGGTAGTCTGTTTAATATCTTTCCTGGCTTACCTGTAATATATGAAAATTAATTTATGAGTGTGATAGCACATGCTGAGAGGATGCATTTGTTTTGATTTGAAAGGATAACTGTTATAATCATATTTTGTTTTGTATATTTTGATTCACCATAAGCCGTTGGAGAAAGGAGGGCTTGAGAGGACATCATGAATGTTTTTATAGGTGTCACACTTTTTACTCTGGTGAATCTCAGGGTATGATTACCTTCTTAACGTCAACATGAAATCAAAGTGGAATCTTTTTGCTTTCTTATTGCATATTCCTAATCGTATTGCATGTGAATTATTGATTAGTGCATGTTATTCTTAATAAAACAAATTGTTATGTGAAATAACTTTCCTTTTTGGCCTGTTACTTTTCAACCCTTCCCATTCCCACTCCTCTTGATCCATGGGGATTAAAATAAAAGCATGTGCCATACGATACTAAATATTGTTTTCAAACATGTGTTTGGGTGTTTCATGTTGACTTTAAAAACAGGGACATATATATATATAAAAAAGTAAATGGGTCCAGGTCAATTCATTGTCATTTGCCGAGATTCCTCTTTGGACATTTTAAAGGGTTAGTTCACCCAAAAATAAAAATTATGCTATCATTTCCTCACCCTCATGCCGTTCCAAACCCATAAGACTTTTGTTCATCTTCGAAACACAAATGATGATCTTTTTGATGAAATCTGAGAGCTTTTTGTACCTCCATTGACAGCTACGCAACTACTACTTTCACATTTCAAAAGGTTCATAAAGAAGAGATCGTAAAACTAATCCATATTAATTGAGTGGTTTAGTCCAAATTTTCTGAAGAGACTCGGTCGCTTTATATGATAAACAGATTGAATTTAGGCTTTTATTCACATATAAACATTGATCAGTGAACATAAACAGAAGCTCAACCAAACCTGCTTGATGTGCGAGAACAAACCTCTTCCTGAAGCTCAAACTTGCTGCGTAACACTATAATGAACCTCATTGGTTCTTGCTGAAGCTCAAACTTGCTGCGTAACACTATAATGAACCTCATTGGTTCTTGCTGAAGCTCAAACTTGCTGCGTAACACTATAATGAACCTCATTGGTTCTTGCTGAAGCTCAAACTTGCTGCGTAACACTAGAATGAACCTCATTGGTTCTTGCTGAAGCTCAAACTTGCTGCGTAACACTAGAATGAACCTCATTGGTTCTCACACGTCAAGTGAACATGGTTGAACTTGAGTTGATGAACGTTTCATGTTAGTTAAAGCCTAATTTCAATCTGTTCATCATATAAAGTGATCGTCTCTTCGGAAAATTTGGACTAAACCGCTCAATTCATATGGATTAGTTTTACGATCTCTTTATTAACTTTTTGAAGCGTCAAAGTGGTAGTTGCGTAGCTGTCAATGGAGGCACAGAAATCGCTCAGAGTTAATTAAAAATATCATAATTTGTGTTCTGAAGATGAACAAAAGTCTTACGGGGTTGGAACGACATAAGGGTGAGTAATGACAGAATTTTCATTTTTGGGTGAACCAACCCTTTAACCATTTAAGGGCTCTGTGTGGGTGGCGTATTTTCAGAGAAACAGCGAACAATCCTTAAAAGGGTAAATATGGAGTTTTAGAGATGGGGGTAACCTATAAAAAGCTTTTATGTTTCTTTTTCTTGCAGTTCCAGGAAGAAGAAAAAATGTATTCGGGCTACCAGACAGTATGAATTTCTCACAAGAATAGCACCGTCCCTTTGAAAGTCATAAAAATATTTGTGTGTGTGCGTGCAGATCTGGCCCTATGCAGTTGTATAAACAGATATAGTCACACAGATTTCCATAGTAGCTTGGTGACGGACCCATGAGCTGGAACGAAGAGGGAACTGAGCTCTTGTTTTCTTCTCTACATTGCATCTGGGATTCTATCCCTCTATCCACACACCCATTCCTGCATCCAAACCTTACTTTGCGAGAAAATCATCTAGTAAAATGAATCCTCCAGCTTTCAGAAGTGTATATCTCTGTGTTAAAGTTCATGCAAGTTTACTAAAAGTTTAAAAGTGTGGACGAGTGACTTGGTACATGATGTCTTTTTCTAGGCTGTGCTGCAATTGTTCCAGCATGACAGGGAACGATCAAATAGGCCTTTCTGTCCCGGCAACCTGTGCTTAAGAGGGACGTTATTAGCTATTTGGCTGCAGAAAAAAACGGTAAGAACACTGTAATTTTTACCTTTTCAATCATCAGCATCTCCGAGCAGTGCACATGTTCTTACCCTTCAAAAACACCCTGATAACCGAGACAGCTTGACGTTCGTTGTACTATAGGTTTGTGCAACAATTTAGTCATTTAAAATTTTATTGTTCAGTTAAAAAAAGAATTATATAAAATAATGTACATTGATGAGCATTTTCTAAAACTTTACTACTACTTCTTATTTATTTAAAATAGCTGTTTTCTATTTAAATACATTTTAAAATATTATTTATTCATTTGATCAAAGCTGAATTTTCAGCATCATTTACTCCACTCTTCAGTGTCACATGATCCTTCAGAAATCATACTAATATGCTGATTTGGTACTCAGTTATTATTGGTGCTCAATTATTAATAATGGTTCTTATTGTCATCCTTGTTTAAAATAGTTTTCTTATTCCAAACTTTTGACTGCCAGTGCAAATGTGTCTCTGCTTCACTAAGATTAAAGAAGGTGTTTGTGATCCAGTACTAATTTCACTTGTGTGTTTTACATCACATCAAACTGACCTCAAGCATCGGTAGGTGAAAAGGGGACACGTCTTTACGTCTCTCTATGTCTGCTTTATATAAGCAAGATTGACCTATGTCAGAATTTGTGCTTGAACACAAGGATCCTTGGGTGGGCAAGATTCATGGGTCAGAGCTCAAATGTTTTTCAGCGTGACATTTGCAGAACAAAGCATCAAAAACAAAGCTGCATGCACACCGTCGGGCAACTGCTTTAACACTGCATGCTTCCCCTAAAATTATATTCCCCATACATTGCTACCATTCAGATGTTTAATTTTTTTCTAAGTGTTTTAAAGATAAGTCTCCAAGGCTGAATTTATTTGATCCAACATAAACAATGATCCTCACTTTGGTGCTCAAGTATCATTTCTTATTATTTTCAGTTTAGAACCGTGAGATGGGAATAAAAATGATATGTCAATGATTTTGTGTTTCTCAGGGGAATGCAAAACATTTGCGAAAGAACGGAAAAGCATTAAAGCTGACATAGTATGCCCCTTTTCACAGGATGTAATATAAATCTACGGTGTCTGTGAAATTTTAGCTCAAAATACCCCCCAAATCATTTATCATAGCTTGTTAAATTGCCCCTTTTTTGGGTGTGTGCAAAAACACACAGTTTTTGTGTGTGTTCCTTTAAATGCAAATGATCTGCTTTTCCACACCTCCGTTCAGAAGACGGCGATCCTTTACACAAGCTTCGGATACTCTGGCAATAACAAAACACTTGAGTCTCACTCATCCAAAATCTCAGAAATGGCTATTAGCAGAGTGCAGCCTAATGGAGAGACTCTGGAAGAGGTTCAACTTTTATACAGCACCTGGACATTTCTGAATGGTTAGTGGATACATTTATGTAGTTGTGGAGTTACATTGATTCATATCATTGACTTGGATGTACTGTCATGTTTAACTTTTACACAAGTTGACAGTTCCCTGAGGTCTTTATAAGACAGCTGTGACATTTTTGGTCAAATAGTGTTCTGTGCTTGTCTGTGCAGCAACGAAAGAACAGTTTGCATGCTTTTCTGAAATTTTTGCCATTGCATTAAAACCTGTTACACTGTTGTCGCTTGCGAAAACCAAATGGCGGCGCCTTGGGTGGAAACGTGCAGATTAAGGGGCGGTAATATTATAATAAGATCCCTTTCCTACATCAGAAGGGGAGCAAAATCTGATCAGTTTATTTGTTGACATGCTTGCAGAGACAGACTTACCAAAACATAGTTACTGGGTTGTCACTTTTCACGTTTTCTGGGTTAGTAGATGCACCAGGGATACGATCATAGCACTTAAACACGGAAAAAGTCAGATTTTTGTGATATATCCCCTATAAAAATTGTTTTTCCTCCAATCTCATATTTTTTTTCTACCACCATGACCCTTTAGGGCCTCCGTAAGAGAGAGAAGGTCAGTTAAATGGTTTACAAGCTTGTGTTTATACAATTACCTTCACGTTGTGGTCAAAATTACATAATTATCTGTTTGATCTCTTTACAAACAGTGAAAAATCGTGTTATCTGTTTTAGGAAAATCAGTGATATTGATCCTGACCTTTTTAGTCATACTATTGGTGACTTACTGTTTGCGGCCTCTATCGTCCTACATAATGCTGCTTTTACATCTATTCTGGATGAGTTTGCCCCTCTGAAAAAATCATGCTTCTTTAAAGAGATTTTCTCCTTCGTATACATCTGAGTTACGCCAAATGAAGGCTATAGCCTATAGGCAGGCAGTTAGGGTGGAAAATCGGACCTAACAGTTCATAGATCAATGTTTTATCAGCATCGGATTGAGTATAATAATGCTCTCAAAGCTGCAAAAGTGGCATATTATTCTATTGTTAGTAGTTACATCTCTAATCCCCGAGGTCTGATTAGAACAGTCAATAATCTTATTAAACCTCATACATCAACTGTGCCACCACTGAGCAGTGTAACTAAAATTAAGTCTCAATCTAAAATTGAGAATATTTATAACGCCATTGCCTGTGAGGATGCTTCTGAACTTGAGTTGCATCCTCCTAATCTCTCTGGTCTTGATTTTTCAAGTTTCAATGCTGTTCTAAACTTGTTTTGTCAATGAATTCAACTACTTGCAAACTTGATCCCCTACCTACTACTGTTTTGAAAAGCTGTCTGCCAATTATTGTACCCCACATCGCTGCTATTGCCAATCCTTCACTCAATACAGGGGTTATCTCTCCTGCTCTAAAAATGGCAGTCGTTATACCAGTTCTTAAAAAGCATGGGAGTGATATTGCTGATCTGTCCAATAATAGACCTATTCCAAATGTACCTTTCCTGGCAAAAGTCATCTCATCTCTATACAAATAGCCTACTAGAAACGTTTCGATCTGGGTTTAGATCTGGACACAGTACAGAGACTGCTCTAGTCAGGGTATTGAATGACCTCCTTGTTATCGCTGATTCTGGGGCTTGTGGCATTTTGGTTTTGTTATATTTTAATGCTGCATTCAATACCATATATCACAGCATATTATTGGACAGATTGCAATTTGCATAGGTGGACTGGTCTGTCTGGAACTTTGTTGAACTGGTTTAAATACCTCTCAGGTCGCTCCTAACTTGTTTACCTGGGTACTAACAGATCTCAGAATGTGCCTTTGTGTCAGGGTGTCCCTCAGGGGTCAGTTTTGGGTCCTGTTTAGTGTTTATATGCTGTCTCTTGGGCTGATTATTCAGAAGTATGGACTGAGCTATCATTATGCGGATGACACCCAGATTTATATTAGCTCTCATCCTGTTCTCACTTGTTCGTCTTCGACTCTCTCTGCCTGTTTGCTGGAAATCAAGGCGTGGATGAAACAACTTTAAAGGGTTAGTTCACCCAAAAATGAAAATTAAGTCATTAATTACTCACCCCCATGCTGTACCAACCCCGTAAGACCTTCGTTCGTCTTCGGAACACAAATCAAGATATTTTTGATTGAATGTGACAGCTGGATCACTACCACATAGGCTGCCTAAGGGAATGAAACCTGACGGCCCAGAAAGTCAATGAAGAAAATGTTTAAATATTCCATGTCGCAACAGTGGCTCAACTATAAGTTTATCAAGCGACGAGAATACTTTTTGTGCGAAAAAACAAACAAAAATAACGACTTTATTCGACTATTCCTTTTCTTCCTTGTAGGCCTGAAACGAGACTTCAAGAGATTTCCACGACGCGCACGCGCGAGAACTTAACTGAAGTAGTTGAAGGAGATCGCAATTCTCGCGCATGCGTCGTGGAAATCTCTTGAAGTCTCGTTATAGTTGAGCCACTGTTGTGACATGGAATATCATTGACTTTCTGGGCCGTCAGGTTTCATTCCCTTAGGCAGCCTATGTAGGAGTGATCCAGCTGTCACATTTAATCAAAAATATCTTGATTTGTGTTCCGAAGACGAACGAAGGTCTTACGGGGTTGGTACAGCATAGGGGTGAGTAATTAATGACTTAATTTTCATTTTTGGGTGAACTAACCCTTTAAGCTAAATTGTTCCAAAACTGAAATTTTTTAATTGCCACTCCATCTAATGTTTATAAGTGTAATGATCTTAAACTTTCAGTAGACAATAGCCTAATGTCCCCTTCTGACCAGATGCGTGATTTGGGCGTGATTTTTGATGCTCAGCTTACTTTTAATTCTCATTTTAAAAACATAACCAATGTTGCTTTTTCCCATCTTCGGAACAATGCTCGCATTAGACCCTTTCTCTCTAGGCCTGATGCAGAGAGGCTTATCCATGCCTTCATCACATTGAGGCTTGATTATTGTTATTCTCTCTTTGCGAGGTTACCAGCAAGTTCTATTAAGAGGTTGCAATATATACAAAACTCAGCCGTGCGTGTTTTTTCTTATAAATCTTCATGCCATCACATTACCCCCGTGCTCCAGCAACTGCATTGGCTTCCAGTTCAATCACGTATTGATTTTAAAATTCTGATTGTAACTTATAAAGCAATACATGGGTTGGCTCCAGATTACATCTGTGATTTGGTTATTCCATCCATACCCGCTAGTCTCTCCACTCTGCTGGCTCTCTCTCTCTCTCTCTCTCTGTGTCGGCCTCGTTGTAAATGGGGGGGAGGGCTTCTTACTATAATGCGTATAAAGTTATGTAACTCATTACCTGCATCTATTAGGAATGCTGCTTCTGTGGATGTTTTAAGAAATTTCTGAAGACATATCTTTTTAGTCGAGCTTTTAATTGATTATTTATGAGTGTATTTTTTGATATTATGTATTTTTTTTCCTTGGATGATGGTGTAGTTACGGCATCTACCAGCAGGGGTGAAGTGGCTCAATCTACCCAGTCCTCTTGCCTTTAACAAATGACATCATGATCCAGGAAGTGACATCACTTTATAGGGAAAACAACAGCTCAAACATGAGTAAGTATCAGCAATGAATTGGATGAGATTAGTGCTGTTTTTAATTTCAATTAAGTTTTAAAAATCCCATCCTGTTTAATAGAACTGTTACATTACAAAAATCAGCATGATAATAATATTAATTTTTAAATCCAAATTGCATTTCTGAATAGACCTCTCTCTTTTTTGTCTTACATCATTCTCCTTCTCTTTCTCTCAACTCCAGTCCATAACTCTCTCATATGTTGTCAAGCAATCAAGCATTTATGTGGGCCTCTCGATCTGCAGGTAAGACTTTTCATTGCGTGTCTATAGCCTTTGTTTTATTCATCTGGGCACATTTCACAGAGGACAGCTGGTAAAAAATTCATCCCGTCTCATGCACCTTGATTCTTAGCGTAGGAATGAGAATGTCAGAATAAAAGAAAGTGACAATAAAGCCCTGATGTTCCCCGCTGAGAGTTGTGCGCTTCCGAGGCCTCGACTGATAAAGCTCAATCATTCGTGCAAGCCGTGGACAAAAATACAGCAGGCTCTCCAAAACAACAACAACTTCCATTCCTGGGTTAGATATCGAAATTCTGACAACACAGAAGATCACTTTTCAAAGCTAGCACCTTCTGTGTTAGATCAGCCAAGCTGTCATTTTACCTGTAGCTTTTGGGTCCGCGTTTTGGGTCGGTTTGTTACTCGCGCCTTTCAGACAGAGCGGAAAATAAATTTGACCTACACAGATGAATGGACAAACTGTTATTGTGCACCAGCAAAGAGAGACGAACAAAGCGAGCATAGACGACACATTCTGAAAATCGGAGAATGATGGCCAATCATTTTCTCAAAGCTCTTCTCAATGGAATGGCAATGGACCTTTTGGTGTGCCGTTATGGTCAGTTAGTTGTTTTCTATTTGGAAAAGGCATTAACACTTTTCACTGTCACAAGAGAAGCTATGAGCAAAAGATATCTAGAACTCTCCATATGAAAGTTTACTGCAGTGAAGAGTTTTGATTCTCTCCCTGAAGAGGCTGGTGCGCTCCTAATCGTTTGATACAGTGCAGGTTGGAGTGTGTAGAGAGAAAAACCTTACGAGGTGATTTATCTGAATGGATCGGCTGTCAGAGAGATAAATCGAGGGAGGCATTAACTGGAAACATCACATAGCGCATTGTATGGAGCAGGTTTGGATCTGGCGTCTGGAAATATTACACCGTAACTTTTACAACCAATACATCGACCTTGGCTTTTGTAAACTGTGAGAGATCCAAGTGAAAATAGTGTATAAATAATACTAAAATAACACTGTACTACATCAATGTGTGGGCACGTTCTAGAACAAACACTTTTTATTACTTTTTTTTAATTACTTTTATTACTTTTTGTTCAGGTTTATATTACTTTTCTTAAAATTATTATATTTAGATAATGCTTAACGTCATTTATTTATTTATTTATTTATTTATAAAAAAAATTAATAAAAAAAAACGGTTATTATGTACTACTCGACGTCATATTGTTCCAAACATTGTATGCTGTTATTTTTTCCTTTTTTATTTTGTAATATACCAAATCATTTTATCCATAAACTAGGAGCATCATGACTCATTTCTGTAAAAATAAATAAATAACGTGATTCCTGAGTGTTCTCTACACTAACAGGAAATAAACTGTTTTCGTTCCAGAATGAATGATGAGAGACGTAGAGCGCTGTTGACTTTTTAAAGTGCTGGACATGAATGATTTTGTAGTGAAACTTCTGACCAGGGCAAATGAACCAGCCGCTATAGCGAAGTCAAATACAGCAGGCTGTCATAATGATGGATATCTTCTCTTATAAACAGGAATGATGGAGCACAGAACAATCTGTTTATGCTGTTTTCATTAGCAAGTTCAGTGGCAGCGGAATGTATTATACCTTGTCTGCATCTTCACCTGAGTGAGGCATCTCAGAGGGAAAAACCTTTTCTTGAAATTAGTTTGGTTCCATTTTCTGTTTACTATATTGCACTTTATGAGGTAATATAAATTCGTACAATTTACATTTCAACTATATCGTTTCACAAATAAATGTAATCACAGTTGCAGCATCCAATTAACATTTTCCATCTTAAACAGCCTGCAAGATTAATATTAGTGTGTATGCATGATGCATTGCATTGAAAATAGTTTGCCAAATGTGTCCAGATGGCAGAGTTTATCTAGTGAGTCGCAGTGTGCATTCACGCATCCTTTTACAGCTATGCAAAAGTCATACAGGTTAAATGAATGTGAGTAAATGATGTCAGTTTTAATTTATTGGGTGAATTATCCCTTTAAAGGGGCACTTCACCGCTGGGAAATGGGCTTTCAATAAAACTTGACTGCCTATAAATTAGAAAGGCGAAACAAAGTTTGAAATCAGTGCTACTTGAATAGAGAAAAAAGGCTGGTATCTTCCCTTTTGCCGAATAGGTAGGAAAAACTCAACTCCCATAATGCACTGGGCATGTTACCATCCAAGGCCTCTCCCAGCAGTCAGCTATGGATACGCTTACTACCCCCTTGTTTTAGTAAGAAAAACTTTGTAAACTTTTAGTCACAGTGGTGTTGACTTGTATTGTTCCCGGGTGCAACAATTTGAAGCGGGAGTGAGTTACTTTCGGTTTCAAGTGAAGTATCCAGCACCTTGTAGGCATCGGCTAAATGCTGCAAAGAATTGTAAATATGGAGAGAACGGCGCGACGGAAAATCTGAAAAACCTAGTGTTTGTAGTCAACAGTGTTTTTAGCCAAACAGAGGGAAAAAACTGGAAGAAACACCCATTCTGTCAGTTCCTCACAACCCCCGAAGCAAAACGCCATCGCGAACAGGTAAAGCTGTTGCCATTGTAGTGTAAAATTTTTACCATAATGTAGACAGTACGATACAATTTTTAGCGATAAAGTCAAGTCATGTCAAGTCATCTTCATTTATATAGCGCTTTTAACAATTGATTGTTCCAAAGCAGCTTTACAGAGATAAACATATAATTTAAGGTAACAGATTGTTTTGGCTTTATAGCGGTTCTTGAATAATGTTATTTCCAGCTAAAGTTAGTTTTGATTGATTCACCTCCATTGAAATGATCATTTGTTATTAAATTAGGGGCCACTAAGACGACGCCGTTCTCTCTAAACAGACTTTAAACGCGAACCTGTGATTAACGCTGACAGCGTTCACATGCGTTCATATGCGCATTAAGAATTGATTCTATAGTTATGTACTTTTAAAAATATGTGCGCAGGTTTGCAATTCTATACAACCCATGCCTAAACAAACTACTTGTCTTGCCTATACATTTTGATACAGAATTTTGTTTTATTTTATCACTTCGGGGTACGCGAGCCGGATTTTCAACAACGCTTTATCTGTAGAGTGGGAACGGATCCTCCATAGGGAGAGGATAGTTGACACTTCAGCACTGCATTGTCATCGGGTCCAGGCAAAGCTCCCTCGTCAGATCTGGACACGGCCTGGATCCGGCAGGCTGCGGGAAAACCTCGGGATAAACAAAGACACTAATATTAGCGTAGATGCCATTCTTCTTATGATGTAACGAGTACATCAAGATTTAAGGGAAGTGTTCCCAGTTCCGGCTGACCTAATCTATGCAGCCTAACATCGAATTATAGAAGTCTATAGTGTATTATGTGTATGCTAGGTCAAAGAGATGTGTTTTTAGTCTAGCTTTGAACCGACAGAGTGTGTCTGCTTCCCGGACAATGGTAGGAAGACTGTTCCAAAGTTTTGGTGCTAAATAGGAAAAGGATCTACCGCCTGCAGTCGATTTAGATATTCTAGGTATTATCAACTGGCCGGAGTTTTGAGATCGCAATAGACGTGAAGGACTATAATGCGTTAAGAGCTCACTCAAGTACTGCGGAGCTAAACCATTTAGTGCTTTGTAAGTAATCAACAATATTTTAAAATGTATACGATGTTTAATAGGGAGCCAATGCAGTGTTGACAGAACCGGGCTAATATGGTCATACTTCCTGGTTCTGGTAAGAACTCGAGCTGCTGCGTTTTGAACTAGCTGTAGTTTATTTATTAAGCGTGCAGGGCAACCACCCAGTAGAGCATTACAATAATCTAGCCTTGAGGTCATGAACGCATGGACTAATTGTTCCGCATTTCCCAATGAGAGCATATGGCGTATTTTAGATGCAGTTTTACAGATACTAGATACGTGACTTTCAAAAGAAAGGTTGGTATCAAAGAGCACACCCAGGTTCCTAACCGACGACGAAGACTTAACAGAGCAGCCATCAAGTGTTAGACAGTAGTCTAGGTTATTACGTGTGGAAGTTTTTTGTCCAATAATTAGAATCTCTGTCTTTTCAGAATTTAGTAGTAGGAAATTACTTGTCATCCAATTTTTTATATCAGCTATGGATTCCGTTAATTTTGTGAATTGGTAAGTTTCGTTAGGTTTTGAAGAAATATACAGCAGAGTATCATCGGCATAACAGTGAAAGCTAACTCCATGTTTCCTAATGATATCTCCTAATGGTAGCATGTACAGAGTGAACAGCAACGGTCCTAGTACTGAGCCTTGTGGTACGCCATACTGAACTTGTGATCGATAAGACATCTCTTCATTTACTGCTACAAACTGATAACGGTCAGATAAGTATGATTTAAACCATGCCAGTGCAATTCCACTAATGCCAACATAGTTTTCTAGTCTATTTAAAAGAATGTTGTGGTCAATTGTGTCAAATGCAGCACTAAGATCAAGTAACACTAATAGAGAGATACAACCACGATCGGATGATAAGAGCAAATAATTTGTGACTCTAATGAGAGCGGTCTCAGCGCTATGGTATGGTCTAAATCCGGACTGAAAATCCTCGCGGATATCATTTCTTTCTAGAAAGGAACACAGTTGTGAAGATACTGCTTTTTCTAATATCTTTGACAGAAAAGGCAGATTCGAGATCGGCCTGTAATTGACTAATTCTGTAGGATCAAGTTGTGGTTTTTTAACAAGCGGTTTTATCATAGCCAGTTTAAAGGTTTTTGGTACGTATCCTAGAGACAAAGATGAATTAATGATATTAAGAAGAGGATATATGACCTCTGGAAACATCTCTTTCAGTAGCTTAGTCAGTATAGGATCTAACATACAAGTTGTCGATTTAGATGAATTAACGAGTTTGCAGAATTCTTCCTCTCCTATAGCAACAAATTAATCAAATTTTTCCTCAGGGAGACTACAATGCACTCCCTGATGCGATACTGTGGTAGACGGTTGCATAGTTATAATTTTGTCCCTGATATTATCAATCTTATAAGTGAAGAAGTTCATCACTGCTGTGTTGCTTGGACACTTCTGAGCTTGAAGCTTTCTTTTTTGCTAGTTTAGCCACTGTTTCAAATAAATACCTTGGATTATGTTTATTTTCTTCTAATAGGGTTGAAAAATAAGCAGATCTAACAGCTTTTAAAGCCTCTCTGTAAGCAATCGAGCTCTCTTTCCATGAAATCCGGTGGCTGAGAGAGCTCAATGCGCTGCAACTAAAGAAAACGCATGCAAATAGAAAAAAACACATGCAAATAGAAAAAACAACCGCAAATTAAGAAAACATCTTCATCAGTTTCACAACACACGTGCGCTCCAAATACTCACAACACAACCCAAATACAGAAACGCGCTGCAAATAACACAGACCACAACGGAAATGTTTTCAGGGGAACCAAATAAGTGACGAACCCGGCTGGGACGTGCTGGTGCTTACAGCTTAAAATTCTACTTTATTTTTTTATTTATTTTTGCAAAACATACAGAGATAAAAAATTTTATGACATACAACTTTTATACAATGTACAAAATGTATTAACAATATGTTCAGTGTCATCAGAATACAAATGAGAAAAGAACAATGAGCTGAAAACTAAAATAAATAAATACAAAAGATAGAGAAGAAGAACATGAAGGAAATATACTGTATTTATCTATACATCAGTTACAGTTATAAGAAATGTTAGTTAATGTAGGCATTTTATTTCTGTGGTAAGAACAGCTCTTCAGCTGATGGACTCCGTGCTGCGTTGTCATGGGAACATCCCAGGTGAAAATAATGAGGAAATTACGTTGTCTTTCATTGCTCCCTTCATCAAGTGCGTTCCACACGGATACATAATGGCACACTAGAGCCCTGCTCCCTCCAAAGTCCCACTTTAAGGGCTCTGCCATCTGCCCTTCGAAAGGAGTAGGGCATAGGGAAGCTCACGAGCAATAAGAACGTCCCAGCCGAGTTCGTCACTTATTTGGTTTCCCTGCAAACATTTCCGTTGTGGTCTGGGTTATTTGCAGCGTGTTTCTGTATTTGGAGCACACGTGTGTTGTGAAACTGATGAAGATTTTTTTTAATTTGCACACGTTTTTTTCTATTTGCACGTGTTTTTTTTCTATTTGCACGCATTTTTTTTCTATTTGCATGTGTTTGCTTCAGTTGCAGCGCGTTGAGCTCTCTCGGCCACCGTACGACCGTCCGTAGGCACGGATACACAAATGCAGAAGGATAATCTTTAGTTTTCTCGAAAGCCCTGGAGCTGTCAAAAGTCTTAATAAACGATAATTTCTCGTTCCAGGTACTGTAAGATGGACAATGAGTAAGCATTTTTCATTTACATACTACCGACAATGTAACAGCACAATTCGGGTTGAAAATCTGTGAAGTTCCTTTAAGTAGTCTCGCGTAGCCAGACCTCCAGTCTAACGGCAGAAGGTCTGGACTCCATAGCAGCTTTCATTAGCCAAGGACTGACCAGAGGTCATCTGACTGACATGTAAAGCAACCAATTACAGTGCGTTTTGTTTTTTCATGTTAAGGTTTTGTTCAGGTTAAGGAAAATGCAAACGTTGATGTCCCTACCAAGGGCGTAGGAATGACTTTGACATTGGGGGGGACATATTGGCCACTATGAATCAATGTCCATCTCACCACCATAATAGTAACATACAGTATGGTGACGTGTACAACGTATGGAATCACAAACAGCAAATACATCATCCATTCTGTTTATTATTAGACAAATATTGGAGTTGGGAAACATAAAAGTGTACAAGCCCCTCCTAAAAAAGAAAGGAGAGTGGCACTTTACAAGGCAAATATTTGATTTGTAACCCCCAAAAAATTAAAAATACAACATAGTCACATACGGCTTTGGAAACAGGCAGGGTCTCTAAGGTAGGTATGTGATATAATAAGTAACAAGGAGCTAACAATAATAGATAAATAATAACAAAAATCCTTGTGAATAAAATGTGTTGTAATTACTTACACTAACCTTACTTTTTGTAAAAAAACTTCAGTAACGTTATTTCCTTTGAGTTTGATGGTTTTAATTTTTTCTTGGGTGGCATTATGCTGAAACGAGATGACAAAACATTTTACTTTTGCTAAGGTTAACACAGAGAAATCGATTGCCAGCTATATCTACAGTATAGCTATGTGGCTATCTAACGTAACGTTTGTTAGCACCTCTCGCAAAGCATAACACGCGTGCCATTAAAAATTCCATAGTTGATTTAAGGCGAGACACTACAGGTGAATAGGGTACAATTTTAAAATAATATATATCACCATGAAACTTCCTCAGTTGATTACTTGCACAAGTATATAAAAAAATGTATTACAAGTTTTTGAAAGTTGTATGTTTAATTATACAAATTATGCATTACCTCATTAAATATGCTCAATTTTGCATACATTTTCTGTAGATAGATCTGAACATATGATAAAGCCAGGTGCAAAATTTTTTTTTTTTTTTTACACACGAAACAATAATTTCAGAGGGATTTCAGGATAAATGCTTCCATTACCTAGGAATTCAAAACATACTGTGTAGGGCTGCAACTAACGATTATTTTTATAATCGATTAATCGGACGATTATTTTTTCGATTAATCGATTAATCGGATAGAAATTAAATTCGATTATTTTTTTTTATAACTAAATAAAACCGTAAATCAGGGTATTTATGTGTAAAAGTGTACTTTAAAAAGTGCAAAAGCCACACATTGAGTTTTACTAATATCAATATTTGCATTGTTTTTAATGATAATTGCTGATGGCAAGTTGACAAACATGATTATTGTTAAAAAAATGATATCCAACATATGTTTTAACACAATTTTTGTTAAAACAAATTTACACAGACATGTTGTTCAGATGTGAATATCTGAACTAAAAACAAACTAAAAACATCTAAAATATATAATTCATTTAATTTTTATTTAAAATTAATTATATATAAGGAATATAAGGATAAAGAATATAATATATATTATATATAATATATAAAAGAATATAATATAAGGATAAATTGATTAAATAAATATAGAAAGACTGAAAACAATTGTGTAAACGTAGAGCCGCAGTAGATCGCGTTTGACAAACAATTAAAACTTAGTAGACAAATGCTATAAAAAGAGAACGGAATGGAGGTAACGTTACCCAGCAAGCTAACAGGCTTGAGTAAAGGACAGGAGAAATTATGAATTAGTGCACAAGCATTCGCTGAAAACCACTGAGTACAGTGACTAAAAAACAATATTTTACTGCTGCTGTTATTAACTGCCTTTGTATTTAGTGCTTCACTTTGTAAACACCATTTTAATTTAACCTATTTCTGCGGTAGCGCTATTTTAATCCATCACTTACGTTGCGAGCGAACTGATTGCGCAACCTGATGCTCGACACAAAATACAGACATCCCAAGATCCCGGAAGTCCCGGGAGTCTCCCTCATATTGATTGCGGCTCCCTGATGCCCGCGAATTAGTTCAAACTCCCGAAATCTAGAGCGCGCAAGCAAGAGCGCGCATGCGAGACAGAAGAGACTGCTCCAAACCGTGTAGCGCGCGCTCGGCAGAGCGCCTGAAGCCTTGTTTATACTCGCCGCGTCCGCAAGAGCGCGAAGGTGCACGCGGCAAAAATGACGTCATTGCGGTGTGGGCGGTCGTGCGCGTTGGGTGCGCAAGACACCATTTCGCCTGGCGGTGTGCACGGCACTTTTTGTAACATCGCGCGCGGCGCCGCATCAGAAGATGAACGACTTCGAGCCGAATCTGGCCGAACTGGTACGTCTGTACCACCATGTTTATGATCCTTCTATACACAGAGACATTTGCATTGATGGGCGACCATAAAAGCCTCTCATTTTGTGAATAGGAACACACTTGCATTAAGCACCCAGTTTGCACTTGTCTGAACTGCCTATATTTAAAAAAAAATAAGCCTACAATAGCAGAAGTAACCCCTGCTGATGAAATTAAGGTTTAAACACTCTTCAATAAGGCTTCAGTTGTTTAACAAGTTTACATGCAGTGAACGTACAATAAACCTACTGCATTTATTACTCTTTTTATATGAATCAGCCATTAATAAACTACTAATAAACGGCAAACTACTTCTTCACTGCTGATTCCTGGTGTTTTAGAGGAGAATTACTCCGAGTCGCCCCCTGTCATTTCACAGAATAGCACAACGGCGAGCGCGTCAAGTATAAACGCCTCGTCCGTTTGGAGAGGTGCGCGCGCAGTCAGCGGAGACTCGCGCTCGTGCGGACGCGTCGAGTATAAACAAGGCTTGAGGGAGAGAGACCTTGCGTGTGTGTGCGTACCAGTAAACGCTCCCCGTGACGTAAGCAGACCAACTAATCGATAATGACATTCGTTGACAACGATTTTCATAATCGATTATAATCGATTTTATCGATTAGTTGTTGCAGCCCTAATACTGTGCATAGCCTTAAAAAAGCGATTTTCAAAAAAAAATGTATTTAAATGTCACATAAATCAGGCCAGGAATGATTTATTAACAAATCCCTCAGAAAATATCTTCAGAATACTGCTAAGTGTATAAACGGAAAGTCTGGTGTACATGGATGCTACATAGGCGGAGATGTTTATACTGGAAAATGACAAAAAACTCATTTTGAGAAAACAGCATTTAAAGATTTAAATAGGGGAATTTAATACATTTCTATTGGAATTTTTTTTTTCTCAAAAACAAAATAAATGCTCAGGCCCTTATTAATAATAATATATAATATTTATTTCAAGCTCATGAAAACTGATTATTTAATAACATGGCAGGCATATTAAGGCCTACAACTGCAGTAACTCAATGAATTAACATTGGCAGAGTACACCACGTGATGCGTCTGAGCAAATCACGTTAGCAGAAACCAGCAGTAGCCATTGAGATTTTGTCATTAGCTTTAAATCCCCCTTTGGACATTCACGATTGGTTACTGATAGGGAGGAAATGTCCAAATTTGGGTTACATAGCGTTGTGCAGGAGACTCAGAGCTTTACAGCGATACCGGTCATGACTGACTTCAGTAAACAGACAGAACTCGGCATTACGCGTTGGAATGCCAACTTCTTGGTAAATTCGGGAGAAACTTACTGCCGCAAGTAAACAAAATGTAATAAAATAAACATCTTTATGCATCTTTAATCGTCATATGCCTCGTATCCATAATTCAATTTTAAAAAGCTTGCTAATTTCAACCGCTTGACTGAGACTAATTTACCTCATACAAAGTCGAGTCTTATTCCAGTTCAATGCTGGTGCGCATTGCGCACCGTAATTTAGTCAATATGTTCCTAGTGTAATGTTAACTTCTCTCTACCAATCAGATGCACCGAGTGAGGAATATGAAGCTGGTGATTGGCGAATGGTGATTATTCAAACATAGCAAAAATGGGAATGTTTGACTTGCTGGCAAAACCGAATATCTTCTTTGTCGCACTTTTAAAATAAAAGTTCAAAATGTACAGTTTTTGTCCCTGCAGTATAGGCTAATTTTTGGGTGGGACACATGCAGCATTTTCCAATATTGAGGGGGACACGTCCCCCCGGTTCCTACGCCACTGGTCCCTACTATAAAAAAAAGGTGTGTAAAACTCTTGGAACTTTACATACTTAACACACTACTTTTGAAAATCTAGCGTTTAGTTGATCCTGATAAGCGCTCATTGTCACAGTTGTAAACATTTGTTTGAAATGTGCATCAGACGTTCAGGCAACAGTCCGAGGGCATGACGTCTGAGGCTGAGTCTACACTTTAAGTGTCTCACTCTAACCGTATTCACCCTGTGTGAACTGGGATGCAGTCCAGAACTGAGACACAATTGTCTAGTAGGTGTGTGGATCTATTGTATTGGCTGACAAGTCAGTTAGTAAATCTTTTGCCCTTCAGGAACATTTAAAGAGACAGATGCCTTTGCCCTCAGAATACTCTCAAATTGATTATTAGTAATGCGATTAGCTAACTGAAATGCAGGCCTGTGTTGGTTTTAATTACATTGGTATGAATTATAATCAAATTACTGTCAAATTTAAGCAAAAAGCTTTAATAGAGTATAAGACATTATGAAATAATCAAAGATGAAATGAAGCAAGCTCGAGTCTCTCTCTTCTAGCCTCTATTTTGTTCTCGCAGCTCTTTAGGGACACTTTTGAATGCCAAGTACATGCTGAAACAGGCAGAACTATGAGGCTCAATCTCCTTCTGCTACTTCTCACAGCATGTAATTTTACTAAAGGCATGCTGGCAGTTTCCTGGGAACACAAACCTAACTTAATAATAATAATAATACACTCAATCAAATATATGCGATATGCCTATTGTTTTGCCTCTCTGGAGCTGAGGGACATATTGGAGAGTCAGTGCTGCTTTAGTTAAGTCTATCTATATTGCTCTTGTGTTATACATGTCATTTACTTCTTAAAAAAAATATTTCTATACCTTGTCTTTCAGTTTAGGTTTTATCCTTTAGCGTTCAATTGATCTTCATCCTTTATGCCATTATAAGATTATAAGATGCAGGGAGGGAAGTCGAACAACAAAATTTTGTCCATAAATAAATATAAAATTGTTCATTTTCATAGCACATTAATAATGTTTCAAAGTCTAAATAGTTCTGTGCCTAATTATTGGGGTCAGTAAGATTTTTAATGTTTTTAAAGTCTCTTATGCTCACCCAGGCTGATTTTTAAAACAGTAATATGTGAAATATTACCATTCAAAATAATTGTTTTTTATTTTAATATTTTAAAATCTCATTTATTCTTGTGATGCAAAGCTGATTCCAGTCTTATTGTCACAGATCCTTCAGAAATCATTTAAAACCTTGATTCTTATTTTTATCATTGTTGAAAACCGATTTTCTCCCCCAGGATTCTTTGATGAATAGAAATTTTTAAAGAACACTATTTAAAATAGAAATCTTTCATAACATTATACAGTCTTTTATATATATATATATATATATATATATAACCTACATCTTTTTTGTTACTTTCGATCAATTTAATGCATCCTTGTTGAATAAAAGTTTTAAAAAAAAAACTTACTGACCCTAAACTTTTGAACGGTACTGTATTATTTCTTGTTTATATAAAACATTTCCGGTAACACTTTATTTTGATGGTCCCTTTTGAAAATTCCGTTGACTATAAGTAACTTTGCAACTACATGTCAACTAACTCTCATTAGAGTATTAGTAGACTGTCTGCTTAATATCGGCTAACTCTTTATTGTGATGGTCTTCCAACAGACACTCTACTGACTATAAGTAACTTTGCAACTACATGTCAACTTATTCTATCCCTAACCCTACCAGTCTACTAATACTCTACTAACACTCTAATGAGAGTTAGTAGACTTGTAGGTGCAACGTTACTTATAGTCAACTGAATGTGTTAAAGAGACCATCCAAATAAAGCGAAACCAAATTTCCTTTACATATGTGAAAGTGTGTGTGTGTGTGTGGATATCTCAGTCTAACAGTTAGATATAATACATTTTAATTTCCATGCAGTTTTCATGGCCTTCTATTAATTTTTAGTATGAAGACGAGCCTATATGGAATATTCATACTCGTACTAATTTGAAGAGAAAAAAAAAAAAAAAGTGGTCTTTGTTAGTTTTTCAGCGTATTGTTATAGTTACTGCGAGAGATATAGGACAGAAAATTACGTGCAGCAGTGAATGAAGTTGCGAGCCAGATTTGAACTTGTACCACCCACCTGAGCTCCATGACTTAATATGTTTTAGACCTATAAAACGCTAGGCCACACTTTAATCTATTTGTAAAGCTTGTATGTGGTGCACTGTGCCTTTTTCTTGCTATTCTTCCATTAATTGAAGTATCACGTCTGGTATTTTACAGTAATATCAGTGGACCGAACAATTGTCAGACGTGAAGGTTGACAGTGCACTAGAGCTGTGCGTTGAGTAATCACATGAGTGGGAGCTGGCGGGACGAGATAAAACCACCAACAATGAGCACAGTCGCTCGTCTCCCTCTCTCTTTCTCTCTCTCTCCATTCTCATCTTTCTTGCAGTTTGACAGCTAATCACGGCCTATCAGAGAGTAATTCCTAATGCGCGCTTCCCTTTTAGCCAGCAGGTCTGTGCAGTTCCTTTCACAACACACACACGTCAAATACTCTGAAGGTGAAGTGTGTAAGTGCACGTTGGTTGTCAGTGTGTTTGTATGCGTTATCGTTGCTTTAATGGCATGTGAGCAGCACAGTGTCCGTTCAGTTTAGGAGCATGTTTTCATAAACCCTGTCATATCAAAACGCATATATCTAAAGTTTTCTCTCCATGTATGCAATTCTACATTTTTAACACTTGAAAAGGTCAGCTTGCTGTTGGTGTATATATTTATGTGTTTTGAGTAATTATAAAACGTGCTGGAGGCGATTGAAATGCTATTTGCCTAGTTCATTATCCAAGTTGATTTCGTGGCTAAAAAAAATTGTTACTCGGAGACTTGTCTAAAATGTTACATTCAGCTTTCGTAAATTAGTTGACTTTTGAAAATCAAGTAAAAAAATGTACCAGGGAAGGAGTGGTTTTGTTGCACAAGGTTGTTTTTATTGTATCTTATAATAAAAAACTATTTAATTTAACCTTGAAAATGCAGATCTTGTTATAAATAATAATGGAAAATAACTTTCTAAAAGTGTTGTTCCATTATTATCAATAAGCAGACTTGAACACACACGTGTGCGCAGGCACACACACGTTTTTGAAATTTTATTACAATTTAACATTATGAAATCGTACCGATCCCAAATGATGTATAACCGGATTTGAGTTGCTTAAATGTTTATTAATATGTATCTTTAAGTGAAAAAAAAATATATGGATTATATATAATGGTATTACTGATATGCAGTGTCAAACTAGATGAGCAAACTCAAACTGGTACCATGCAATATTGGAATGATTGCAGAGTTTTGTTTCTTCGGGTTAAAAACATTGTGATTAAAACAGTTAAAGGGATACTCCACCCAAAAATGAAAATTCTGTCATCATTTACTCACCCTCAAGTTGTTGCAAACCTGTATGAGTTTCTTTCTTCTGCTGAACACAAAGGAAGATATTTTGAAGAACGACTGGAACTTTGGCACCATTGACTTCCATAGAATTTTTTTTTCTACTATGGAAGTCAATGGTGCCAAACAACTGTTTGGTTCCAATCGTTCTTCAAAATATCTTCCTTTGTGTTCAGCAGAAGAAAGAAACTCATACAGGTTTGCAACAACTTGAGGGTGAGTAAATGATGACAGAACTTTCATTTTTGGGTGAAGTATCCCTTTAAGATGATATCACTCATAGAATAAACATGCTGAGATTGTCTTAACGCTGCATTAACACGGCTGACCCAAATCATGCAGAAACAGTGCTGGACTGATATTGTCCTCACTTGCATGCCGTCATCACGGGATAATTACTTTAATTGCGATTCAACAGGTTTGATGAGAATTAATGTTTGCAGTTTCGCGTTTTGTCAGAGGACAGTTTATCCTCTTAGAATTCTAAATGTAGAATCACAAGCGTATGAGTTGATGTTGACCACAAAATGACACCCAGTTGGCATTGAGAGGTCGCTATAAAGCGCATTCCTCAATAAATATTACATACTTGAAAGCAACAATAACAAAAAAGAGGTACATTTTCCAAGTATTTATTGACATGCATATGAATGTTAGTGGTTAAGGTCTATAAGATTAAACAAAATATAATGTATACCTAATATAAATATAGTGTACATTATATACAGTGTGCCATTACTCTTCAGTGTCACATGATGAATGATCCTTCGGAAATCATTCTAATATGTAGATTTGCTTTATTATTATCATCAATGTTGGGCTACTTAAAATTTGTGTGGAAACCGTGATACTTTTTTTCTATATTTGTTGATGAATGGATTGTTAGATTTTATATATATATATATAAATGTGTGATGCCATATGTGGTACCAAAAGTGGCAATAATTATATATATATATAAAAATATATATATATATATATATATATAAATATAAATGTATATAAAATTATAGCCACTTTTGGTATCACATATGGCTTTGACATAGTGTGTAGAACGAACATAGTTATTTTTCAATGTTTAGAAGCAAAGCAAGACAGGAAAATTGTGAGCATGTGATGTTTTTTGGAGAGGTAACCAGCTAGCCTTTGACCTATTGTTGTGCATATGTTTGTACACATGGGAGATTTCCGCCCCAATGAAATCCTCTCCAGTTTCTTTGGTGCGGCAGATGGAGGCTGTAGGTATTCTGACATCTCAATGTGAAATGAGTCAATAGGAAGAGGAAGCCCCTGTACTGGCATGAGAGTTTAATGCCGTGTGTGTGAGAGGTGTCGACATGCTTGATGATAATCACATGGTCATTGACTGGAGCCGGCTGTGGGATCAATAGAGCTGACACATGGCTGCCTCCAGGCCAGATCATAATCCTTCATCTGTCACTCATTTCTTCATACCTCACCGTGGAACCGGTGCCGAAAAAGCGGCCAGAATTGAGCAGCTCGAGCCTCCTGCCGTGACGCACGTTTATGCTCTCTGAATTCACCTCTGCTATATTGGCATCTTACGGAGGAGGATAAGGGATTAGATCAAATTTAATTACTTTCTCCCACAAAGCCCCATATGTTGATGCCTTTCAAAACATACAGCACCACACATGGGTGCGATAAACATGTACTCTGCAGTTATCAAATTTATAAGTGTTTCTATTCCATCTGAGGGTTTCAGAAATAACCAAACAATGTGATAATTAGTTAAGTATTACTCGTGTTTGGTTCAATGATGTGGCGTTTTGTTTGTTCGGATATATTAGTATGTACGTTGAAATTCATATGAACAGTGACCTTTTTTTTTAACATGTTTTCAATTTCAATATTATTTCCCCAAAAAATGAATTACGAATGAATTATATATATATATATATATATGTATGATTTGTATATGTATATAGTGTGTATATAATTTGCCATTGACCCCTACTGGAGCACAAAATTTGTCAAAAACATCTAAAATAACACTGTATGAAATATTTATGATGAAAAACTCCCGTAAAAAATCAATTTAGTGGAAAATGCTTTCAGCATTACAGAAACAGCACACGAAAATGGAAAATGGCTCTTCACCTCTTAACGTTGAGCTATTGTCATGTCAAAATAAAGACCAAGCCATCATAAACCTACATTAACCCACAAAACTCCCACCTTCAGTCACAGGAAAGAAAAAGCAAAAGATAGGATGAGATGAGAGATAGAGAGACAGGAAAAACAAAAAGTGGTGCTACCGTGGGACTGATGCTCAAAACGACGCATTTCATGCAGATATCAAGCCTATTCCTATGTTTGTTTTTCCATCATTCAGCCTAGATCAAGCACCGTGTCTCCTGCAGTCCTGTGCTGCCAGTAGACATAACCAGTACGTGGGAGATGACGACACGTTTGCGGATTGCTCTTGATTAAACTAATCTCGCCTGAAGCTCCGTTTGTGTTTTCACTGTCAGGCAATGTAACGTTTTGTCTCGAAACACGAAAACACACTGAAAACATAAACACTTGTCATTTTACAACTGATAAGGAAGCCTTCTAGAGATTGGGTGGGAGCTCAGAAGGAATAGTCAGGCAAGATTTATGTCCCCTACGCCGGGCGAAGATTGTCACACGCTGATGTATGGGAAATTAAACGAGTGTTACAGTTTTACATTACAGTATGTGTTTGGTCCAGTGATTCTTACACTGACGTTATACCAGATCACTTGATAAATTAATATGATTTCATCATTTGTATGCAAATTAGTATGAGTAAAATAAATGTTTGTCTTCCTATTCGTCAGATGCTTCTAAAGTAAGATTTACTGCCAATTAGAAGTGGTTAGAGAGATGCTTAGACGCAATAAGCAGTAGCTGCGTTTACATGGACCCTTTTAATCGATTAAAGGCTCAATTGGATTGTAAAACCTTCATGTAAACACCTTAATTGATTCGATTGAGCTCGATCCGATTGGAATTTCGATCGGATTGAAAGGGTTGGTTTATTCCTTTTCTAATCCGATCAAGAGAACATGTAAACACTTAATCGGACTGAAAACCAAACCTGAAAGGAATGCGCATGTAATGACGTAGAAATGACGTAATGGCTTATGACGCGCGGTTGTTGTTGAAGGGAAGATGACGTGCGGTAAGCTAAATTGTTGTCCCACCAGTCCTTGGTTCGGACTTTCATCCACAAACACATTGTTCTGGGCTCTGGCAGGGGCTTTTTAATTGCTTGATAAATACAAGCAGCACTGCACAAAACATCACGTGCTCGTCGTCTCCTAATTAGCAGCTGAAATAGGTAAATGTTCATTCTGATTTTTAAAACAAAAAAAAAGAAGCAATGGTAAGAGGGTGGCTGCTTCGTGGAACTAGTGCACTGTGTGTGTGTGTAACTGCGCATGTCTAAACATCAAATCAGATTCAAAGCTTGTGAAATGTAAACGCGCACATCAACCCGATTACTTTATTTATCGTCCATGTAAACATTGTGTTCGGATTCATTAATCGGATTGATTTCATTCCGATTGAACCATGTAAACTCAGCCAGTGTTACTTAAGTGGCCGTTTTGAGTTTGAATCTTGCTTGCCACAGTTTCTGATTATGATGATTGTATATAATTAGATTCGAGATTACTTGAATAATTTGTATTGCATTAACTGAAAATATGCAGTAGTTCCCAGCATGCTTTGCTTGAGATTGGATTGGAGAGCAGATGTTTGTGTGTTATTTTGTGTGTTTTTGAGAAAATGGGAATGCATGTTGTATTTGGGGATTTCTGTGTTCTTTTTTTTAGTTAGTTTGACGTGCTTTGACAAAAGTGACAAAGACATTTGCATTGGTATAATCTTACTGACTTCAAACTCATGGATATAGATAGATAGATAGATAGATAGATAGATAGATAGATAGATAGATAGATAGATAGATAGATAGGTATGCAAATTAAAATGATCACTGCTTCTTCAATCTCAATTAAGATTTGTAGGCAGTAGAATACATAAACTGAAAGTTGATGACAGGCTCATTGAGTTTATGGCATGTGTCGCGGTTTGAGTGTCTGTAAACCTCTTTACACGCATATTTGCTCTCATTGGCCCCTAGAGCTGGGTCTGAGATCTATAGCTATTAGGAGGAGGAACTGGATCAATGCAGGAACGCCATGCAGAGAGAGACAAAATCAGGTCCTGGAAAAAAGCTTTCCGAGTGGTGTGGAAGGGCAGCCGGGCCTCTCGCCGGTGCTGTACGCCTTTGTGACCTCCATCTTAAACAGCCGTAGCGTGATGCTAATCCCGCGGGTGACAGGTGTTCTGCCAGGGCTAGAGGAAACCGACAGGTGGATGAGCGCTGGTCACTGACGTGTGTAATCTACAGCCTGTTAACTGAGCAAAGGTGGAGAGAGAGTGTGGCGAGGTGAGCACACACTGACTCAAATGATTGGCACCGATCGGTTCTTCTTTAAATTTAAGAAAAGCAACCTTGGGAACTAAGTAATCATTTTAAGGAAATAGGTTTGTCAATCAGTTACATTTTGAGCAGTCTAATTACTTGATGAGCCTATTAACCAAATGAATGAAATGTTAATGCATACATAAATATTTGCAATTTCTGACTGAAAATGTTAAATGCCTAGAAACTTTTATTATTATATATTTTTAATTAGTTCATTTGGTTGGATGGATGGATGGATAGATACTGTAGATAGATGGATGATGGATATAGATAGATAGATAGACAGACAGACAGACAGACAGACAGACAGACAGACAGACAGACAGACAGACAGACAGACAGACAGACAGACAGACAGACAGATAGATAGATAGATAGATAGATAGATAGATAGATAGATAGATAGATAGATAGATAGATACTGTAAATAGATAGATACTGTAGATCAGGGGTCGGCAACCTTTTTGTCATAAAGTGCCATTTTTAAGTTTCCGAGTTCATCACTGTGCCACAACCCATATCCCCCCCCCCCACACACACACACACACCTATTGTATAAATACACTAAGTAATCATTTTAAGGAAATAGGTTTGTCAATCAGTTACATTTTGAGCAGCCTAATTACTTGATGAGCCTATTAACCAAATGAATGAAATGTTAATGCATACATAAATATTTGCAATTTCGGACTGAAAATGTTAAATGCCTAGAAACTTTTATTATTATATATTTTTAATTAGTTCAGTTGGTTGGATGGATGGATGGATAGATACTGTAGAAACATATTTTAAATATTCATAATGCTACCACAGAAATAGTAAAGACATTTAAATATTTCTCATGAAGATTGTTTTAGATTTGTCATCTTTGTTTTCAGGGCTAAATTACACTTTGAAGAACAGATTGGACCTGGTCATTCATGTGTTTTTACTGACTACTTTACTTTCAGTTTTGTTAAAAGTGTTACACTTACACTTGACAAAATAACTGTATCTCCGCAAATCTAATATAAATTTAATATTTAATTCCCATGCTATATGCAAATTCAGGTTCGCAAGATATGACCTGCATTTTATTTATCATTAGGTAATTTCAAGAGTGGCATTTTAGGAAGAGTAAAATTTACATTTGTGACTTCAACAATCAGATGCATTTTGTTCAGTTTCATCTCGAATATGAAAAAGTCTCCTCTGTCGGAGGGCATTTGTCTCACGATTGGATAGCTTTCCGATCAGAGAAAACACATGAAGTGACCAGGTACGCACAAATGGAGTTTCCACATGCATCACAGTCATTTTAATATGTATAGAATGTTTAATAAGGACTCTATACACTTGAACGGAAGTATACACGGAACGAGCTGTAAGCTGTCAGTTGGATAACTTGTTTGCGCTGATGCGCAGTGGTCGTGCTAACGGTTTGTTAGAGCTGCACGCTTTCATTGACTTTAATTCTCACACTTTAATAGTATAAATAACTCCTAACTTAATAAAACAAGCTGTTACTACGAGGAATTATTACATCAAAATGTTGATCTGTATGCAGGTGGGAGGTATGCTACTTTATTTGAATGAAATACATACACCTCTCTCGCGCTTGCTTGCGTGTCAGCGATTAACCCTCCGTGTGCCAGTGTTGGCACGCGTGCCTTAGGTTGCCGACCCCTGCTGTAGATAGATCGGTATATTTTTAGATATATTTTTCCAGAGATTTTAAAAAAAGTTACGTTTTGATTGACGTCCTAATTTATTATATATCCATCAGACATGTACTATACATTAGAAATGAGTTTTATCTGCCTCTCCATTTCCATTCTATTTCTGGAATACATTATGTAAGTGCAACCCTTAAGACAAATTGCTAAATGTATTATTTATTGTTCAGACGTTAAAAAAATAAGCTAAGTATAGTTTGCTCCATATTTCATAAGGCTGTCTAGAGAACACTCTTTTAGCCAAGGACATCAGCCGCTGTGACCATGTGGCCATGTTGTTAATGTAAACTTTGTGGAGTTGCTAATCTAAACTATCGGCCCCATTCACGGTCTTTAATGGCCAGTAATGAGGGTCCATCTGAACTTGGAATGAGGGAAGGGCTTGACAGTGTAATTAGCTAATCATCTTCACACACCAATGCACAAATAAGCCAGCACTGCCCTGCATTCGTTATTTGCGGTAAGCGTAAGGCCTGATCATTTTCTCACCGATGCCGGCCGGGAATAAAACACGAGGTGAGAGCCAAACTGACCTGTTATTTCCTTGGCTGCTCATTTTGAGCAGGAATTAGCTGCTGTTCAGTCTACACCAGGGTCACAAACGACTCTGCGGCCCACATTATTAAAAAGACATGCATATGATTACTTTAATTGCAAAAAAATGTGGTCTCATGGGGTGAGCCTCAGCATGGTATAACCTGTGGTGTCACATGGTTAATGGATGCAATAATTAAATTAAAGTGATGGATGGCAAGGAACAGTCAAGGCTGGGAATATAAAGGGTTGTTTTTCTCAAGCTGATCCTTCCCGCTAGCTCACTGTGAATGCTGCTGTTTCAGTATGAGCCATTTATTTTGTTTCAGAACTCTTGCAACTCTTTGACAAATAATACACCGTATTATTAGCCATATTAACTTCTAAATGAGAATGAAATAGGTTGGTTGTTTAAAAGGAGCAAAGAAGAAATTGATTGTAAGTGTGGTGGATCGGAAAAAAAACACAAATCGAATGGTTGCAACAATACTTTTGCCTTCACAGTGCTGCTTAAATACATACCACAATAGGGTTGCACAGAATAGTTAATTAGTTCTGCCACTAGTCGAGGCTCGAATTGAAAAGTCATGAATTATATTTGTGCGCTTGTTCTGTGTAATGTTACTGCAGGAGGAACATTTGTACTGTCCTCAAACTGCATCTGCACATGTCTTTTGCCATTTCTTGGCACACTTTGGGCCTCTTAGTACCAATTGAGCATTAACGCCACAGCCTTCCAGAGTATTGCTGCTGATCATGTCCATCCCTTTATGACCACAGTGTACCCATCTTCTGATGGCTACTTCCAACAGGATAACGCCCCGTGTCACAACGCAAACTGGTTTCTTGAACCTGACAATTATTTCACTATATTCAAATAGCCTTAACAGTCACCAGATCCAATAGAGCACATTTGAGATGTGCTGGAACAGGAGATTTACATCATAGATATGCAGCCGACAAATTTGCCGCAACTGTGTGATGCTGTCATGTCAATGTGGACTGAATTCTCTGAGGAATTTTCTCAGCACCTTCTTGAATCAATGCCATGAAGAATTAAGGCAGTTCTGAAGGCAAAAAAAATGGTCCAATTTAAATAGCATCTATTATAAAAAGCTGTGAATATATAACTTTGTTTATGTTGTCAATAGGAGGTCAAGTAAACATAATAATAATAATGATAAAACTGTTCTCGTTTCAAGTCAGATATGAATGTGGTTTATGCTGACTTGCTGTTCAGTATGTTATTTTTTTATTCAGTAACTACTAATTCAGTAAATGACTGGTTAAAATTACTCGAATTCATAACTTTTGAGTCTGTGAGTCTTGGATCTCATAAATGAACTCATAAGGTTCATTTGTTTGTGAATCACATCACACTGGTAACACTCTATGTTTTTGTTTTTACTTGCAGCGGTAGAAAGACATGTTTGTTTTGACATGTTCTTTGAATTTACACGGCAAACTTGGGTAAAATATTAAAGGCTTAAAAATGCTGCCTTCGGAGGATGCATTCCAAGGTAGGAAGGCATCAGTGCACGTCCAAATCCAATGTTAGCTTCACTTCCTGTCTCCTGAGATACCTTGCTTTGATTGATTATTGAAGGCAGCATATATCTATCCTTCAATGTCTTTGATATCCCACAATCCTGTGCGTTCCATTCCTTGACAGTTGAGGTAAAAAACTAAAGATGGCATCTGAAAGTTGTGGTTTGTGGTCAGTTTGTGTGTAAATGTACATTTTTGACCAACGTTTTCCATGTTTGATGTCATTTCTAGAAAGAAATTGCTATTGAAGTTATAAAATATTTGCTGAGTTATCACCAAAGCTCGCTCTATTTGGTTGTAGATCATTAAACCGTTACACTGCTCAGAAGTCTGGCTGAAATCAGTTGCCTGAGGTATCTTTGTGCACAAACACTGCCTGCAGAGTCATTGCCTGATAAGGCAGTGAGGCAACAAGTCGGTTGCCTAAGCTTTCAGACTCAGCTATTATTTCTAATACTGTGGTGCTAATGTTAATAAAGTTAGCATGAAATGGAAGATGCGTTAGTCTTTTCTTCCCTATTGTGACGGACACTCACTAAAGGATTATTAGGAACACCATACTAATACTGTGTTTGACCCCCTTTCGCCTTCAGAACTGCCTTAATTCTACGTGGCATTGATTCAACAAGGTGCTGAAAGCAGTCTTTAGAAATGTTGGCCCATATTGATAGGATAGCATCTTGCAGTTGATGGAGATTTGTGGGATGCACATCCAGGGCACGAAGCTCCCGTTCCACCACATTCCAAAGATGCTCTATTGGGTTGAGATCTGGTGACTGTGGGGGCCATTTTAGTACAGTGAACTCATTGTCATGTTCAAGAAACCAATTTGAAATGATTCCAGCTTTGTGACATGGTGCATTATCCTGCTGGAAGTAGCCATCAGAGGATGGGTACATCATGGTGGCCATAAAGGGATGGACATGGTCAGAAACAATGCTCAGGTAGGCCGTGGCATTTAAACGATGCCCAATTGGCACTAAGGGGCCTAAAGTGTGCCAAGAAAACATCCCCCACACCATTACACCACCACCACCAGCCTGCACAGTGGTAACAAGGCATGATGGATCCATGTTCTCCTTCTGTTTACGCCAAATTCTGACTCTACCATCTGAATGTCTCAACAGAAATCGAGACTCATCAGACCAGGCAACATTTTTCCAGTCTTCAGCTGTCCAATTTTGGTGAGCTCATGCAAATTGTAGCCTCTTTTTCCTATTTGTAGTGGAGATGAGTGGTACCCGGTGGGGTCTTCTGCTGTTGTAGCCCATCCGCCTCAAGGTTGTGCGTGTTGTGGCTTCACAAATGCTTTGCTGCATACCTCGGTTGTAACGAGTGGTTATTTCAGGTTATTACTTCTATCAGCTTGAATCAGTTGGCCCATTCTCCTCTGACCTCTAGCATCAACAAGGCATTTTCACCAACAGGACTGCCGCATACTGGATGTTTTTCCCTTTTCACACCATTCTTTGTAAACCCTAGAAATGGTTGTGCGTGAAAATCCCGGTAACTGAACAGATTGTGAAATACTCAGACCGGCCCGTCTGCCACCAACAACCATGCCACGCTCGAAATTGCTCAAATCACCTTTCTTTCCCATTCTGACATTCAGTTTGGAGTTCAGGAGATTGTCTTGACCAGGACCACACCCCTAAATACATTGAAGCAACTGGCATGTGATTGGTTGATTAGATAATTGCATTAATGAGAAATTGAACAGGTGTTCCTAATAATCCTTTAGGTGAGTGTATATCCGAGTGAAATTACTTCTCGAGCAAGAATAAATGTAGGGCAGGACTTGATTTTGTCCATGAAGAATTTATTGGTGGATGGTTGTGGTTTGCTATTGGTGGATCTTAGGTAAGTGACAGGTTGCCCCGCCCTCTTCTAAGTACAATTTATAAACATGTATGTACACAACAGTCCATTGTATCAAATTATTAATTTCAATGTAAGTACATAGTACTTAAAGCCACTTAATATAAAGTGGGACCAATATGATTAACCTTAAAGCTGTCTGACATTGTAATAGAGCCAATGTTTCCTGGTAGTATGTCTCTGAGCTTTACCTGAGTGGATAAAATTACTCTATAGAGATATTTAAATGATGTCTAGGTGACATAAATAGTATTTTCCCCATATATCTTTTGTAGAATAAAAGTGCCGCAGTGCATTAGTTTTGTCTGTTCGGGTTAGCGCTGCCGAAAACCCTGAAGGGAGCAGCCTGCGGCAGGCCTTGGCTGGACATCACGACTGGAAAATGTCCATGGTAGAAATTTTGGTAAGCTGCGCACGCAACGCTGCTGTATTGAAACAACAATGACTGACGGGAGAGCCAATGGGATTGTTAATGTGGCATATGAGATTGCTAAGAAGAAGCCGTTGGGAGGTATTACACAAATCCAACAGTTCTCCAGCCATCTTTGCAAGGCTTCTGAGAGCATGGGAGCAGGAGCTCATATCAGCATGAATACAAATCATCTCAACCATTTCTGTGCAAGGATAGTCAAATGAGTGGGAGATAAAGAGATAGAAGAGAAAAGACAAGAGAGGACGCCTGTAGGGGGGATGGGGACAGAAGAGGAAAGCAGGAATTAGGTGAGTGTTTGTTGAACAGTGTGTAGTCGGGGTGGAACATGTGCTACAACCGGGGCTCAGCTCCCCTGAAGTGCCATTCAAAACCGGCATGCTGCCCGGAATACATAGAGAACTGGAGGATGGAGGTTTAGAAACTGAGATGTAGAGCAAACTGAATCCCTTTGTTTAATAAAACAGATCAGACTCTGAACTCTGATTGGAGGAGCCACGTCTGAAACTTGCCCACCTGTGATCACACATTAAGGGCCTTATACACCCGGCTCAATGCGGCGCCAGTTATCATTTTCACGTCCTGCACCAAGTTGTTTAGAAGCAAATGTGTTTTCGCCCATTTGTGCATCCATGGGCGTGCGGGTCTGAAAACGAGGTGTGTTCAGGCACATTGTTGGCGCATTGCTATTTTGAGGCAACTGAAATTGACCAACAAGACATTGACCAACAAAAACCTGATCTAAAGTCAATGGCGCAGTATTTTTTATTGTTATTTGAAGGGCGCATTAGTAAAATGCGCCTATATGCGGGTCCACAACGCACGCACACTTTGCTTATTACACACACAGGGACGCCCAGCAGCACACAAACATGCCCAATATGAAAAATAAAAGATCCGTTTCCTCGCTAGAGAAGTGTTCAGTCTTCCCGCTTGCAAATTCCGCCATGTAAATAACAAATCCGCCATGGCGCTGAGATGAGACTCTGATTGGTTTATTGCATGTTACGCCCTAAACACACCCATTAAGAGAATAGGGACAACCCTTTTAGATCATGCGCCGACCATAAAACTGGCAAAAGTGTATTCGGACACGCCGTGCACTTTAGATCATGCGCTTAGATCATTAAAATAGGGCCCTATATGTTCTTTCTTATAATGTAACATTAATCTATATTAATTAAATGGTTTGTTCCTATTTTTCCTATGCGACTGGATCGCTTTACATGATCTACAGATCAAATTTAGGCTTTTATTCACACTGATTTTATGGACATTGATCAGCGAACATAAACAGAAGCTCAACCGTACTGACTTGACGCACGAGAACAAAACGTGATGCGCAACTCGAGAATAAACCTCATTGGTTCTCGCACCTCAAGCGAACATGCTTGAGCTTCCTTTTACCATTACTGATGTGAGTTGATGAATGTTTATGTGAATAAAAGCCTCATAACATAAAAAGCGATCCAGTCTCAGAAAATGTGGACTAATCTGCTTGATTTGAATGGACTAGTTTTAATCTCTTTATGAACTTTTTGAAGCAAAAAAGTGGTAGTTCCGTGGACTGTCAATGGAGGGACAGAAATCTCCCAGATTTCATTAAAATATCTTCATTTTTGTTTCGAAGATGAACAAAAGTTATACGAGTTTGGAACTACATGAGGGTGAATAAATGAGAGAATTTTCATTTTTGCCTGAACTAACCTTTTAAATTAGTATAGTAAATTATATATTAGTAGTAGGCCTATACCGAAGTTTTTGCTACTCGTGAATTATTTCAGAGATTTTTAGGATATTGCATTATGCATGTTGCAATGGCCTATTCATAATGAGAGTTACGCATTCTGACTAGCTTGTAAATTAGTTCAAGTTCACCCGTGCATAATTGTCTGAACAAATGAAAGTTAGTATATTGTTAATATCTTGCTGACTAAATCACAAAAAGCTTTTTAAAGCCACTTTAACACAAATGGGACTTGTTAATATTTAAACTGAAGATGTCGACTGAAACTGTGATCATCGACAATAGCTGTTCATTAAATATCAGAGACAAAAACAAACTAGGCTACCGGCATGCTACCTTTCATCATGACCTAAAAGCGATACGGACTGATGGAAACTGTACCACACCTGGTTAGCTCTTTGTAGTTGTACTTTTAGCAGGTAACATGGAAGACTGTGAAAGATTAAATGTGAAGACATGCTTGAATCAATAACGCCACCAATGTTTTTCAATGAACAATTTCTTTACCAATGTCTTTAAAATATTATTTTATATTAGTTTTTTCTTTCATATTTTCAGCTGGTTTTGTTGCTGTGCCACCTGAGACCCGAGTCTAAAAATGTACCATAAAGGGGCTATTTTTTTGCAACTGGGCTTTGTTTCGTTTGAAAAGTTTTGCTGCTCATCCGGACAATTTCAGCCGTTCCCTGATGGTGGGTTTAGCTGGCATCTAAATCTCTTCACACGCTACTACACACAACCGAGATGAGACTGTCAGTGGAAAGATGTTAGAACTCTGTTAAACGTATCTGACAAAGTGTGTTGTCTGAGTCAGATGATGTGCATTGATCTGAAACTCTAATCTCATCTCAATGGCAATGCAGGAATGTTTTAGGCCATGTATAGCAGCATACTACAGTTTAAACTGCTTTGTGCTATGTTTTTTTTTTTATGTTTTTTTTTTATAGAATAGTATACGTTATATGCTATGTAGATGGCAGGATGGCATGCAGTAGATTTTAAAGCCAGCCACTCTTTTGAAATTTAGTTTCCCCCTATTTTATTCAATAATAAATCATTATTGAATGCAGCACAATCTCATGGCAATGCGTAACTATTTTACCGTTGGTGAATTGGTGGCTAATTCTAATCAATTTGTACATTCTCATTCATACATCTTCGTCTGATCTGCTTACGTCCCAGTGGCGGATAGGTTTAGGGGTGGGGTCCATTCTTACTTTATTCCTAAAAAATGTTACATTTTTGTTCGATTTATATCGTACAGATTCATACGAAATCATCAACTTGTAAAATAGTTATGTTTTTCCATATGATTGGGTTGGATGGTTGAAATGTTCTTATCAGATCCAATTAATTGAAAACTGAATACAATTTTTGTCCATGATTTTAGCTGGAGTATCAATGTAGAATAAATGAATCCTGTTTAAGAAGGTGAGCAAATAATGACAGAATCTTCTTTTAATATTTTTCCAGGAGGTTCTCTTAACATGCATCTGTTGGGATTAGACCACAGGATATGTAAACTCGCACACATACACTCACAGAAATGCATACTCTTGAAAACCAGTTTCCCATAAATTTGAAAGGCAAACACTTTTCAAAAACTGTTGACTTATGAGAAGCCCATTAAGAGCTCCACAGAGCAAGCAATGGCAGGAGTCCACCTGTTGTAATTGCCACGACATTTGTCAGCTATAATGATTTCAGCAGGATTTAATTTGCTTCTCCAAATAATTTTCCATTACGTCCAATGAGCTCGATTATTGAGCCACTTTAGTTGTTTTATATTTGTTTTGTGAAAATGAATATGCTGCAAAACCACAGCATGGGATACATTACGTCTGCAAGCAATATTTGGCATGCTCTGTCTATGATGCATGTGCATAATTTAGAATAATACAAACCACAAATTTAAATAAAAAAAGATTTGGAATGTCCTCCATCAAAGAACTAGAAATAATCCAATTTAACAGGTTTTTTAACGATTGGGTTTTTGGACAACTAGCCTCAGTTACACTGATGACACTGTTGTCAACATTCATCGTGAATCATTTTGAAAATGCTAAAATAAAATGCTCTGTTATGTAGGCTTATATGGTACTAAAAAGCTAGGAATGAAATTAAAAACAACCAGATTAGTATAGACAACGTGTAAGCTTTTATGCTTCTAAAAGGGTACTTATAGACTTCTAATTTGTGCAATATTCCCATGTGATGCTTTAATGGATAATGGTGTAAAATGTTTTTGAATCAAAGCATCTTGATGAGACCTCTATACCCCTCTGAGTTCATGAATAATTCAGTTTACAACCTTGAATGCAAATGAAGGTGAAGTTTCCATTTCATTTAATGTTCCATCTGGATGGGTTTTTGTTATATTGCAGCTTTTACATGTCATTACCAATAACCTTCCAAGCTGTTATTGAAAATGTAATGTGAATTCCCTGCAAAATATTTGTCTAATTTTATCTAGCACATAACTTGATATTGTGATTCTTTGACTGCATGCAGACGATCAGGCACAATTCTTCATCTCCTGTTGATAATGGTCAATTACTGAGTCAGAATCTCCTCTTGGATTGTTTAAACCCATCCGGCTGATGGCCAATTATTCTGTCAGTCAGAAAACCACTGCGAGGGGTCCATATCGCATTTAGAGCGGCTTTGAAGGTTATTTGATTATCCCATCATATTTAGCACAGATTAAAATCATTTAGCAAGAATTCAGGTCTTTCTTTCTTTCTAAAGCCAAAAAAATATTTTGCTGCATCTGAAATCGAATTCTTCCCTATTAAATAGTATGTAAAAAACGGTACGCCAAAAGAGTGGTATATCTGAATGCATAGTCTTTCATTCATACTAACCATATTCTTACTATACAGAACATACCTTTAAACGCTAGCGAAGTAAATTAAATATAGTGCCTCCTCAGTATGGGATTTCAGATGCAGTGAGTGTTTTTTTTTCCTTCTTGAAACTCTTTCACTCAATATTTAGACTCAAACTCCAAGCTCCTCAAAGCATCATGAAAGAGTTTTGGAGTTTCTGCCTTGACTCTAACCTTAATTTCCAATGTGTGAAAGTAAGGAATAAAAATGTCCATGGAACATTGGGAAAACCTTCGTTGTAACCAAATGCAAAAACATTCCACGTGAAATGTCATGTCCTTGTTTTCATAAGAGACTTCTGAAAGTATTGACAGAGTGGAAATGTAATATGCACCGTTCAGTTCAGTGATAAAGCCATGATAAATCTACATCATCTACATAATTCTCATAATTCTACATCAGCTAATATGGAATCAGTGATATAAGACTAGGTAATTGTTTCTAGTTTAAAGGGTTAGTTCACCCAAAAATGAAAATTAAGTCATTAATTACTCACCCCTATGCTGTACCAACCCCGTAAGGCCTTCGTTCGTCTTCGGAACACAAATGAAGATATTTATGATTAAATCTGAGAGGTTTATGACTGCTACATAGGCTCCCTAAGGGAATGACACCGGACGGCCCAGAAAGTCATTAAAGAAAATGTTTAAATATTCCATGTCGCAACAGTGGCTCAACTATAAGTTTATCAAGCGACGAGAATACTTTTTGTGCGAAAAAACAAACAAAAATAACGACTTTATTTGACTATTCCTTTTCTTCCTTGTAGGCCTGAAACGAGACTTCAAGAGATTTCCACGACGCGCGCGCGAGAACTGAACTGAAGTAGTTGAAGGAGATCGCAATTCTCGCGCATGCGTCGTGGAAATCTCTTGAAGTCTCGTTTCAGGCCTACAAGCAAGAAAAGGAATAGTCGAATAAAGTCGTTATTTTTGTTATTCGTTATTTTCTCAGATTTAATCATAAATATCTTGATTTGTGTTCCGAAGACGAACGAAGGTCTTACGGGGTTGGTACAGCATGGGGGTGAGTAATTAATGACTTAATTTTCATTTTTGGGTGAACTAACCCTTTAAGCCAATATATAGTCATTTACCTTGACATTGAGTTTTTATTGTATTTAACAGAAACCCATTTGTCTCTCTTGATACTCTGATTTATTCAAATAACCTGATTTATATCAGCATAAAGCATTTTTTTTTATTCAAGCAATAAAAAGGTGGTTTATTGTTATAAAACATATTTTAATCGCCTGCTAATGTTAATATATTGTTGCAACCTGTGAGTCTCATTGTTTCATTGTTCTGAATGAATCAACGTTTTTGAACAAATCGCTTGACTGAATAATTCAATGGCTTTTGGAGATGTTTGGAAAACCACATGTTCCTGTCTTTGAGTGTTGTTGGTGAACCAGGTTAAAAAAATAATTATATTAGATTTCTATCTGGTATCTGCAGAGACCTGACATATCACCTGACCTTTTGTCCCCTACTGACCAAACTCCCAGTTTGTGACATAACACACTACAGCTGGAGAGTGTGAGCAGCATATTAATCAAGATACTCAAACTAGCAGCCCATCCATCGCAGCATGACAAATAACAGAGGAGGGAGAGCACACAGGATCACAGTGAGACACAATCATGCTCTGCAGCACACACATATATATATATATATATATATATATATATATATATATATATATATATATATATATATATATATATATATATATATATATATATATATATATATATATATATATATATATATATATATATATATATATATATATATATATATGAACAGCTTTCCGTTTATTTTTCTTAATCATTTTAACTAATAATGTCCGTTAACAATACGCAATTTTACATTGACATGTTTTTAGATGGTTGCCCAATTATAAAGAACTGTAGTGCTTAACTGTAGCTATTTATAAACAAATTATTAAAATGAGATATTTAAGGAAATAAATCTTATTATCACAGTTAGGATTTTAGGGACGCGTTAAAATCTACTTGCCTTTCGAATTGGCCTGTAAATAACGATTATTGTAATCCACAAGCACTTACATACAGCAGGGCAGGCGTTTGCTTATATTTGTTATACAATTACGGTCCAAAACAATGAATAAGTCAAGCATAACCTGCAGCTCATGCTGGTGAAACTAAAGCTGCCCACTAGATGCATGTCAGATTTAAAAGGCACTTTACTGGAGACAGCAGAAACGGAGCTGACAGGTTCTAAAGAGATGGAAATAGCATCTAGGAGAAATATTTTATTAATGCATGGCTACATATCTGTTTTCCTCAATTGTTTATCCTCTTATTTTTATGTTTTGCTTTTGTGTAATTCAGAGGAAAGTTATTACATTGGTGACAGGCTGATGAGTCATGCTGGACCAGGGCCAGAAAATTGTAATACAATTGATATCCAACAAACACAGGGATATGCAGTTGAAGCTCTGCAGATGTGATACTTCTCCCTGACAAATAATAATAATAAAATTACCAAATAATCAGCTGATATGTATTTAATTACTTACTTACTTGCATGCAGAGGCAAATCAGTCTTTTTTTTGTTATGTCTTATAGGCAAAAATGAGTGTTTTGTGTAATGTTTGTAATGCTTTAGAGGCATTTTATTTTATTACAAAAAAAAAGTTCTGCTGACCATTTGGTGTCTCTGATAAGCTGCATATGCTCCTTTTAATATCCAGGACTGTGGCATGTGGCAGATAATTTCCCTAAAAATAAATGCCCTCTACAGTGGACAAAAAAATAATTGCTGTTCCCAAGTGAATCAATAAAAGTTCAGTCAAGAGATGTAATCGATACGTATTTATGATTTTAATACAAGGAGCTTCAGTGGAAAGCAGTGACTGTTTACCAACAGCTCATGAACGGTCTACTTTTCTCCACCTCGGAGAGATCGGACTGAGGATGTTGGTAATAAACAGTGCCAGCTTGTGTGGTGTAAATTCATATTCAAGTGATTCTGTTCATTTGGATATATGAAGGTTTCTGTGAGCGCATGATGTGGTATTTGAATAACCAGTCCACTGGTTCTATGAACCTCATTACACAACACTGTTTAGGTCCCATTGCATAGAAATATTGTCCATTTGAAAATGTGCAAATCTGTGCCAGTGTTAATGCTTTCAATGGGATTTTATCCTTTGCTATCAGTTTCATCTTCTACAAGAATACACTCTGAGCTAATAATAGCGTCTTCACTTCAAGGTAATAATAGTGTTTTCCGAGGTGCTGTCCATGGATTTATTGACAAAGGGACACAAGCTGGTTCAATACTCCTGCTCTTGTGTGCTGAGCATCATGGGAAATAAGCTGCACAAACCAATGACTTCAATACTCCAGATCTTTTTCTGTGGAGCATTTTTTTGAGCATCAGCACTGCCATTTAGTTTGCATGTAACCGTTTGAAGTTTATGTATATATTGTATATGTGGGAGCAACAAAGTGCTGAGTTGTGGGTTTATATAAATCAAATTGTAGGCAACATTTGCCACTATAATAACTGCCCAGTGATAGAGATACAAGTAATTAGTAATCTAAAACAGTGAGCCTCAAGTTTTTTAAACCTAATGTCCACTTGTTAACCACATGGGAAAAGAGCAACAGCTGGGCTGAGACAAGCCCTGAAAAAAACCTTTCAAGGCCAAACAGATTGCCCGCAGATCAATAATTACATCTTGTACAAACAATGAGCCCAGTAATCTGAGAAGCCGAGCTGCATCAATAAGAGGAGAAATTAAAAAGCAGAGACTGTTGTGTCTGTTGTGTTGGTAGATGGGGAACATTCAAAACCAGTAAACAAACACACTGTGTGACATTTCAGAACGTTGCGTGTAAACAGCTTTGGAAAGTTCACTTTGGTGCCAAAAGAGTGCAGGCGCAAAATATCCCTGAGTAAAAACATGTAACCGCAGGACAACGGTTCACCCGCTGGACATTGGCAGCTCAAATACGACAAATGTCCTTTTGCAAAGCTCATTTAAACATCATGTTGTTCCTTTTGAAAGAAGCTACGACATTAACAAACATTTACATCACAGTAAATTCTTTATTTTGTTAGAACTTATATTGTTTGGACAGAAATAATCAATGTCAGTGTAGGTTTGCTCTACAGTATAGTTAAGCAAAGTTGAGCTCTACCGACAGCGTTTGTGGCATAATGTCCATTACTACAGGAAATCATTTTAATGTATACATTAGTTTAAAAAATATATAAAATGCACACTATTAAAATATAGCCACAAGCCTCAGAAACTCTGAGCAATGCCGTTTTTGAACAAATCAGTTTAAATTATTTAATGTGTCACTCATAAAAACACTCTCTTGTTGCTACCTATTGGTGTAACTATTTAAATTGCAAAAAAAGTCACTAAATCTACACCACTGAATTATAGAGTGCTGCAGTGACGATGCATTTTTCTAGGACAATCTGAAAATTAGCATCACCCTGGTTCCTTCGACAAAAACCCAACTGGATTTTTCCATTGGCTTTTGGATTATTGCTGAAAACAAGCTCTGTGACTTAGGGCTGGGTATCATAACAAAATGTTCGATACCGATACCGATACCTTGACTTCGATACCGGTTCCTGAACGATACTTTTTTCGATACCAATTTTGTTTAACAATATAACATTACCTAATTTTTATTTTTTTTGTTCAGTTTGTTGACTTTTTTACACTCATATTTTGAGTATGTAAAAAAGCACCAATGCTGAAGTTTTCTATGTTTCCTAATCATTTAACATGTATTCTTTACTTCAATGAGCTCATTGTTTCTTCCTTAACTTAATGCATTGTTTAACAATGAAATTGAATGAAATTGAATTTACACTCTAAATTGTAATTTAGACACATTCATTTTCTGTAAAGCTGCTTTGAAACGATATGTATTGTGAAAAATGCTATACAAATAAATGTGAATTAAATTAAATATAGGCTACTGGGGGGCGGGATATAGCCTATGCCTCGCGCTCCGCACACATCAAGCTTGCCGCAAAGCACTGGCAAAAGTAGCCTAATGATTATGGATGTGTCGGGAAACAACAGCAAGGAGATATTTTAATTGTTTATTAATGAACAAGTGTTTACTAATGGTGTGTTCACTGTTCACACCGAACGCGAATTTAATTATTTGCGCTAGTAGATTAGATACAAAGTCAAAGAGACGCATCATTCGCGCCGGGCGTCGGAATGATGCGAATTGGGCGACGCGTTTTGAACTCGAGCGGAAGATTGAAGCGTCTAACTAGACGCGGACGCCTATTTGACGCTCTATTCGCGTTCGGTGTGTTTTGTATGACACACCGCTTTGCCTTATCAGATTTACGGTGTTACCGGTCTTGGCAGCAATTATCTTGTCGAAAATATTGCATCGCGTGCTTCTGACAAACACACACACACACACACTACAGCCTCACATGCGACAAGCCAAGTCTCTGGGCAGCCGCGTAAACTAGTGTTTTTCCTCCACAGCCAATCATGCTGCATGCATGTTTCACTGACGTTGACGAGATTAACCACTTAGGTACCGAAATTTGGTACCGAAAAACAAGACATGTTTCGATACTCGGTAGTACCGAGGCAATTCGGTCGGTACCTAAAAAGTACCAAACTCGGTACCCAGCCCTACTGTGACTTACAAAAATATTCGATTCTTACACATTTTATTCATCATGATAATCTTCACAAATAACTTGTGAATTTTGAAGTATAAATACAATCGTGACAACCTCTTTTGCCTCATATAGCTACTTGTTAGCAAAGCTTTAAACAATCACAAACACTTTTCACTGTGGTGCAAGAAACATTATCATGTTTTTTTGCAGAGTAACAGTTACATCTTTGCCTGATGTCCCCTGGTTTGTCTTGCAGCCAATGTCACCACAACAACCTGAAAAACAGTACGATCTATTAAAGAGAGATGAGTTTATTACAACCTGAATGGAGATATTCAGCTGGAGGGCTTGTGTCTTTTGGCTTATTTATCTGGGCATCTGCACAGATCAGATTAGTTTAAATAACATTTGCCACAGGCGGTATGAGAGTGCAAATATGCTAATGCACCAGCAAGAGCAAATTGTCCTTCTTAGCAAACCAGAGATGGAATTACAATTCGACTTGACAGATTGGATTGGAGGACCATATCATGCACTATGGTTTCATCGGTTATTGAACCTTTAGCGATGAGATGTAATCCACACTGAAATTTAAATTAAATGTTTGATTCAGACCAATTGTCTACAGCGTGACTGCCACAGAGAAAACATGAACTAACATTTTTAAAGACATGCGAGTAAACAGAGCAATTCCCGTCGCTAAGATGCACAGGATAAAAAAGTAAAGTGTTGGCTCCCTCTTCACCACACACACACACACATACACGTGTATATATATATATACAGTCTATATCTGTTTTTAAAACTAATTTTTTTCTTGATCAAATTTCTTTGTTAACATGTGCTGAAGCAACTTAATTATGTAACTTTTGTCAAAAATATGTTAAATCAACTTAAATTTGTAAAATGAAAGTTAACATAATCATTTTGTGTTGGGACTACATTAATCAGTTTTCTTGACATAACTAACTGGACAGTGGATCTGTTCAAGTGAAGTGAAGTGACTTGAAAGCCAACTATGGTAACCCATACTCAGAATTTGTCCTCTTAACCCATCCAAGATAGTGCATACACATTAGGAGTAGTGAGTAGTGAAAACAAACACACTGCAAACCGTGAACATGCACACACGGAGCAGTGGGCAACCATTCACTGTGGCACCCGATTCCCAGCATGCTTTGCATGGGATTGCATAGAAGAGTAAATTTTGAAATTAACTGTGATTTTCAGTCAATGAGCAAAAAACTGTTCTAATTTCCAATACTGAGACCAGTCTATTCTTACTTGCTCATCGTATACGTTGTATATATTAATAAACAAAATTGTCTGTAGCATGCTAACATGCATCGCATACTAAGATCTGTCTGTGCTCATGGACAATGAAAGACGTTTCCATTAGCACAGATCCGAGGGAAGGGTCAGTACGCAGATGGCCAAGAGCTCGATTAGAGATTCCCAGCTGGATCACATGCTTACATTTCTCTTGGATCTAGAGAAACAAAGCAAATATATGAAGCATTGAAACCATCAGTCCAGTAGTGATAAATGAATATCAATATCGAATAGGTTGATATAACAATGCACTTTATGTTAGTTATCACGTAATCTCAACAATTACTTTGATAATGACAAAATGAAAGTGAAGACATGAGTCCTACAAGATCTGCCCTGCATGACAAACTTGCAGTTAAGCACAATAAAAGATTGATCATGTTGTTACCTTGATATTCTTTCTAAACTCTTCAGAAAGGTTACTGTAAAGTTTATTTTATTAAAAACCTGCTTCTTTTTGTGCTTTTTTTTATGGAACACACAACTGCTGTGTATTACAGAGTTGACCTTTTACAAAGCGAACACCTGAGGGTTTATATAGTATGTGTTAAAGGTGTGTGCGTGTGCGTGTGTGTGTGTGTGTGTGTGTGTGTGTGTTTGTGTTTGTGTACGCGTCGCGTGTGTGTGTGTGTGTGTGCGTGTGTGTGTGTGTGTGTGTGTGTGTGTTCCGTCTCATTTTCTTACTGCACTTTAGTGCTAAACTTTTAAAATATAAATGTGATACACCAAGAAAATGCATCCATGTCTTTTCATCACACAAAACTATCACTTAAGAAAAATAGAGCACACGTTTTTTTTTTTTTTTTTTTTTTATATTTTTATGGGGCTTTTGGAGCTCGATACCATGGACCCCATTACCTTTCATTATATTGACTTTCTTTTTTGTGTTCTGCAGAAGAAAGCAAGACACACACAGAGTTGGAACATCACGAGGGTGAGTAAATGATGACACATTTTGTGGGTGAACTATTCCTTTTAAAAGAGCAGGGAGATTTAGAGCTCTTGCCAAAGCAATAAAAACCACTGTGAGTATTTAGCCAAGACGTCATGTTCGACTGGGTGAATAGTGGTGAAGTAAACATCATGAAAATGTACAGTATGATGTTTGTTAAAAAAAAAATATTTTTATAGTGCAACATATATGCAAATTGCTGAGAAACATATTTCTTCATAGTCCCCACAGCAAGTCAGCATTCTGCTCTGTTTCTTTATCTCTTTTTTTCCCTTTTCCTTTGGCTGAAGATCATATCGCGTTGCACCTGCATTGCTTGTTTGGTTCTTTACTGTGACAGGGGACATCTGTGAGGCTCAGACTGTCCCTTTAGAAGCTTGTGGGTTGTCTTTGCTAACTGCATGCCTGTGGCAATCAAGTAGTAAATAGTTTATTTTGCTGCTGCTGAAGGTTTATGCTGCAGGCAATTTGTAATTAAAGTGAAGAGCTCAGAATGAATCACCCTGATCTGAAGCCGAGACTGACACGAAGCAGGAAAAACACGCCACGTCGTCTCCAAACATCTTATCAGCACGAGCGTCTCTCTGTTCACACACTGAACGCATCAAAGGGAATGTGTGTATTATCATATTGGCTTGTGTGGGTGAAAGTAATTATGTTCTACTGGACAAAATGGTGCTTTGTACATGAGATAGAGCAGCTGTGGTCTTTCAAATCCTGATTTGAAAGATGCCCGCATTGTTTGTTCTCAAAATCTGGAGTCAGAAATGTTTGCCTCCCAGAGTTGCTTGAAGCTGAAGTGTGTCTCCGGCACTAGTAAAAGAGTTACAAAATAATGAGTGTTTTCAAAAAGTTTTCCCAAACTCTTTGTCATTGTTTAGCCAAACAGATCTCACCCCAATGCCAATGTAGTCGTGATGTTGACTCAACTAATAGCTTATTTGTAGTTCACAATAGGATTTTTCACCCTTGACATACATTTAACATTAGGTCATTCTTAACCCCGGGTAAACGGAATCCTGGGTTATCTTGCTTCATGTTTCACACTGCTCATAATTTACATGGGGTTAACAATTAATATTAAGTAGTCATGCACTGACGTTTCACAGTGTACATTCCTAAACCCTGGGTTAACGCGCTTATTTGCATATTTGCGGTGTCACGGATTGGACAGATGCAGCATGCGACCTGTTTACATAAAGGCTCTAGCATTGTTTCCTCATATTATGGAAACTGTAATATCAATTTTTTCCAGAATGTAGTGTTCAGACTATAAATGTAAGAATGAAACGGTCTCTTCTTCACTCCAATTGCCATTTGACATGTTTCCCCTCAAACACTGAAACATCATTTACACTGCACATTGTGTCTAACACCGCATTGTTTCAGTCTGTATGCATTTTGCAACCCAACGCGGGGTTAACGGTGCAAAAGTGGTGCCAACTAGAGGTCTGCACTCCCACGGGTCGCGACGCAAAACAGTGCGGCGCGGGACAAATTTTGAAAGGTCATTGCGGGAGCGGGCGGGATAATGAGGTGCACTTGCGGGTGCGGGCGGGAGGGATGATACGCTGCACTCCCGCAAATTAAATATGAGTGTAATGTAAAATATATAAATGAGGGAGATTCTGATTGGCAGCAATAAAAACGTTTTAAGCAGCCTAAACTTGTGAATGTTGTCGGGTAGGGCGGGGCCTAATCTCACGCACACTTGTTTAGAGACAATTCCTTCCCGCTGCTCCGTGTTCGAATTCGAAAGCTAGTTCAAGTTCAAAATAGACAGCATGGACGAGGAACAGAGCGCCTCTAGTGCTTCAGACATAGGCCCAAGCGCTTCAGATGTAAGTACTTCTCGTTTCGTGTTTTGTGATCACATTTTAAATGTTTAAATGGCCTGGGATATAGTGAAGTCTATAATATAGTAGATACGAATGATCCGTTTTACAAATGTTCCTATGTGTAGGCAATGCCTAAGGCTGTTTTTATGTTACACGTTAAGCCTAATGGATTTTGGGCCGATTAATGTTTATCTTTGTTGGCGTTAGTTACTGATGCCTATTTAATGTTTTGTATGGTTGAACATATGCAGGCTTACCAATAAATATGTTACCAAGTAGGCTATTGGTAAGGAATTTTGTGCGCACGCATTTTTTCCCCCAAGACCTTTCATCAGACAGAAAGTGCGGGCGGGAGCGGGACATTATATCACAGAAGAGGGCGGGAGCGGGACTAAAAATGACAAATCTTTGCGGGAGCAGGCGGGAGCGGGACTGAACACTGCGGGAGCAGAACATTATTCTCTTAACAGACATTTACATCGATAGTCTGGCGTTATAATTTATTTGCTTTTGGTGTGCTGTGTGTGGAGTGGGTAAAACTGTTTTTAATGGCAGGCTAGCAGTTACTGTTGACTCGCGCTAGCCTAGCACCGGCGAACTATGCAACTGGAACCACTGGATGAACATTTTTGAAAACTGTCTCCACTAATAAATAACACCTAAGGCTAACTTGGAAATGAGGCCCGATGTCCAAAATCCTTAACCACCCCTTTAACATAAAAAAAACACACTTCAGCTTTAAAACATGTAGAATGAAACCACTTTAAGGTTCAAACACCAGTACTAATAGCGAACTTCACAGAATATTGTGAGAAGGAAGCTAATTGCCTCATCTCTGATTACATTTCCAATTGTTCCCAATGTAATATTAAACAGCAGTCTCCTCACAAACAAGCCGTCCACACTACAAACGAACAAACTTCACAAGTGTCCCTTTTTGATTTTCTCTGATTAAAAATGAGTGCCAAATTAAAACTCTTTTGTCCCGAACACTATAGTAATCATTGCCACTCATGCAGCGAAAAACAATAAAGGTTGAATATGTTGGTAATGTTCTCTTTAATTGTTGTTGTTTCGATGTGGAATTGCAAATTCTGCACAGATTTTTTATATGTTTTCTTAATTTACATAAATCCTTTGGGTGCTAAAATAAATGGGCACAATTCAATCTTGGTGAATTCCCCTCTTTGTAAAAAGTAGAGCACATTTAGCAGGAATTAGTCAGTGACCTCAGGAAATATCATTCAGTGAGTCTCTCTGTGCAGGTCTCATCATTTCTGTTAGCTGTCATCCCGCCCTGTTTATAATGAAAAGAATGATTTGGGCAAGCCAGTGTAAAACCGGTGCCAACGATCTGCTTTTTCTTGAGCAGGTAATTAGGAAGTGCTATTTAGTTCTCTTCCCCTGTAATCAGTCTAGCTGGGCTGACTGCCATTAGTCCAAACCTGGTCCTGCTCTACAGTTAAAGATGAGAGAACAGGAACATTAATCGGCTAGACTGAAGCATCATGCATCGTCCAGGGGACATACCTGAAGACCGAGGAGAAAAATGTACCTTCTTTGGGAGTTTTACACTCAAAACTTTGCATTGTGAACTTTCTGAAACATCTTACCAGCAGTATTTTAGTGTTCAGGTATGTAACAGTATTTGTTCTGTTTTGGAAAAAAGATTCTGCAAATCGGATTGCTTTCGAATTTCATGAGTGTGAGGTCGAATTTGAATGGTGGGAATGGAAAATTTGAAGAAAATCATCAAATTTAGTCATACAACAGGAACTTTATTAGACCAACAGGATGGATGCATTACATTGTATTAAGATTTATAACGCGCAAATACGTTTATCACATCTTCCACAAGAATATTAAGCAGCACAACTTTTTTTCAACATTGATAATAATAAGAAATCAGCATATTAGAATGTTTTTTGAAGGATCATGTGAAGAGTAATGATGCTGAAAATTCAGCTTTGCATCACAGGAATAGATTACTTTTTACAGTATATTAAAATATAAAAAAGGTATTTTAGATTGTAATAATATCTAACAATATTACTGTTTTTAGTATATTTTTATCAAATAAATGCAACCTTGATGAGAATAGAGACCTCTTTCAAAAACATTTCAAATCGATATATATAAACGTCAAAAATTCAGCGTGTTTGCAATCTCAATTCAAATTTAGGAATTCAAAAGACATTCTGAATTCATTTTTTAATAATGCACAACCCTGCTTCCTTTCAGTGGTTTAAATATCACTGTGTTTTTTTTAAATTTTAGAATCACACTTTAAAGTCCTTCACAGCTTTGTCATAATAACCTCCTGTTCCCAAAGTGCAAGCTCTATTCTTGCAGTGACCTTTTGCTCTAAGACACGGAGCGAGTGATGGAACATTTCCCATAATTCCCCCACAGCTGCTGAACTGGACTTGGCAAAATCTGTTACAATTGAAAGTGGCCGGTGAACCCAAGAGCACAGAGCTGAACAAGGTTACGACGCTGAGAAGACAGACAAAGATTTTATTATCTTTTGTCAACCTCAGAGGTGTTATTTAAGCAATATCACATGAGCAGAGTGCTGTTTGTTTACTGAATGTCAGCACAGCAGTGATTCAGCCATAAGCACAACATCACTGGTAAACAGTTCAATAAACAATTTGTTAACATTGAGTAAATTACTTTCAGACAAAATTTGTCCAGGTCACGTTTTTTCCCCCACCAACTAAATCGTTCCAAAGAAGCCAAAGCCTAGTGCTTTGTGTGTCGATAATCAACGTAAAAAAAATTATTTCCCCTTCTTACTCAAAGCTTGGGTGAGCGAATGATTCAATGACTCAGCCATATAGACAGCCATTTGTATTGTTCCTGAATGCATCAGTGTGTTTGAACAAATCGGATTAAAATGAATGGCTCACTCATTAAGACAGTCACTTGTCTCCACCTACTGGTGTAACTATGTAACTTGCAGTCAATGGAAAAATCCCCACTACCAATGCACAGTAGTGATGAGAAGTCCAATTAATTTCTGCAAACCGTTCAGACGGTTTGTTGCAATGAACCGGTTCAAAAGCCAATTCGTCGTTTCCTTTATGTCATCAAGTAAACATTTTGTCTGAAATGAGCAAAAACACTAGCCAGGGGTGCGTTTCCCGAAAGCATCGTTAGTCAACTATGGTCGCAATTTCCATTGAACTCTATTGGTAACGACGGAACTTGCGACCATAGTTGGCTAACGATGCTTTTGGGAAACGCACCCCTGGTCCCACCAGACTTTCGTACATTTCATTTGTACAGAGAGTCTGGCCTCGATCCATTGACAAGCACACCTTCCTTGAAGGCGGGTACTCTGTAGAAGTTTAAAACTATTGGATCTTCCCAGAGTCGCTCTGGATCTGCCATAACCAATCACTGACGTTTGGTCGTGACGTATGACGACTCAGACCACTCAAACTAGCGCACGACATCAACGTCATCGTTCTCAGCCACTCCCTCTGTTCGCTGATTGGACCGGTAAAAAATTGACCGGAGAAGACCAAAGAATACACCACAATCCCAGACGTAGTACTGAAGGAAAATGAAAATTGAGCGGAAGTACGTAGGAGGGCGGAGCCAGGCTACAAAAATACTAGCTGAGTTATACAAATAGTGAAAGGTTCTTGTACTGTTGGACTGTATATCAAGGCTCTTGCAACGCTGCACAGTCAATCAAACAGAATAAACTGGCTTCAAGTTACAGTATGTGCAAATTTGATGTTTCTTTAATGTAACATACTTATACTGAGATGCCTGGTCAGCGTGGCCTGTGCTTTAGGGGCCCTCACGGAAAAACGGACCGTGGAAAATATTTCCCTCTGCTGGTGTTTTATGATATTTTTTGTTCTTTTTGGGAGGTTGACAGATGTGGACGTTAAATTGAAAAGAGCTGCATATGGGTTTGGACATCATAAGGGTGATAATTAATAATGACAGAATTTTCACTTCTATGTGAAACATTCCTTTAAACACCATTTGAGTTTCTTGATCTGGTGGATGAGAGTATGAGGTATTTTTTTTTTTTTCTGCCATGTTTGAAATGACAGGGGACAAAAGCAGTGAGGACAGAAGGCCCTCAAGGCATCAGGTTGATATCTTAATATATGCTGAATGTTTCTGTCAAGTTTCTGTCTGATAAAAAACTGAAATTCTGATGTAATGCCATACTGCTTATATAATACTACAGCAGCACATTATCTGAGGTCATTTTTAACAACATTTTATACCCTGCAATCAACGTCATATATTTAAAGGATCTTACTCTAATTTTACCCCTGAACAAATACAGTTTTGCATGCATGCATGACCTTTTGGTGTCTTGTGTAGTTGAACAAAATAACATTTTATCTTCCAGGCTGTCTAGCTGTAGATTTGTATGAAACAATACTAATGATGAAATCCCTTGGTGGTGCCAATATTTTTTTTCCAATGGTGAATAACCACTTGTCATCTATAAGTGATTTGAAAGATGAGATGAGAGCATAATGACACCGAGCATAAGCGGTTATAAGGTTATTTTTCTTTCATTCATGTAAATCAAGTAGGCAGCGTTGGTTGTTAGACATTGATTCAGCCATTAGTAGATTCAAAACATCAATTCACCCGGATAGAACATGCTGCAGTGTGAGAAAACAAGGCAAGAAAGCAATAAGGAGGCATTGCATATGCAGAATGTGGGGAAATTGTATTCACTGTCAACAGGGTTGGTCATAAATATGTGGTTGAAGGACTCTGCTGTTACTGTGGATGTAAACATGCTCTCTTTTTTTAGAGCTATATTATGGTAAACATGATTTTTCTTGCCCTTTTAAAATGTGCTTTATAAATAAGAAATGTAAATATGCTTGGGCTGTCAATCGAATACATTTTGTAATTCATTTAAATATCTTAACTATGGAAGCTTGTTTCTGCCATGGAATAAAACCGTATAACCTTGTGAGAAATAAACTCAGAATTGCAAGATATAAACAATCTAGATACAAACTCACGATTGTGAGTTATAAAGTTCAAATTGTGAGATAAAAATGTCACAATTACGTGACGGAAACAACCTTCCATAATTACCTACATTGACTAGTGCTGTATGTTAACTTTAGGTAAGAAAATTCAAGTTCATGTTCTGATAATTGCATATTACTGAAAGTTACAAAATTTATGGTTAGCTGCAGCTTTTATGTATTCCGTGTTGTGTCTAAATATGTAGCAATCCCATGATTCTCTTTGGTCAGCTAATCTCTTTAGTGTGTATTAGTCAAAGCCTTTTAATAATTAGTTATGCCCCCTTATACGAAGTGTTTTCTCTGCTCGAGGCTGAGATGTTGGCGCTGTGAGTTTGATGCCAGGAAACTATCTGTCTGTCAGAAGTGCCTCAGCATGGAGAAATGACAAACTCATTGAAGAATGAAATGAGGAGACCTGTCAAGTGTCAAACCTGTTTGATGTTGTACATTTCCCATCCAGAGTAGGAGAATCACAACATGGGGTGCAAGAAACATCAAGGGTAAAAGAGGAGAAACATGGAGTAGACAGAGGATCATGGCGGTCAGATCTCATAAAAGCATTGAATAAATATTTCACCCAAAAGTGAACATTTTCTCACCCTCATGTCAATCCAAAGCCATCTGAAATTCTTTTTTTTTTTTTTGATTTTTTAATGCACTGATATAATTTCTTTAAGCTGCAATGCAATTAAAGGTGCTCTAAGCGATGTCACGCGTTTTTTAGGCCAAAACATTTTTTGTCACATACAGCAAACATCTCCTCACTATCCGCTGGCTGCCTGTCCCCTGAACACACTGTAACAAAATGCGTTCTCTGTACAGCCCAGGCTCCACAAACAGCAACAAAAACAAACTGCGGCGACCCGCTCCACGAAACATGACAAACAGTGTTCCAGCCTGGGGGTGGGGTTAGTGAGCGTACATGGGGGGTGTGGAGGAGAGAAGCATGAAGAGGAAAGTTATAATTTTAACTCTTTAAGTTTGATATGGCCGACACACGACCAAAGAGACGACGTTCTGATGAACAGATTGCAAAAATACAAAGAAGAGGGAAAAGGAGAAGGAACGCATGCCTGAATTTACACTGGAAAAGCCTTTGAAAGATGGTGAGAACTCCGCCGGCAGAAGGGCTTCCAATCCGACATTCAGGTAACGTTAACTCTGTTTTTGCTGGACAGGGTAAATCCAGTTTGGTTTTTCTAAATGGACTTTCATGTTCACCTAACAAACACAAGGATATAATTAGCTAGAACAATGCAGTCAGCGCTAACTTTTGTGAATACAACATAGGTTTCTAGCAGCTAGCTATCTATTGTAAATAATCAAGCAAACTCACAGTAGGGCGACAGTTTGTGTGAATGATAGTTTTCACCAACTATTTATTATGAAATTGAATGTTCATTCATAGCCTATATTGACAACTTTGACTAAATTTGAAGCTAACGTTATCTTGCTATTATTGCGTCCTGGTATGGGAGCTAAAGTTATAACCTCAGATGGCAAAACGTTTTATCGTGTTTTTCTGGTAATGTTTCAAAAAAATGTTTGCATTATATGAAAGCATTTATCTCACTTGGCGACATTACACCTTGAAAGAAGTATCAGTAAAACTACAGGGGGAGGGGACGGGATGAGGAGGAGGGAAGGTCTAGCTAGCCTCCATTTTGTTTGACAATACTTTGAACGGCAACAAGAAGTGACGTCACCCAACATCGCTTTGAGCACCTTTAATAGTGACCAGAGCTTTTAAACTCCAAAAAGCACAAACAAGCACCATAAAACTATTATAGAAGTGCTCCATACAAGTCTTCTGAAGTCATTTGATTGCTTTGTGTCAGGAGAAAGATTAGTGAAGTCGTTATTCACTAACAATTCAGCCTAGCTTTTCTTGGTGCAATCATTAAATAGCAATGCCCAATATGGGATTGAATCATTCTTATCAGTTAGTTCTTTTTAAATGAACCAGTTCACTCACAAAAATTGACTCATCTGGATCTTGTGATCTCGTCATTTTGTTAACAGTTCACTGGAAGAGAAGACTTTTGTTCCTCATTATGTGGTTTTAGAAGAGATAAAATAGCACACAAGTCTTGTGGATGACTTTTTTTATGATGCTTTCACATCCTTTCTAAAGCTTGGAAGTTTCAGACACCATTCATTGTAATTACATAGAGAAAAACCCAGCGCAGTTTTCAAAATCTGATATTTTGTGTTTGGAAAGACATGCAGGTGAGTGAACAATGACAGAACTATTCCTTTTAATGTTATATATTTTCACCTAAAGAAAAAAAGTATAGATTTTTTTTTTCTTATGTGATGCGAATAATGTCCCTCTCACTAAGGTTTGACAGTCTGGATTGCGTGACAAAAAAAGCTCTTGGCACGTATTGTGTGAGACATCATTTTTTGGTCGTAGCATGTTTTCTTCCCTCAATGATGTATGTATCCTAGATCATTGCAGGCTGATTTAAATTCCCAGCTTCCTTCCTCTTTGGATTCATTTCCATATTTCTCCTGCAGGGCCCCATATTGAAATCTGCCAAGCATTCTCTGAAGCAGTCTAGCTGAAAAAGGCTTAATTATTTTCTGCACCATTCTGTCCAGAACCTTGCAGCCAGCATCCAGCGTCATATTTTCAACCATCTCCTAGTTTTTCACAAGCTTTTTCATCTGTGTTCAAAAACAGCCTCGTATAAATTCGCACCTGATTAGAAATGTATAAAGCATGGATGAAACAGCTTCATAGTATGAAAACTCATATTTAATAGCAGACTTTGCTTTTGGCATAGCTCGTGAAATCAAATAGAGAACAGTAAATGGAAGTTGTTGTATATGCTGCATTTACTGCAGCTGTGTTTGGATATTGTTTAGTATGATTTCTGCAATTTAGTTACTTAGTTTTGGTTTGAGTTAGTCTTTACAAATAATAATAATAAAAAAACACTTATAGATGTCTTAAACATTTATATCACTATTGGATGGCTTTCATTCTTTCACACTGGTTTTATGAAAATGTTTTGTATCTGCTGATTAAGTCAAGTCAAGTCACCTTTATTTATATAGCTCTTTTTACAATACAGATTGTATCAAAGCAGCTTCACAGTGATAACATGAAAATAATACAACAAAGTTTGTTTCTAAAGAAAATTGCGTCAACATCCACCTTAAGTAAGGCAGATCAATAATATTATTGAATATTAAATGTCCCCAACTAAGCAAGCCAAAAGCCAAGGCAACAGTGGCAAGGAACCAAAACTCCATCAGGAGACAGAATGGAGAAAAAACCTTGGGAGAAACCAGACTCAGTCGGAGGGCCAGTTCTCCTCTGGCCAACGAAGGAACAGTGCATGATTCGGGAAGCATTATAAGTCATTTTGGAAGTCCAAGTAATCACGCCGGTATTGAGACGAGTTGTTGAGGATCGGTGCCGTCCACCATAGAGGGTCCATGTTGCCGGCGTTGAGTCGTCTCTTCACAGGCTTTGTGATTGGGGCATCTGAAGTCTCCGTGAGAGGCTGGATACAAACTGGAGCTGACGAACGCCATTTTCCTCGGGACTCGCGTCCCGAGATAACAGGAGAAGAGCAAAAAGGGAAAATAATTAGCATAGCTGCTGTTCATAATGATTTCCAAAACACGAGCGTAGATGATAAAAACATGAAGACAGTGACTCTTGCGACAGTGACTCTTGCGCCCAGTCACCCTTCCGTCCCCCACTCAACTCAGCCCAGCTTACTGACCTCTACATCCCTCCTGCTGCTGAGACCTAACCACAATCTCACAATCTCTCCGCAGCCCAACCATACGCGCCAACCCGTTTGAATAAGGCTGTCGAGCCCCACTGGTGCGTTAATATGCAGTTTCAGTGGCAAACGGTTCCGTATGGCATACCACCTACCGCAAAACACAATATCTGCCCAACCACCCGTCATTCACGCAATATACACAGGAACGTAATGACTGTAAATACTATACAACCTATACAAATAACCTACAGACTCTTCAAGTTTTATAATATTAAATGCATTTGATCTGATTCAGCAGTGGTATAAAAGGTAAACATTATGTGAATGCTTGGCTAAAGAGATGCGTCTTTAATCTAGTTTTAAACTGGGACAGCGAGTCAGAGCCTCGAACAATATCAGGAAGGCTATTCCAGAGTTTTGGAGCTAAATGTGAGAACGCCCTCCCTCCTTTAGTGGACTTAGATATCCTAGGAATGACCAGAAGCCTCGAATTTAGTGATCTTAATGAACGCGATGGATTGTAGGGCGATAGAAGGTCCATTAAATACACAGGAGCTAAACCATTTAGGGCTTTATAGGTCAGTAGTAGTACTTTGTACGGAATTGATACGGAACTTGATAGGTAACCAGTGGAGAGATGATAAAATTGGTGTTATATGATCATATTTTCTTGACCTAGTAAGATTACTGCTGTATGAATATACAGTATGTGTTTGGCTTTGGCGGTGAGCTTCCAAAAGCTCTACAATAAATGCAACTGCATTTGTCTCTTCTGACTGACCATGCTTTCCCTTGACTTCCAAAAATAAGCAATGCATTGTTACCCCTTTGTTTCTGCCCTGGTAATTAATATTGAATCTCTCTGCCACAAAGGAAATGCATTTTACTTTATGATTCTGACATGAATTGCTACAACATGGCAATTTTGCTGAGATACAGCTGGTTCCTCAAACTATCAATCTTAGAATGTCAAATCTAAACAAGACTAATGCAGCTCTGTTTAGTTCTCTAAACTTTGTGAGTGAGTTAAATGAAGTCAGAAAGATTGCTTGCCAATGAGATGTGTGAATGTTGTTCACTTTGAACGCTTTCAGTTTTCATTTTAAAACATTTTTAATAGCCCTTAGCCACAGCAATGTATTTCAGCCAACTATGAATTTATGCCTCTATTATTTTTCCTTGTATGGATAAGAGCTTCATGAAGATTTCCACACAAATAATGACAGGAACTTCATTTTTGGGGTGAACTGCTCCTTAAATGCTGAGTTCAGAACTATAGCTGCTAGTGCCAGTCTTTTAGTCAGCAGCGGGCAAAATCTGCAGCATAAACAGGGCATACTAGTGCTCATTATACTCTTAATTGACTATTTTCTAATGCTTTTTCTCAGAAATAAAACTCACTGCTTTCACTAATGTGGCAGTGAAGGGAAAGAGGTGCAGACAGACACATGGCTAAATTAAACCGAGTTACACGATTATAAAACAATTGCTTTACATTTTAGTTTTACAGTTTGTTTTACTGCTTGCTATTTTGTTTTAAAGGCCTACAGTTGCATCATATTTCATGAATACTGGTTGCATTCAATTTATAAAGTTATTACAATCTAACATTAAAAAAATGACAAATATCTTTACAACGTGAAGTTGAAGGACTTGTGCCATGTTGCTTAAGAAGAGTGGCCACTTACAAGTATGTGTTCAAGTACTTGAATTTTGATGCAATAGTTATGTGACATCTGATTGAGTCCCAGGAACCTCATTCAATATTCACAATCCCAGCCCCTTGCCACGATCAAAGAGCACTATAAATAATAACCTGCAGCAATGGGATATATATGCTTTTCCAATTTGTTCAGTTTACCTACTAGTGGAACTCGCACAAGTCAATGTAGGACAAGTCATGGTTGAAGTGAATATTTGATAGAGTGTCACAGAGGAAACTTCCACACAAATGCTTGTGTAGTTCTGTTTGAAGAACCTGTTTGCATAAGGAAATGCTGTACCCCTATACGTGGTAATGAACAGTACTGTTCACATTGAAAATGTTCTGTATGAATGGCCTAGTTGAATATTATTGGATTGCTCCTGTCTGTCTGCTGCTGAGTAGATTGCGTTTGTTAGCTCCGTATTGCTTTCTGTTTTGAATTTTTATTTACTATCATTCTGTGTTGTTTATATTGCTAATAATATCTTACTCATCACCACACATAAATCTGACATCGCTAGCTTCTATCTAAATCGTTATAACTAGCACAACACATTAGTAATTTCGCTAGCCTGCACAACACACTAGTAACTCGCTAGCCTGTTAGCGCGCCATCCGTGCCTGTCATCTTTATTTATTTATTTATTTATTTATTTTTCCTCTTGCGCCATCCGTGCCTGTGGCCTTTATTTCTTTATTTATTTCTCGCACGCGCCTTTTACGAATCCATCAAATAACTGTGGTAAGTATAGGATCAGTCAAACAAACTCGGTGAGTAATGTCTCCTCCTGTTATTGTCACTTGCACTTCATGTCACATGTATAGTATAGCCTTCTCTGTCAGCAATATAGGATTTACATGTGATAAATGCAGGGAGACAGTCAGGCTGACGGAGAAGATTTCAGAACTAGAGACACGCATCCAAACTTTAATTGAGGTTAATTGTAAGAGTGCAAGGGCTATACTGCTTTGGATGCGACTAGCTTAGTGAATTCTGTACATTGTTCGGGTAGAGCCCTCGCAGCAGGGCAACTGGGTGACCGTGAGACGCTGTAGTCGCGGGACAAAACACCGCTCTTCCGTTCTGATTACAACATTAAACCAGTTCTCCCCACTCAGTGAAACACCCACTGAGAATCCTGTTGAATATGCCCTAGTTATTGGCGATTCTATTACACGGAACATGAAAATAGAGACACCAGCCACCATAGTCACATGTTTGCCGGGAGCCAGAGCGCCAGAGATCAAAGCAAATTTAAAAGTGCTGGCTAATACTAATCGTAAATTCTCTAAGATTATTATTCACGTCGGCACTAATGATGTTCGACTTCGCCAGTCAGAGATCACTAAAATTATCATTAAACAAGTGTGTTAACTTAGCCCCTAACGGACGACTGCTGTCACATATAATAAAATAAAACACAACGTTAAAATCAGGCCTGTTCCTCTCACGATCTTCACTGTCGTCGCTCCTCCTTTATGGTTCTGCTCCTCCGTGAGAGATGCGAGACCGATGCGTGTCACAGGTGTCATTCATTATCACTCACGCCACCGGCCTCACGCCGTTCTCTCACGTCCCTCGGCCTCGTCCTGCTCGCCACAATAGACAATTGGAAAAGTTTTTGGGGCAGACCTGACCTGTTGAAAAGAGATGGTATTCATCCCTCCTGGGATGGTGCTGCTCTTCTCTCTAGTAATATGGCACATAGTCTTAGAGCTCAAACATGACAATCTGGGGCTCAGGTCAGGAAGCAGACAGACTGGCTAAACCGACCGTCTGCTAGCTGTCTGACGTCACTGAGGTCAGATAAATCCCATTACATAGAGACTCTTTCACCTAGATATCATCATATAGAGACTGTGTCTGTTCCCCGAACTAGGAAATACAAAAAACTCCCAAACCCAGTTAAAGGTAAAAATAAATTTGATTGATGTTCAACAAATAAAAAACAAATATAATGCAGATTAACAAATGATAAACTCAGGTTGCTGAATATTCTATCCCTTTCTTCAAAACCACTTTTTGTTAATGATATGATTACAGACCATAACCTAGATGTGCTGTGTTTGACAGAAACTTGGGTAAAACCAGACAATTACATTACTTTAAATGAGTCCACCCCGTAAGATTAAGACGAGGCTCGTTTAAAAGGAAAAGGGGAATATCAAATATCAAAATCGACTGCTGGCGGTAGATAATTTTCCTATTTAGCACCTAAACTTTGGCAACTCTCCCTAATTGTCCGGGAAGCAGACACACTCTGTCATTTAAATCTAGACTAAAAACACATCTCTTTTACCTGACATTCACATAGAACATTATACATTTCTATTATTCAAATCAGCTTAATGATTATTAGGCTGCATAGATTAGGTCAGCCGGAACCGGGGACACTTCCTACAACACCCGATGTACTCGTTACATCATAAGAAGAAGGGCATCTACGCTAATGTTAGTCTTTCCATTTATTCCGAGGTTTACTGAAGTCAGCCGGATACAGGCCGTATCCAGATCAGACGGTGAACCTGTGACTGGACACGACCACAACGCATCCCTGAAGTGCCAGCCTCATCAGCCCTGTGAAGGCCTCATGGACACCTCTACAAACTCGTCTCCACACCGGCGTGATGACTCTGACCTCTAACCAGATGGAACTGGATAAATATTGTGAATGTTCTGATCCAGTCTGACTTCTGACCTGTAATGTTGCCTGAATCATAATCACACACTGTTCGTTTGCTGGCCAGGGAGAACTGGCCCCCGACTGAGCCTGGGTTCTCCCAAGGTTTTTTTTCTCCATTCTGTCACCTGATGGAGTTTTGGTTCCTTGCCACTGTTGCCTTGGCTTTTGGCTTGCTTAGTTGGGGACATTTAATATCCAACAATATTACGATGACGCAATATTCTTCTAGAAACAAACGTGTTGTATTATTTTCATGTTATCACTGTGAAGCTGCTTTGATACACTCTGTATTGTAAAAAGCTCTATATAAATAAAGGTGACATGACTTGACTTGACTATTTAGCAGCACAACTGTTTTCAACATTGAAAATAATCAAAAATGTTTCTTAAGCAGCAAATCAGCATATTAGAATGATTTCTGAAGGATCGTGTGAGACTGAAGACTGGAGTAATGATGCCATAAGAAACGTATTAAAAAATCTTGCCGACCCCAAACTTTAGAATGCTATAGCGTATGTTCTGATAATACAATTTGCAATGAAATAAAAAAATGCAATGGAAAATTGTATTAAAAAGAAAGTATGTTCACTGGTTGTTTCAGATTTTTATGGGCTAATTCAATTCATGTGTGTACTACAAATATACTTTTGGGGAACATAGACATTTAGCATACTCTAGTAAATATTGTTGATAAATATAAAATAAATATATGAAGTAAGCTCTTTTTTTTGGTCCCTAATGAGCCCCTTGAGAAAGCAGCGTATGGTCAGCCTCGTCCTTGTGTGAATCACCTGTAAATGATAGATTAAAATAGCGTATGGAATAAACATTTTACACTCATTCCCTATAGACGGAAGATTACTTTTCCTCTCCGCCTGAAAAAGTGCCAAGACTTGATTAATTAGTCATCGAAAGTGGCACATCTCCTGCTAGAGAGAGCGAAACCCCAGCCAAACGAGGCACTGACAAATGGGAGAGGTGACACCAAGCTCTAATTGAGGATTTGGTGAATATTTCAGGAGTCAGGGAGCCATTTGCCACCCTGCCAGATTGGCCATTATGGACCACAGCTAAGAGACCCAGAGAAGCCAGAGACCTTTTTACCTCTCACAGGCTTTCAGGAAGGGAAGAGCAAGGATTACCGGTTTACAGGCAGCAACAAGGTTTTGTTTTTAAATCAAACTGTTGTTCTTCGGTTAGTTACCAGACGGCATGCACTTTGACGGCTTAAACGAGTGGAACCTTTATTTAACCCCACTCATTTCTCAAAACTCAGCATGTGATTTGCTGTTGCATCAACACAAATTGCTGCAGACAATTTTTTGAGTGCCTTGCAGGGAAATAACAGTACAATTTTCTCCACAGAAAGCACATGTGGGATTTTAGATGAGAAATTAATTTAGTCATGATTCATAAACCTCACACAAAACAATTGATCAATAAGTGATGCTGTCTGAATTAAAGTGTAAGTCTGGAATGCTTTGAAGTATTCACTTGTGGTATTTAAAATGTGCATCCGTTTAAGAAATGTACATTTTTGGCATAACAATCAGATTGGATGAGCTTTTCACTATGTAGAATTTAACTCATAGACTCAAGTGGCTTGTTGCTTTATTAACATATGATTATGATTCTTTTATTTCTAAATTCTGATTGAATGAGCTACACTCAATGCCACTGTGGAATCTTGGTAATTATGTATTAAAGAGGACCTATTATTTTGACATTTTCAACTTTCTTTAATGTGAAGTGTTGCTGTTTGAGCATGAAAAACGTCTGCAAAGTTACAAAGTAAGCACTGTTTCTGACTCCCTAAAATGCCTCGGCTCAGGTTTTTTCCGGGAACAAACACATCACAATATTCCTCATTTAAATAATTCCCAGCCAAAGAAGCAAATGCAAAATTAAGGGCATAAAGCCTGGTTGAGTTACGTTAATAGTGTGTTGAAACTCGCTGTTGTGGTAAGGGCCGTGACATTTCTGAAACACGCTTGAAGTGGTTGACCAATCACAACACACTGGCTCAGCCGACCAATCAGAGCATATTGCGCTTTTCGGAAGGAGGGGCTTCATAGAGACATAAACTAAACAGAGTGTTACTGACAAACTGGGAAGAGGTCCTGCAACGATGTCAAATATGTGAAAAATAATGTGATTTTTGAACATTCAAGTATAAAACCAAGCATAAAAACCCCCAAAACAAAATCAAGACTTTGTAAAAGGGCATAGGGTGGCCTCTTTAATGTGCCAATGAAATATTTTGTTGGTGGAAGAATAGTTTATTTAGAATAGTACGTACTTTTTACTAACTTGTTTGTATCATATTGCTGTTGACACATTTCTTATGAAAGAGATAAACTGTAGAAAAACAATAAAACTGTGGTGAAAAGTTTGATTTAATTTATTTTTTTAAATATAATATAAAGATTTTTTATGATTTCCAGGTATACAGTAAATAAAAAAATATTCCAGAAACATTTGGGTCACACTGTATATATGTTGTTTTGTTCTGACCAGCACATACTTTATGTAACCAGGCATTTATGAAGCTGCAGTAACTGGCACATTGCTTGTCCAGTATTCTTTCTCACTCAATTTCCAGTGATTTTCCAGCAGTCTAACAGCTTCCTGAATGTCCATTTGTCGACAAAGAGGGGTTGCTGTCCATTGATCCATTGTGTATCTCCCTGTCCATTGTGTGTCATTTATGTATCCAGGGTGATTGCTGCTTGGAAATGTTCTTCAGTGAATTGGGATGCTTGATGGACCATTACAGAGTGTAGATAAACGTCACAGGCAGTAGACAGCAAAAATGGTGCTTGATTCACCCATGGACTGGAATACGGGTCCATTAAGGTGAGCAGCAGTAGTAAAAAAACGAGAAAAACAAATGGTTATATCAATGGTCTGCCAGCCTACATTCTATAAAGTAAGTAAGTAAGTAAGTAAAGTTTATTTCTAAAGCGCTTTTCACAGATAAAATCACAAAGTCCTGTACACGAGAAAGGTAAAAATAAAACCTTATATAAACAATATAACATGTATATACAGTACATATGTAAAATCAAAGTGACACTAGTTAAAACCCATCAACCAAAAGCTTTCCTAAATAAACAAGTCTTCAGATCTTTTTTAAAAGAGTCAACAGAGTCAGCCAGACGCAGAGACAGGGGCAGGGCGTTCCAAAGTCTGGGGGCAACAGACTGAAAAGACAGGTCCCCTCGGGTCTTATAACGAGTCTTGGGGACCATAAGAAGGTTCTGGCCAGAAGACCGAAGAGTGCGGCTAGAGGAGTGCGGACGCAAAAGGTCCTTGATGTACTGTGGGGCCTGACTGTTTAAGGCCCTGAAAGTCAGCACTAAAATCTTAAAATCAATCCTATATTTTACAGGGAGCCAGTGGAGAGTCAACAAAACGGGAGTGATATGAGACCTTCTGGGGGCACCAGTTAAAAGTCTAGCAGCACAATTTTGGACCATTTGCAGTTTGTTCAGAGCAGACTTATTTAAAAAGGTAAAGACAGAGTTGCAATAATCAAGTCTTGTTGATATGAAAGCATGAATAATAATTCCCAGATCCTTCTTTGACAAGATTTTACGTATTTTAGAGATATTCCTGAGGTGATAGAAGCAGTTTCGGACAAGCTGTTTTGAGTGTATCTCCAAAGACATGGCCTGGTCTAACACAACCCACAGGTTTCTGAGGCTGGATTTGACAGAGGAGCCAAGAGAGCCAAGGTGCTGTTTGATCACCGGGATCTTATGGTCTGGAGCAAAGATCAATGTTTCAGTCTTACTTGCATTTATCTGCAAAAAGTTAGAGGCCAGCCAGTCTTTGATAGAGGACACACACTCTAAGAACACTGACAATCGATGGAACTCAGCATCATTGAAAGAACAATACAACTGGACATCATCGGCATAGAGATGATACGATACATCCTTAAAACAACCCATAATATGACCCAGTGGCAAAATGGACAGTAAAAACAAAAAAGGGCCCAAAACTGACCCTTGTGCCACTCCGCAGGACAAATTGGTCACATCTGACTGTACATTGTACATTGTACTATGTGTGCTTTACAAAGAAAACAGCACAATGCATTCACTTGAGCTCAAATAGACACACACACACTGGGCCAGAACATAAACGACTATAAATGCCCAACTCTGCTGAACTCTGACTAAAAAATAATGCTTCTGAACTGAAAGGTTCAATCAATGTGCCAAATCTCAGACAGTACTATTCACACTGTACAATATAAGTTCTACCATAGAAACACACTAGGTTTCCCAAGCAGAAGAAAATGAAAAATCAGTTCAAAACAACTGGGGCTAGCCTATGCAACTTCAGTGTTCAGCTCTAATGACAGAAATGTATTAGACATAAGAGGGGTATGAGATCAGAAGCATATGCGCTGACCACTGCCCCATGACGCCACAAAATTAAAAAAATGCACGTGTCTCGACTTCTTTGTTAAACTATTAAAATCAGATTAAATGGCTTTTCATTAGTGGGTGTTATTCACCGTTAATGTTACAACTATAAAATGGTCTGGGACAGATTGTCTTCCTTGCTTGCTCTGCAAATGCAAATAGACGGCAACTGGCAAAAGCTGCACACAGACGCGAAACGGCAAAAGCGCACTCTGTTAAATGACCAATGCACTGTCAGCTAGAATAATACCAGCAGTCAGCCCCACAAAGCATCTTCATTTTAAGGGACATTAAGTTGCAGGTCTTTAATTTATCACTGCATAACGAGGCGCATGAAGGCCATGGGGTTTGGCTCCTCTTCTAGACTCTTGTAAATATTCAGAGATATACTGTAAAACATATTAATCAGTGATGGAAATTATTTCAATTGAAAATGTTAAAATTATTTGAATAGTTAGACAACATCCAGTTAAACTTGCCAACTAAACTGAAATATGCACATATAAACATCATTAATGAATGAGGGATGCACAGCCTCAAGTTATTGTAACGCCAATTATATGGTTTTGGTATATTAAAACCGAAATGGTTAAAATACACATACATATATATATATATATATTTTTTTTTTTCTGGATACGAACACCTCATACATTTTGCCTGTACCATCACATTTTTTTTTGTTTTGTTTTTTTGTTTCATGGAAAAGACAAAATAAAATGGAGTTGGAACGATGTGGGAGTGAGTAAATTATGACAAATTCATCACGCTGGTGATGTCGACCACATGATTATCTGTGAAAACTGGGTCATTTTTTTCACTGTTAACATTAAAAGTTATGTGTAGTGCATATTGCTGTGTGCCCTGCCTATTTTTAAGATATAGTCAAGAGTCATCTTTAGTAGCCTGATATTGCAGTTTGTTCAATATCGCCTGTATTCACTCTGATATCGATTAAACTACTGAATGTTCTCTAATTAGCATTGAGCAAACTGGAATTAGCCCTTCTATGAAGCAGCAGCTTGCTAAAGATTTATTAGAGTTTGGAAACACAGAATGAACATTTTGGATTGTTTGATTTGATGTTGAAATATTTATAGAACATGATGAATTGACTTCTTTGAGATCAAGAAATTAATTTGTGTTTGCACAAATCTGATTTGGTTTGCAGATCTGTATGGAAGCTTGTTTTCGCCACTGAATAAATAAAGTCAGAATTGCATGATATAAACTCGCATTTCTGAGAAATAAAGTCAAAATTGTGTGATAAAAGTTGTTCTGAGCTTTAAGAATGTATGTTAATGTTTATATAGATGGATGGATGGATGGATGGATGGATGGATGGATGAATGGATAGATGGATGGATAGATGATTTGATATTGATAGATAGATAGATAGATAGATAGATAGATAGATAGATAGATAGATAGATAGATAGATAGATAGATAGATAGATAGATAGATAGATAGATAGATAGATAGATAGATAGATGGCATGGCAGAACATCTATTTACAATGCTGTATTTGCACTTTAGAATTCATGCATGGATTCATGTTGCCACAGGGCTTAACTTTTGTGTCAGGGATTGGTATAAATGCGAGAGATATCAGACTTCAGATGCTTCATAAAAATGGCCACAGGTGCAGATGTATTTGCCCACAATCAAGCGGACACTTCTAGATGTAGAAGCAAATGTTTGACTTGGGAGGAATAACACTCTGAAATCCACTGTTTTTGCCCAGCAGCTTTGCATATATCACTCTGGAAGTTTTTATGTCTTCCCTATGTCTCTATGCCTGTTGCTGTGTGATATTTTTGTGTGTAACAAAATTTATTATGTAGTGTGGGGGAGTCGAAAGACCAAGATTAAGCTATACAGTTTTGAGTATAGTTGGGATTTTCTTATACTGTTGCTTTATTGTTAATGGTTTTAATATTGCACCATTTGTTATCTTTTTTATTTATTATTATTATTTGTTTGTTTGAGTAAATCAGGACAGTATTACTTAGTGTACATTTTAGAAAGGAGCTCATATTTTGTTTAGCTAATGTGTGTGATCATTTTACAGATAATCTTATAGTGGCTGATGCGGTTCAGAGTTGAAAACCATGAATTTTTGGTTTCGGAAATGCCACGCAGGGACAGATGAATTCAGTTCTTGACTTGCGATACAAGATGAAATAAAAATAAAAGGTATTATCATGCAACAGCACAAAATGTGTTGAAATAGAAGCCCCCTTGGACACATCAGCTGAGAGACACGTGTTGTCTTCATTCTCCTTATGTTGTGTGGATCATACTTACACAGCAGAGGTGTATTCCAGAAAGCGAGGTTAACTTACCGTCAGATAAACCTTGAACTCTTGGTTGATTAACCCCAAACTTGCTTACTCTTGCTGTTAAACTTGCTGTTATATGTTAGCTTCTTCTTCTTATAAGGTGTAATCCTTCTGGAGCCAGAAGAAGTGTGAGTCAAGTCAAAATGAAACACAAAAACATTCTCCAGCAAGGTAATGTTTTCTAAACTTACTAAACTTGTTACTGACGCCATGTAATTTAGTATTTAATGTAATTTAGTTTTCTATGTAGCCAATAGAAAGAAGGCTGAGGCCCGTAAAACAGGTGGGGGTCCACCTCCACCTCCCCTCACCCCAGCTGAGGAGCTGGCACTGTCCTTTAATAAAGGGCGACCTGTGGTCGATGGGATTCCAGGGGGCAGTTCGTCAGACTCAGCTACCAAGACAAGTGGGTTAGTAAAATGTAGGTGTACCATATTAATACTTATGATTTATTGATGTTTTCACTGTTTTTGTCAGTATTTTAATAAAAAAAATCATCAACACTGTCACCATTTTAAAAGTCATTGATTTTATTTTAAAACCATTTTACAGTCATTGATTCACTTGTGCAGTGTGCATGCTGCTTTGCATATGCTGGATACTGTAATCTTATTACTAGTACTCTTAGATGTTCCTAATGTCCTTCTTTATTAGTTGTATTTGTTTAAGAATATACATTGAGTATTGAAAATGCATGATTATCTTATCGGTTTAATTATCTTGCAGTTGCTGATGGCCACATTGTATTGTTGGATCCTCCTGCAACACCACACTCTGTCACAGTTGTAAGTGATTATTGTCTTTAGGTTTCTGTTTGCTAGCTAGACCAAGCATGTCCTTAGCTTCCTTATTTTCACTGTAGGATGACGATGAAGAGACCACTTCTGCTGTGACAGAAACAGAAAATGTGGGGAGGCCCATAGAGGTATGATGCATAGAATGCATTCCCCCTTTTTTACATAAGAGAATAAATCAATTGTCATTGTCATTTTACAGAATATGGCAGGAGATTTTAATACAGCTGAGGGTCCATCTACCTCCACACAGAATCTTAGCAGTGTAAGAAATGTTCTGCAGTTCTCCTTCCTCATTTAAATATTTGGTCTGTGTTTGTATTACAGACTTGTTCAGTCATGTTTAATTATTCTGTCTTTCTAGTTGCCTGCCAAAGAGCTGTATAAGGTCCACCTTCAAAAGCAAATCGGAAAAAGTGACATGGAGATGGACCTTATACAGCTTCAAATGGAGGTGAAAAGGCTTAACCTAAAAGAGGCCAGTCTTGAAATTGAATTGCTGGAGCACCAGCTTAAGGTGGGAAACAGTATGTGAACATTAATCTGTCATTTGTTGTTGAATGAAATCTAAAGCAATAAATACAAATGTCTTTTGTTACAGGAAATAAAGAAACAATGAACAACACTTGACTGTTAAGTGGTTTTAATTAAAGTGATTTTGGCAAATCATGTCTCGTACCACCCTGCCATCTCTTTGGTCTACTGGGTTCACTGGGGGTTCCTCTTGGCCATCTTCATTAAGAGAAAGGGGGGCCCTCTCACCTCTCACTGTGGCAATGTTGTGAAGAACAACACAAGCAGCTATGATGTCACATGACCTTTCTGGGCTGACCCTGAGCCCACGCAGGCACTGAAACCTTGCCTTCAGGATGCCTATGGTCATTTCCACCTTGACCCGTGTTCTGCTGTGGGCCAGGTTGAATTGTGCCTGTGGTCCAGGCTCAGGTTCAGGGTAGGGTGTCATCATAAAGGGCAGACAAGGGTACCCTCTGTCCCCCAGTAAGTAACCATTGAAGTGTCCTATAAAGGTAGTTAAAGTATAATTGCGTAAAAAAAAAAAAAAAAAAAAAAAAACATTGTGTAAGGCAAAACATACCCTGTTGAAATTTGTGGCACAATGATGACTCCCTAAACATTCTGGCATCATGTACAGACCCTGGCCATTTGGCTTCAACATTAGTGATGAGGTGGGTTGCATCACATATTACCTAGTTAGTGAGGACCAGTGATGAGGGTGATTTAATAGTTTAAATACCCAAACATTTAGCACCCAAAAAAATCTATTGTCACCTGCACATTGATGCTATGGATTGACTTCCTATTAACATAGTCTCCTTCATTGACTGAAGGAGCTTTAATGGGAATGTGGGTTCCATCAATGCACCCAATCACATTTGGGAACCCTGAAATTGAAAGTTATATAATTAGAAACATTTAAAATGATTGTGACTGTATACAGTATGGATAGATTAAGTAAATGGTCTGTCATAGAATATCATAGAACGGACAAACCCGCCACTCTGTGGAATTCCTCTTTAATGACCCTCGGTGGTTTATGGCCAGGGAACTGTACAAAAGTGTGAAGGAACCGTTTGAGTGCAATGCATACTCTACGAACAGCCCTACACACAGTTGCCTTTCCCACATGCTCTGCATCGCCTACTGTATACAAAAAACTCCCCGTCGCAAAAAAGCGAAGGACAATGCACAAAATGTGCTCCGTGTTAAGCGCTAATCCGCGATGTGTCACGTTTGCTATGTATGGTTTCAAAATCTTCGTTAAATAAATTAACGATTCTTTTGAAATATCGTAATATCTGTGCTTCCACATCCACTGGATCGTCTTCAAAAGGGCACGCCATGCTCCGTCACCTCTCTGAAACAAACTAACTCTGGAACATAACCTGCTCCGGAGCAGGTTAAATTCAGAGAGTGAGTTGCTATGACTACTAACATACCCTGAAAGTTACCTCCGTTTTTGGAACCGAAAGTTGAGGTTATCCGCTTACTTACTCTTAAACATACCCGGGTATGTCACATAACATGCTTTCTGGAATACACCCCAGAACTGCTGGAGCGGAAACAACAGCAAAGAGTTTGTTAATGGATGGAGCAGTTCCAGGGGGTCGACAGCCTAAACACGCCGGCTGGCCAAACTGGGATGATTCTAACAGGCGAGTGATACTGCACTCTCATGAATATTGCATCGATAATGGTTTTCAGGTTGCCATAGGTATACCAACTTGTCATGATATCTCAAATCGGCTTTTTGAAGAGGATGTGTTCTGTTTTCTTTCTAAGGAATTAGGATTTACTTTAAACCAGGTGAAAAATATAAATGCCATAGATTTTTTTGCTATTGTGTCATTTCCATTGTAATATAAAAGTGCCAAATTGTAAAATAACGTCTGCATTTCCAGAATTCCTGCCTTTCATTAATCTTGATGTCTGCATTTTGATCAATATTGATTGTGATGCATTACCACAACAGTGCTGCACCTGCGCTCGCTCAAGCCGGCATGCTCTCGTTTTAACCTTTTTCTTCTGTCCTTTCCTCCCTTTCTGTACCTCTTGAGACAGGTTTGATTCTAAAGCACTCATTTTTCTCAATTATCAAGAGATATATACTAGCGTCAGCACTCCAGAGCGGTCACAGATGATGCCACGTCAATTTTTTTACCCCTGACTCTACGTTTCCTCCACCGAGCCAGATGTTTGATTTATTTAAAGCTGTGTGAGTTAGACCTCTGCAGGTGCTGTATGTTACAATTTGCATAGCAGGATTGTTTAGTTAGTGCTAGTTTGACCTCAAATTATGTTTTTTTAATAATCCTTTATATATATATATATATATATATATATATATATATATATATATATATACACAGTTAGTAAGACATTTTGGAATATTAGGAATTAGGACCATTAGGAATAAATCGGCAATTTTTCTTCTGCTATAGTCTCTTTACATGTGAAATTAGATATTTGCAAGCTGTAGGTTTGCTGTTTAATGTTATATAAAGTAGTTTTTTTTTTTCATCCTACATCGACAGCCTCTTTGTAAGGACTTCATATGTTAAAATGTATTGATTGAGTGAGCCATTTTTACTTTCAGTCTGTTTCACTGGGGAGAAATGTTATAGTTTTGAAAGTTACAGAATATCTTCATGATACAATGATCTTTTTTTAACTCAAAAGATCAAGGGAGCTTTGGTTCCTCATGATATGAGTTTAAAGCTGTTTAAAGGTGAACTAAGTAACTTTTTTACCTTAACCGAACAGCTTTGGAGTCATTGTAATGTTTATATTACTGATTTCGTGTTGAATGGTGGTTGTCTCGCACCCCCCTGGTGCCTGGCTGTGAGCCGCAAAACCACCCTTGCAACTTTGGGCCGGCGGGCCGCCGGCCTCAGTGTTAGGAAGTATCGTGTGATATCAGGTCTCGCGAGGTAACGAATTGCTTTAAGGCAAAAAACAGATCGGATAAAATTCTGATAAAATGAGCATCAAACAGAAATAACCCGGCGCCGTATACATGTGGTGTTGGGCGCGCGCAGCTCTTAAAGGGGCCATACCTTATTTCCACTCGTTACAGCGTCCATCCTACTGAACAGGTACCGGTGTACAGGGGGAGGGTATCCGGCCGTGAGTGCGAGCCATCTCTGCGTGAGCAGCGCAGTCTCATCCCAAGACGTCATATAACTGACGTCTTGGGACGTCTTTTGACCATACGTCAATATCCGCCTTTTTAGGGTACCCTTAAACGTCGGTTAGATGACGTTATCGGATCCTAACTGTACCCCAGACCTAAACCTACCCCTAAACCTACCCCGTCACCTAACTGACGTTAAAGGTAAAGCGTCAGTTGTATGACGTCCCAGGATCGTCATAAACCAACGTTTAAGGGTACCCTAAAAAGGCGGATATTGACGTATGGTCAAAAGACGTCCCAAGACGTCAGTTATATGACTTCTTGGGATGAGACTGTGTTAGCGTGAGTGCTATTCACGACAGTACAAGTACTCCACAGCGACTCTAGGGGTCGCCGTTTGACAAAAACGGAATTCCTACTGAGTGCTGCTTTAATGATGTGTTGAACATTAAGTGACTTCAAGTGGCCATAATAGTCACTTTTTGAAAATTAAGTATATTTCTACCTCTCTCTGAACTTTTTTGCTTTACCTCTAAGACTTCAATACACAAATGACCTCAGTTATGATTTGCTTACCTCTTTGCATTTCGCATTCGCAATTGCACATTCCCCCAATGTTTGGTACGTGAGTGGTCCATAGTTGCTGAAGTACTCAGTAAAGTAAGTGAACATGCAAAGCGAGTGTCTGTCGTTCTTCTTCAAGAGCCTCCTATCAAACAGCCTCCTATCAAAATATTTTACAGTGGCAACTAGGATTAAAAGTTATTTTAGAGATTGTTAGCTGCAGTTTGGCCGTGTGAGTGAATACAAGGAATCAAAGGAGGATTTTGAATCGTACATGAAGCGTTTTGAACAGTGGCTGCTGGCGAATGACATTGCAAGTGAGAAAAAGGTTAGTGTGTTTCTCTCCGTGATCTGGGCAGAGATATGTAGACTGTTAAAGAATCTAGTCACGCCGACGAAGCCAAGTGAAATGTCCTATAACGAGCTGAAAGCAGCGCTGTTGGCGCATCACAGGCCGCAACCATTAGTGATCGCTGAGCGTTTTAGGTTTCAGAAACGCAACCAAAAGGAAGACGAATCCGTGGCGGATTACATTGTGGCTTTGAGACTGCTGTCAGAGAACTGTGAATTCCGACAGTATTTAAATGACGCGCTCAGAGACCGATTTGTGAGTGGGCTAAATTCAGAGTCAATGCAACGCAAATTGCTGAGTCAGAAGGATCTGATGTTCAATCAAGGCTTGCGAAATTGCGTCATCCATGGAGTTGGCCTCGAGAAACACGCTGGAAATTGCGGGTAAGACAAAGGATTTACAGTCCGTGAATGCTGTGAAGGAAACGAAACTCTTCCATTGGAGAGGAAATGGGAAGTTTAAGGGGAGAGACGATTCTGAAAAAGGAAAATACCAGAAAAGAGACCAGAGACAAGACGATAACAATAAATGTTACAGATGTGTTGGAAAACATTCAGCTAGAGACTGCAGGTTCAAGAATGAGAAGTGTCATGCGTGTAACAAAATTGGACACATTGCAAGAGCCTGTAGAAATAAGAAAACAGGGGGACAGAGACAGTATGTGGAGGCAGAGTGTTCTAATGAAAGAAAAGAGGATGAATCAGAGTTATTTGGTGTGTATACAGTATATACAACCTCAAATGGAAAGAAAGGAATTGTGGTGATTGTGAAATTGGATGGAAAGTGAGTGGACGTGCAGTTGGGCACGGGGGCAGCTGTGTCGCTGATGTCAGAACTGTCATACAAGGAGTTCCTGTCTCACATACCGTTAAGCAAAACAAGCATGCAGCCATCTACATATTCAGGTGAGCGAATTCCATTGCTGGGATCCTTAGATGTGCCAGTGCAGTATGAAAAGCATAATGTGACACTGCCATTGGTCATCGTCAAAGGGGAAAGACCAGCCCAGCTGGCCCGAAACTAGAGAGTTATTCAGTTAGATTGGCCAAACATTTTCATTGTGGAGAAAGCTGAAGTGGCCTCTGACTCAGCAGTAAAAGCAGTTTTGAGACGACACTCAGAGGTATTTTATGACAAACCAAGTGCAATTAAAGATTTTAAATCTACTATCCGAGTCCGTCCTGATGCAACTCCAATCTTTCAGAAAGTGAGACCCGTTCCTTATGCTTTACGAGAAGCGGTGGATAAGGAACTGGATCGACTGAAAAAACAGGCATAATATCTCAGATTGAAAGAAGTGAATGGGATGCGTCAATAATAGTCGTGCCAAAGAGCCCATCTGCATCTGTGGTGACTATAAAGTCACTATAAAGCAGAATCTAGAGGAAGAAACACAGAAGATTTGTTTGCTAAGTTGGCTGGCGGAACATTGTTTAGCAAACTGGACTTGGCACATACATATCAGCAATTAAAATTAGACCAGCACTCAGAGAAATACCTCACCGTGTAGGCAGCGTTGAGTAATTGGGGAACCGAATCTATAAAGAGGGTCTGCACCTAACTGAGAAAAAGGTGGCAGCGATTGTAAACGCCCTAAAACCAAAGAATGTCACTGAGCTACGGTCATATGTAATCAAACGCACTGTACAGTGAAAACCGGGATTCATCTGTGAAGAGAACACCTCTCCAAAGTGCCAGACGCCATCGAATGTGAGCATTTGCCCACTCAAGTCGGTTACTACGACGAACAGCAGTCAGGTCGAAACCCCGATGAGGACGACAAGCATGCAGATGAGCTTCCCTAAAACAGTTTCTGACAGTTTGTGCTGAAATTCTTTGGTTATGCAAACGTGGCTGGTCTCAGACGATCTTGGAGGTGAAGATGCTGGATGTGGAGGTCCTGGGCTGGTGTGGTTACCCATGGTCTGCGGTTGTGAGGCCGGTTGGATGTACTGCCAAATTCTCTGAAACTCCTTTGGAGACGGCTTATGGTAGAGAAATGAACATTCAATTCACGGGAAACAGCTCTGGTGGACATTCCTGCAGTCAGCATGCCAATTGCACGCTCCCTCAAAACTTGCGACATCTGTGGCATTGTGCTGTGTGGTAAAACTGCACATTTTAGAGTGGCCTTTTATTGTGGCCAGCCTAAGGCACACCTGTGCAATAATCATGCTGTCTAATCAGCATCTTGATATGCCACACCTGTGAGGTGGATGGATTATCTCGGCAAAGGAGAAGTGCTCACTAACAGATTTAGACAGATTTATGAACAATATTTGAGAGAAATAGGCTTTTTGTGTACATAGAAAAAGTCTAAAATCTTTGAGTTCAGCTCATGAAAAAAGGGGGCAAAAACAAATGTGTTGCGTTTATAATTTTGTTCAGTGTAGCTGTTTGTGAATGTAAAAGGTCTGCAACGTTTTAAAGATCAAATTGCACAACAAATAGTGACATTTCTTACACAGAACAACCTCCTGGACAACAACAAGTCTGGTTTCAAAAGTGGCCACTCAACTGAAACTGCCCTGTTCTCGGTTATTGAAGCTCTGAGACTGGCAAGAGCAGCTTAAAAATCCTCAGTTCTCATCTTGCTGGATCTATCTGCTGTGTTTGACACAGTTAACCACCAGATCCTCCTTTCAATCTCCAATGGTTCAAGTCTTACCTCTCAGGTGCCAACCCAACACTTCATCACAACTTCTCCATTCAGCTAGGTTCTTTAACCATAACTCCAACCAGGAACCTTGGAGTTGTGAGTGATGATCACTTAAACTTCACAGACCACATTGCTAGAACTGCCCGGTCTTGCAGATTTGCCTTAAACAACATTAAGAAAATCAGTCTCTTCCTGTCGGAGCATGCTACACAACTCCTTGTTCAAGCTCTTGTTCTAGCCAGACTGGACTATTGTAATGCTCTCTTGGTAGGCCTTCCAGCATGCATTGTCAAACCTCTGCAACTGATCCAGAATGCTGCACCAAGAGTTGTCTTTAAAAAGCCAATGAGATCGACGTCACACCCCTCCTTAAAATTCCATAAAATTGCACAGGTTGCCAATTGCTGCTCGCATCAAATTTAAGGCACTGATGTTTGCCTACAGAACAACCACTGGCTCTGCACCCCTATACCTAAACTCTCTACTTCAGATCTATGTGCCCTCCAGAAGCTTGCATTCTGCAAGTTAACGGTGCCTTGTGGTGCCATCCCAAAGAGGCACAAAATCACTTTCACAGACCTTTACCTTGACTGTTCCAAGCTTGTGGAATGACCTGCTCATCCCAACCCAAATCTTTAGGCATTTTCAAGAAACTGCTAAAGACGCATCTTTTTCGGCAACATTGACCCATTAATATTAACACTTACTATTATATATTTATATATATTTTTAAACTTGCTAAGTGTACTGTGCTGGACTAACTGGGACAGGTCACGGCACTTGCATATTGTTGCCCTACTGTTGGTTTGATTTGCTTCTATTGCTCTCCTCATTTGTAAGTCTCTTTGGATAAAAGCGTCTGCTAAATGATTAAATGTAAAATGTAAAAAAAAGTTATTGTTTCCTAAAATAAAGAATCGATTCCAGTCTCGCTTCCTGTTCGCATATGGTCTTCATTTACTGCCCGCTAACAACGTCTACTAACACTGTAGTTTTAGCTGAGACTAGACGAGTTTGGTTTTGTGCTGTTTTCAGCGTTCCAAATCCACTTTGCGTGCAATTAAAAAGTATAAGGACTCGCTCTGGAATTAATACGGTAAAACCGATGTCATCGCAACTGTTCGTATCACTGTGAATCAAGAGCTGATGAAGCTTCCGGAGCTGAAATTCATATTTGGTGATGGGCGTTTCGTTTCCGACTCGCTCTGTAAGCGGTAAACCAATCACAACAGACTGTGCCATCTGACCAATCAGAGCTGAGTAAGGTCTCGGAAAGGAGGTGTTAAGAGAGACTGAATCTTTGAAATAACCGTTTCAGACTCTGTAAATTAAGTAATGTACAGTGTATATTATGAGAAAATTAAAGTGAATTTTGACCTTTGATGCATTTAAATATTTTGCAGGAGACGTACAAAACTAATTTAGGAACCTTTAAAATAGCATAGGGGCATTTTAAGTTAACAACACACTGAAGGTGAACCATGATTTCAATTCTTTTTCAGTCTTTTCTTGAAACATACTGTAAAGTGAAAAACTTGTACATGTCTCAACCATCTGCAACCATGCCCTTCCAGTCAGGTCAGGTACTATATAGTGATCTCACCCCCTCACCCTGAGCTTTCCTCCCTGATCCTGCACCACAGTCACCTGCGGTTTCAATAATGGATAGGAGTAGACGCACGCTTGGAATGAAGCCAGAGACTATGGATGTCCCGTAGAGCCATAATGGAGTTTACTCCCCCATAAAACAGTTTGCCAGCACACTGTCTGCCGTCCCTGTGCTTATTTATAGCTGTGTTTCATTGAGTTGACACTGATGGAGAAGGGCTGTTGACTTTTCCTCACCAGTGAGTCTGTTCAATCAGCCTGTGTGAGGCACAGAGGGAATGCAGCACTACTGACGGCCTGAACACTCTCCGGTTCCGTCACCCATTAAACGAGCGCTGGGCCTCAATGCCAGTTGCCAAATTCTCCATCATTCCCGATGTGTGGACGGCTCCACTGTTGTACGTGCTGTGAGAGGAGATAAGTCAGAGGCCAAATACATTTATATGGTGGAAGAATATACAAGTGGAATTTTCTCATGGAGTTGACACTTTTTAATTTAACACAATTTGAGAGAGGATATAATTTTCTGTTGTGCTTCAAGTATTGATGATTGGTAATATTTTAACAGGACTAAATATTTTGAAGAAAGAAATGAAGCCTACATTAAAATTAAAGGCCCTTTTTTAGTTTTGACACTGACAATTATTCCTGTGATGCAAAGCTAAATGTTCAGCATCATTACTCCAGTCTTCAGTGTCACATGATCCTTCAGAAGCCAATCTTATATGCTAGTGTTAATTAGACTAATTTAAGAGAGACAACTATGCTAAAGGTGTTAAAATAGCTGTGGCTTATTCTTATTTCTGCAGGGAGTGAAAAAGGTGTCCCTCTGCTGTAGAAGTGCTATACTAAGTGTTGTGCTTTAATAGTTATCATGGTATTTGCTGTTTTATTATAGGACAACTGGAAAAAAAATCATTTAATCTATTTGTTTCAATTCCCACTGTCAGTGTTTTCGAAAATTGTATCGCTTCTTCCTTCAAACTTTGATTAAAGCGAAAAACAAGTGTAAGTCATTGTGGTTTTCTTCCAGGTTATTAATCCTAATCCCAAAATTTAATTTCTTAAGAATCAACAAAAAGCTCTTTTTCATAGTGACCACAGCTGTGAAGCTGCATAATATACCATACAAGTAGTCTTCTGAAGTCACGCAGGTTTGACAGAATTTTCATTTGTGAGTGAAATATCCTTAAAACTGATCACCGTTTTTCAAACATACATAGGTGCCCACTCTATTTCATTGTTAAAAAGTCATGACTTGTACCATGCTGGCTATTTTTGTTGTATTATCTGGAAAGCTGCAGACGTCATTGGTCCCTTCACTATAGAACGTGGTTCCCTTGACCCCATCGATCCAAGACAGGCTGAATAAGGACTGAGTACATCTGAAAATACTTCTCCAGCATCAGTGCATGGCTGTGTGAAAAGGGTTTCAAATTATCATTGGGCTATGGGTAAAAAAAATCAGGTTTATTTCCAGCCTTAGTATCACATTCATTAAATATTCAGGGTTTTCTTGTCTCAATTGTCTCTGGTGTTGAAATAATGAGGGTGCTTGTGATGAAAAACAGTCTTTGTTGTGTTTGTAGGCAATTCAGCTGAAAACAGGCCACCACATTAAACCAAAGAGCTTCAGTGATTCCCAAAGAACATGTCGAAAATGTCAATCCAAACAACATGAATCTAAGAATCATCACCTAAAGTTTATATACAAAAGCGTTATCATCTACAGCTGGGTGCACACTGTACAATTTACAACTTGTCAGACAGTAAGAACATGATCCTGGTAACTCATCCAGACTTTTACATCATCAATCCGTGACACGCTCATTGACTGTGAGCTGCATTTATGTGTGGGTTAGAAATGGTGGCTAGCAAACACAAAACAATCTCTAGCGTTCATTTCGTTGTTTCTCTTGAAAAGAAAACTGGAAAAAATGAAGATGTGTGTGGAGCGAGTGGTGCTTTGTTGTTGTCTCACAAATTGCGTCATCAGGTTCTGCGCTCCTATTGGTTCTTGATTTGACATTTGTTGTAAAAGTCACACTGCAAGACTTTAAAAACTTCTGACACTGCCAGAATTTCGTTGGAGGTAAAATTAGATTGCAATGGTCATTGAGCGGCTGTCGGCGAACATGTCAAACTAGCGATCAAAGACTTCAGATTTTGGTCTACGATCAGAGGAAACCTTTAGGTTTTACAACATTTATCTGACGACCAAATCGTGCCCAAAATCTTAGTGTGCACCCGGATTTATTTTTAAACTTGATGCATGAGAAATGTTAATTGTTTGTATGTGTCTTGCTGACAAATCTCCACAGTAACAAATTAAAATTTCCCATCAACATTTAATCGGTCACACTGAATTCTAACATCAAGGAACACAAAATGAAACTGAGCATTTATTCAGCTGACATTTCTTCTGGCATGTCAAAGTTAATTAGGAAGCTGGACATGAATAACTTGTTTTCTATGGCCAAGAAGATTGTATGGGACAATTTTCTAGAGGTGTATTCATGTGTATTATATTCAGAAATGTTTAATTGGAAATTGTTTTTTATTTAACTTTCCACAAAATATGTAATTTATTTGAATATCAACAAAAACAATTATCAATAAAATCAAATGTTTGGAGACTGAAAGCTCTAACTGAAGTATTACAGTAAAAAAAAAAAAAAATATTATAATGAAACGTCAACATAATATATTCATGTCCCAGCAATAAGGATGACATTGGAAAGTTTTGCAAAGGTCACTTTCCCTTTTTTATTTTATTTTTTTTGCCATTTCTCAAACCCAAAGATTATACATACATATGTTTTAATGTCTTGAAAACAAACATTTGAATTCCTGGGATGTTATGGACATTGTTGTTCATCCTGCTGATTTCAATGTCAAGAAGGTAATGCTAGCTGGCTAAAATAAATTATTTGTTGAAATTGCAAGAATGACTTTGCAAAAGTCTAAATGTGCTGAAAATGAGATCCAAATATGTAGTATTTGTAAGAATTAATGGCATATATATTAAGTCTTTATACATTATAATCTTAATCTTATTTTGCAAGTAAAACAATGTTGTTTTTTTCTGAAACAAAGATCAATGCAGTAAAATAGCTGTTAACATTGGCATTGTCAACAGAAGAAAAATAAAAATCCATATTGTTAAGCCCTGAATATGGTTTTTAGTGTGTATAAAAGCTGACAGAAAATGTAAAATTGCATTTCAACCAGAATAAATAAAATAATTTATTTAATCATACTTGCAAATAGCTACATGAATTGAATGCAGCCTAAACATCTACAGTCCTTTCAATGAAATCTCTCTGTAATCAGAATCCACTTGCTCTGACTTGAGATTTACAACGCTTCACAGAGCTGTACATGAATTTTCTGTAAAAAGCATCACTTTCATTTTACGATACCATGACAAATTTAATTACAACAAACCGTCAGACAACATTTGAAAAATTCTATTGACACACAACACCACTTACTGTTTCTCACAGATGCTGTCTGAATCTGGTCTTATGGTACGTTTACACGACAACGATGTACTAAAAAGGGAAACGTCTTTCCAAAGTTGTCAAAATGATCCCCGTTCACACGGATCTGCGAAACTGCCTAAAATCACTGTTTTATTCATGCCAGGCCAGTAGTTGGCGATGTCACTTTGTAAAAAAAACACTACGCGCCTATAGACTGAACACATAATACGCATGCGTATGACGTCACCGGTTTCACAAATGTACGTCTTTGTAGTTTACACAGAGACGACAACCGTATTGTTTTCAAAATCTTGTTGACCAAAACACCATTGTCGTAGAAACGAACAGCCAAATTGCAAAAGTTTTCCGGTTTTAGCTGAAAACGGTGTCGTGTAAACGTTCCCTTTCTCTGATGAAATGGTTTCACTTCTACGGTCACTTTCAACACAGTAAATCAACATCTATTTACAATTTTTATAAAAATCATTTTCCACCTGTGCACACAGGTCAATGGCTTTAGATGCTTCTATTGAGTCAGACTCTGTATTCATGTTCAGTGTTGTGATTTAGGAACCGTGTTTTACTCAAACTGGAGATTAAGAGCTTCAATATGAAACACATTCAGATATACAGAGTTAATCCCCAAACCACTGCCTAGACCCAGCCGGTTTTGTATTTGTTCCTTTGTTTGAAAGTCATTCATTGAAAAGCAAACAGCAACACTGCCCTTGGCATTTGGTCAGACATATGGACAGATGGTATCACCGTCTACGCTGTGATAAACAGTCACAGGAAATCAGTTCACAGTAGTGTGGAGACTTCATGTCCCTGTCCGTAAGCACTCATCTCATCTTCCTCAGACGCATTCGGTTCTCCTTGTCCCGCTTCTTCAATGTGCTGATGAACTGGGTAAAAAACAGTTCCTGGTCTTTCCTCTTCAGAACTTGTTTGAATCGAGGATCTTTTCCGTACTTGTCCAAAAACTCTTTAAACGTTGACCTACAAAAGAGAACATCAAAATGAGATCCTTGACAGTCATCGAATGTTTTATGTCATCAGTGTGATGGTCCTCAATTGCGATTGCGGTGGTTTTCATGGCTAGACTTTGAAAGGCAACTCATAGAGGAGATTATACAGTCGTGAGTCTCAACTCTGGAAAAGAGCTGAAAACACATGAACCTGCACAGAGCAAATACAGCAATAATGCACAATTTTACCAGGAAACCACTCATTTTGGTGCATTTGCTATCTGAAATCTTTAACTAAATAATTTGCTAAGGATACAGTGGTTGCCAGTGCATTCTGGGTGGGTATTAGAGAATTATCTAGGCAAGGGTTTTTTTTGCAAGGGTTTTCGAAGCGCATAGTTTTGTGTTCTGGATAATAACTAGATGTTTTGTTGCCTTGTGAGAACTTGCAATTTTGCAATGTTTAACGCAAACATATACATAGATCTATATCATATTTCTACACAGCAGTTAATTATTTAAGATGATCTTTTCTTAAAAAAAACTCATTGTTTTGCTTCAAGGACAGGAAATGTGAATGTGTTAATGGTGTATGGATTCACATCTCTTCCATTCCATTCATTATAAATGAATCGGGTGAAGAATAGAGTAAAAGCGAAAGCCAGTCTCTGTTCAACCTGCAAAGAGGCAAACTTCAAGCCGAGAGCTAATCCCTGTGGCATGTTTGAATTCAGTTTTTTCATAGACCTTTAACAAGAAACAAGGTTATAATCAAATATACGACCATCAGTTATTTAAAACTTTTGCTGAATGAATAATCCGCTATAGAGAAGTTTTTTTTTTTATATTAATGCATCAGCAAAAGCAGTCACACTTATTTCATCTCATATACTGTATAAGCTCACCTGGTTGTGATTTTTGACTCCTCAAGCAGTTTTCTGTATTCTTCTTTCGCTTGCTGGAGTTTGCATTTTTTCTCTTTGTGCTCCTCTTTCATTCTTGCTTTGACAAACTGATCATAAATCTGTTGGCAAAATAAATCAATAAAAAATATAAAAAAATGTGAAGATAAATGTAATGTTTATTTATACTACGAATGAATGCATGATTCTGCTTGGTTGACGAACGTTCTAAGGTGTGCAATTATTTTCAGGGAAACGCACGGCTAAAGTAGTTCCAGGCAGGTCTTGACCGCATTACAGGTTCATATCACTTCGCCAACTGATTTAAGTTATTTCAAAGTGTCTTACAGCCTACAACAGCAAAAGAACCAAAACCCACAACGACACTGACCAAGCAAATATAGTAAACAATAGGATAAAATTGTCAAATTATTTCCATGTTTTTTGCCACAAAATTACATTTGTATTATGTATGGAAAGCACATACTCTTTTTCTGCCACTCAAACGCACACACACATATAGTACACAAACACACTCGCACAGAAATGTGTCATTAGTGCTGTTTGATGATTTTATCAGTAAAATAGTCTAGCAACTTAAAAGCTACTTGACATTTCTCACTAGCGAGTTAATAATGGCACTGTTCTTGGAGCAGATACACTTACAGTCACAGACTCAGGTAATTCACACACACTTAATCTCTCTCTCTCTCTCTAATCTCTCTCTCTCTCTAATAACTGCAATAATAACAGCATTAGGCCTCGATCACACCAAACACGTTTTTCAGGTTCGAAAACGTGAGGCGCACAGAACTCTGTCCCGATCACACAGAACGAGCAGTGTGCTGCGTTTTTTATGATGCTAGGCAACCACAGAAACAGCTGTCCTGTCAGTCAAGTAAACGTCAAATCAGCCTTTTTTTTACTTTATTTACTTTCTGTTGACATTGTGGTAGTTACGGTCCGTGAAGTCGTTTAGCTCCTGGTAACCCGCGAGCACCACATGTTTATCCTCCATCATCACACTCTCCGGGCTTTCAAAGCAACTGTAGCTTTCATCACTACAACGGAAGGCCCGCCTCTCCATTCATTCGATTGGACAGTGGAAAAAAACGCGAGGCGCATCAGGCGGTTAAACGCTCACTGCCATAGGAAAACAATTCAAAAAGGCACCTCTCACTGCAAAAAAAGCGTTTAGTGTGATCGGGGCCTTAGTCTGCTATCAATTGCTCAAGCCTCTGTTACTAGCTCTAAAATGAAGTTTTAGAATTAGCAACAGAGGCATTGGATGTGATGAGTGAGAAATTAATCCCACACACAAGAGAGTTTTTAAGGGGAAAAAACCTGACAAATGTCTTGACATCTGAACAATACCTTGAGGTGTGGTAACCATAGTTTAAAGGGTTAGTTCACCCAAAAATGAAAATTAAGTCATTAATTACTCACCCCCATGCTGTACCAACCCCGTAAAACCTTTGTTCGTCTTCGGAACACAAATGAAGATATTTATGATTAAATGTGACAGCTGGATCACTCCTCCATAGGCTCCCTAAGGGAATTAATCCTGACGTCCCAGAAAGTCAATGAAGAAAATGTTTAAATATTCCATGTCACAACAGTGGCTCAACTATAAGTTTATCAAGCGACGAGAATACTTTTTGTGCGAAAAAACAAACAAAAATAACGACTTTATTCGACTATTCCTTTTCTTCCTTGTAGGCCTGAAACGAGACTTCAAGAGATTTCCACGACGCATGCGCGAGAATTGCGATCTCCTTCAACTACTTCAGTTCAGTTCTCGCGCGTGCGCGTCGTGGAAATCTCTTGAAGTCTCGTTTCAGGCCTACAAGGAAGAAAAGGAATAGTCGAAGTCGTTATTTTTGTTTGTTTTTTCGCACAAAAAGTATTCTCGTCGCTTGATAAACTTATAGTTGAGCCACTGTTGTGACATGGAATATTTAAACATTTTCTTCATTGACTTTCTGGGACGTCAGGATTCATTCCCTTAGGGAGCCTATGGAGGAGTGATCCAGCTGTCACATTTAATCAAAAATATCTTAATTTGTGTTCCGAAGACAAACGAAGGTCTTACGGGGTTGGTACAGCATGGGGGTGAGTAATTAATGACTTAATTTTCATTTTTGGGTGAACGAACCCTTTAAGCATAATAATTGACTCTGGCTCGTTGAATTACTAGAAAATATCGCACACATCCGCGTCATGACGTGGCCGCATTGCCAGCTTGGATGTGCATTATTTTCTAATTATTCCTTACATAATATACATAGTGCAAATCATTTTCAATATTATCCTCAATGATGTGATACAGTTTATACAGTTAATGCAAAACCTTAGGTCTTACCACCAACTACTATACTTTTAAAACTACTGTACGCCTGTGGAAGTGTAGAGGTAATGAAGTTGTATTAATGTTTGAGGTTGATTGAGGCTGATGTGAAAGCTTCATGTCATACCTGTTTACGTTCCTCTGGACTCAGCAACAGGTACCGTGGATCAAATACAATTTTGTGCAGTTCTTTCTCCCAGGTGGAGAATGCAGACACCTGTTCAAAACACACGGGATGATTGACGCTCACACAGAACAAACGCATGTCAGTCACCCACTTCATTACAAACTGCTCCATCTGTAAGATTATTATGGCCCATTGAATTTTCACTGTTGGGTTAACTACTGGATGAACCTTTATCTCCTTTATTCCTTTACGACTGAAGTTTCATTATTGTCCCAAAATCACTGAATTTCTCACCCCTCTTTCCAGAAGCATGTCTCTGAAATGGCCGATCCGGAGCTCCAGCGGTAATGATCCATTTTTTCCTTCATCACACTCATCAGGATGGTCCAGTCTTTAAAGCGATGGAGACATAATACAACAGCTTTAATGCTGTTAATATCTCATGAAGTAATGTCCAATTGACTGCATTGATTCTGCCCAAACTATTATTACTATTAAAAGTGTATACCAAAGACTTGTCAATGGATAATTACGGTAAATATTGCGTAAATTAAATATGCATGTCATTTCAGCAGTTACCACTTTGCCTCTTTTGCTATCACTAAATTATATCATATACTGCAAAAAAAAAAAAAAAAAAAAAAGGTTGCCATAAATGAAATATTAAATGTAAAAAAAACCTCTCAAAATTCTTGAAATGTGTTCGTGTCTATACGCAGACATTTGGACATACATCAAACACCCAACTGTTGGATTTAAATCATCACCAAGAGAGACAGATTGAGAAATTTGCATCAAGCTGTGAGTGCAGATGTTGCCCAGCACAAATTAGAGAATTCCTGTTGAGCTGTGATTATTAAGGTGAGTGACATATACAGCACATCTGACACTATATCCTCCCGATCAGTTAAAGCAGACTCGGGATAGATCTGTTGTCATATTTTACATGGCTCGACCCAACTTACTTGTTGCGCTTGGTCTTTGAACTACGTTCCTCTTCATCCTCGTCATCATCTTCATCAGCAGAATTTGAGTCGTCGTCTATTGATGGAACAAATCAAGCTTTAGATTAATATATCCTACAAAGTATATAGTTTTATTTATATAGTAAAATATATAGTTTTATTTATGCACACAACACCAGCTGATTGAGGTTCTGTACCTGGATCATGCCAGGTTGTTCATCTGAACAGTACAATGAGAACTAATTTACTCGAATAGATTAAGGTCATCAATAAATAATCTCCATGAAACGGCAATAAAACTAAATCAATAAAGATGAAAAGCCTTCTGTGAAATGAAGCCAACCATATAATAACTTCCAGACAAGATCCAGACTAATTCAATATTTGCAGAGCCGCTTCATTGGATTACTGCTTTTAGGTAATCCACGAGAACACCACTTTTGGTGTGTGTATTAAACTTTTGCTTGAGCATCATTATCACACTGTTAGGATTAAACTTCATCCCTTGTCAAATTTTTCCTTTTACAGTGCTACTGTATGAGTCATGAGTTACACTTCACTGATTCAGCAACTTAATCTGAACTCAAATGACCCTTACCTTGAGGCAGTACTTGCCAACATGATCTCATTAGTATTTGCAAGTACTGTACACTACCATTCAAAAGTGTGTGTGTGTGTGGTGTGTGGTGGGGTGGGGGGCTGGGGTTAAAACTACTTCAGCAAGTATGTATTACATTGTAAAGATAATGTTATAAAATTTATATTTCAAATAATGCTGTATTTTTTTTAAACTTCCTATTCATCCTGAAATTTAACCTGAAATCACGCCTTCAAAATTTTAAGCAGTGCAACTCTTTTCAACATTGATAATATATAAAAAATTTCTTGAGCAGCAGATCAGCAAATTAGAATGATTTAAGGATCACATGACACCGAAGACTGGAGTAATGATGTTGAAATTAAATTAAATTGTATAATATATTCAATTAGAAAACAGTTATTTTAAATTGTAATAATATTTCACATGTATATGTTTTCCAGCCTTGGTAAGCATAAAAGTCTTCTTTCAAAAACATTACAAAAAAATATTACTAACCCCAAACTTCTGAACACTTACATTTACTTGAATTTGGATACACACTGAAACACAATATCAATATAAAGCATCTAAGATGTAAACACTTTTACCTCATTACAGGTTCATGGAAATCACAGGTTGAGATGAGATTGAATTAGAAACACAGTTACCACATTTACTGAATCTTCCATAACAGTTTCTGTTTGTGTGGTTTCTAAAGATGAGGATGTTTTCATTATACGTTTCATACTTGCTACAATTTTGATAATTAAATTCAGTTATATAAAGAGTTCCAATGATTTATCTTAGTTTGTGCCATTTGAATTTCAATTACAAATAAATGTGCCATTAAATAGGTCAGAAAACACATTGCCTGCATACTAATTCGTACACTATCTATCCTAAATTGTATCTAAAATTGGATATAATGCGTCCCAAATCATGGTATGTTTAAAAGAGACTGTTAAATATGTCTGAATAGTCTACTATTTCTGGCCAGGATCATTGAGTCTCACCTTTCTTGCGTTTATGTGGCGGGTCCTCGATGATTCGATTGAGGTCTCCACGGTCTTTCAGATCCACTGGTTTCTCCCATACTGACAAATGCATGGTGGGATTGAAAAAGAACACCCTGTCATCACCTGTCCACACCACACACCTAGAGAAAAGAGAGATGTTGTCATGCTTTTATATACTCACACACAGAGAGAGAAACACAACCCAACAGCCTGTTAGCGGTATTCTCACAAAGTGACTAAGAAATCCGGATGAAGAAAAACACCAAGCATCAAACATCAAGACCAAAGTGACCCAGAGAGAGAGGATTCAGGGTCACACATGACAGCTAAGAACCACTAAAAGCAGATGGGCTGAATTATTATTTATTTTTTCACAATCATCCTTAAGCGGTTTCACAAGATAATTTTAAATGGATAAAATCCGCAATATGTCCAGAATCAAGTATCTACAAGCCTATTATAGGTTTTAGATTCCGGTCATAAATCCAAAAGTGTCCAATTTTTCAGGCGTTCCGTACTAGATATTCATACCTCACAGTGATAATTGTAGACCCATTTCAGGCCTCATTCAGGGTAAGTCAGATAAAGTATTCATGGATTCTGCAGTAGTCTGTGAGGTAATTTGATACAACCTCATGCCAACCATGACAAACCAATCCTGACATTTCATTTTGCTACCCAATCGCATCAGGGAGATCAGCAGTGCCTTCCTGTACCATAAAACTGACCCAATGATATAAAAAAATCTTTGAAACGGCGAATCCGCTCTGCTCATATGCAGTTAATCATAGTGCAAACATATGGTTGGTGCTAGTCGCATGCTTCATTTGTCCTTCCTTGAAGAGATTCTTGAATTTTTAAATCATGTCCATGCAACCTCCATATAAAACAATAACTACAAAATGTAGAGCCCTATTTTATTCTACACAAAGGACCATTTTATTGCTCAGAGGTTGTTTTGTGTTATATATCTGTCTCATCTTACTATGCAGAACTAGGCCTACTATAATCTATTTCGAGCTCAATTCTTCCAAACACTGTGACTGTGCCACTATCCAACTTTATTGGAGCAATTTACCATCTCAAAGTTTATCCTAAAATAAAAAAGAACCAAATGAGACTATTGGCATACATTGATTAATCTTCATTTGATTCTTAAGGCCTGTTAACACCAAGGACGATAACTATAATGATTACAGTAAAGATATAGTTCTAAAAATCATTCTAAATATTAAATAATTGCAGACACCGTAACTATAACGATAACGGCACAAAGAAACGTTATCGTTGGAATCACTTTCAGAACTATTTTTTTTTCCCTCAGCCAATGAACGAAAAAAAACACTGACATCCAATCAGAATCTTAAAGAGCATTTAAAGCAGCAGACGATAAACTCCAGCCCCCCCATTTAAATAAACAGCATGATATCATGCATTGGTGTGGACGCTAGTATAGTTATGGTTATGGTTGTAGTTATCGTTGTTGGTGTGAACGGGCCTTTCAAATCCAAAGATCGACCATTTAGTCATACCAGGGTTTCCTGTATCGGTTATTAGTGGTGACAGACCCTGCTGCTGAATTTACAGTCCCAAGGCAAAAGACCTCATATACAAAGGCAATGTACCGCGAAATAATGGCGGTATTTCATACATTTTTATTTGTCCTCATGTGCTGCGCAGAACAACAACAAACAGTAAGAACAGTCTGGTTCACGAACAAATGATTCTTATGAACTGGTACCTCTGAGTTCATAAGAGGCTGCGTCCGTAATCGCATACTCTCTTGAGTAGGTAGTACTCCTTTAGAATAAGTACCTACTTTGCGACCGCTAAAAAAATATGTTCAACATAGTATGAATGTCTGTAGTATGAATGTAATCCTGACGTACATTCGCCATGTTGTCATTATAATGTGATCTCACTTGATCTTTGACTTTAAAATGGGTTTTTATGCACAATAGGAATCTAATCCCGCATCTATATCTGGATAATCACACAACAGCTCCAATTCTGCAAAGCTGGTGTCATCAACCACATGGTAAAAGAAAAGATTTACCAGTTCAAGCCAGTGTGTGTGTGTGTCAACAATAGCTAAAAGCCATAAACCATGACGCCTGCTGGGTTTCAGAAATGTCTGTGCGTGTGTGTATGTGTATGTTTGTGTGTTTGTTTGCAGGGACGGAAAGCCCACACTGCTTTGGCAGAGAGAAATGGATGTCTTGCATAACACATTGTCCTAATGCAGGTTTTCGATTGGATGTCACAGCATCTGTTGGAAGTTTGCCATGTGCACTGCTGTATTTTATTCAAGCATGTATTACTGTCATCAAACAGTTATACAGCAGCATGCATCATTTAAATGGTGCTAAAGCGGCTGACATTTATGACAGAATGAGAGGAGATAAAACAAACATCTTTATATCACTATATAAGAACAAAGTGGTTATTAAAGCATTTCAAAACACAGGAGAAAAACACTGCAACTACGATACTGACATTTTAAAGTGTAGGTTGACACTGAGACAATTGTGAGAGAACAATCGATTGGTCATTATCTTGCATGTGGAGAGTCATTTATTATCAATAAAGATGCATCAGATTAATGGTGAGCTGTACAATCATATCTGTGCAGACAAAACGAGTAGTTACCATGGTGATCCAGGTATAGGCGTGGTTGCAACTGGCCGCTTGTCTTTGGGCAAGATGTCCTCGTCCATACTGACTTTAAAAGGCTCATCCTGGACACACACACACACACACACACACACACACACACACATACACCGAAAGGAAAGATACACCATAAAAGACATGAAAGAGCATGTGATGTTGTCTAAGTGACCGAAATGGCCAAGTGAGTCTTGTTATGAGGAATACTTAAATTTATATAAATATATATATGTGTGTGTGTGTGTGTGTGTGTGTGTGAATGGCGCTCGTGAAGTCAAACTGATGGTAAAACAAATGGTAATGCCATGTTGTTAGATTAGCACCTGTAGAATTTCCTTTTGTTAGAAGCCCAGATAAAAGTAAAAAGTTTTATCTGCAACTATTATATTTAGATCCATGGCAGAAGCAGTTCGAATTCACGAGCGAATTTCTTTACAAAAAATGTTTACGTAATTTTGACTTTATTCTCAAAATATTACGACTTTATTCTCGAAATATTTCGACTTCATTCTCGATATATTTCGACTTTAATATAAAAATATTTCGACTTTAATATAAAAATATTTCGACTTTAATATCGTAATGCTAGAAAGAAAAAAATTCGGATTTTTTCTTTTTTTACGTTGCTGTTCAGGGCTTTCCAATTATAATAAAAAAAATATATATATATATATATATATATATATATATATATATTACCCATTATTTATGTGACTAATGTATTGTTATGCTTATTAGAGTATCTTTTTTTTGTAACATCGCTGTCTATTTTCAGTATGAAATCAAGTCTCTCATTTTAGTTCATTTGCAGCAACGTTTTGGAACAGAGCAGGTGTTTTTTTTTTGTTTTTTTTTTACTCTGCAATCACGCAGGCGAAGTGAACCTCAATTATCTCACCCCAAACGTGGGTTACAAGGCTAATAAAAAAATATAGTGTTGATTATCAACCTGATAAATGGTCTAGATGTGTTCAGCCTTGAACACACACTCGGAAAACAACCAATTACTCAGTCCCTGCTGCCTGACCGAATGCTGCAGATTACCGATTCTCCACATACTGTCGGGCTGGCGGTCTTGCACACTCTTTACGGTCAAATGAATTACCGTTCTGGGGGAATTTCACTAATGAATCTGGCTGAGAAGATTTCAAAAGCCGTCACCTATGGGGACACTGTGGTACGGCGCACTTCAACAAAAGCGATTATTAACTCAATCTTAATTGGACTCCAAATCTGATTCTGCCCGCAGTGTGACCTTTTCCACAAATCAGTTCGATATTCTTTCTCCCTCTAAGACAATCCAAAACAATTTTCATGAGGATCAAGGTCTGGCAACAAATGAACTGAATGACAATGGCGATCACGTGGATGTTGCCTATAATGCCATTTTAAGAATAGCTAATGAGAGAAAGACAGATTACAAACCTCAGCTTTAGCCTCTGGGTTTGGACCGCGGCGGAGAACTAAGGCGTCTGTGCAGGATGGCTTCTTTAATTCCAGTATCTTATCTGAAGACAGAGATAAATGCTCAATATCCCCCTGTTGCCCATTTTCACTCCACATTGTTTCTTCAAACAATCTGCACCCCATCGACAGTAAATATAGTTCAAATAAAAAGAGTAAAAGACAATTCCATCTAAATGGATGTCAGAGATTCTAATTAAGCACTCAAATACAAATTCATCAATGAAATCCCATTATGAAACTCTGCAAATATGAGAGCTATGTTTCATTGTCCCTTCTATTTTAAGATTAGCAATCATCAAGAGGGGTGCCTTCATTTGCACATATGAATATATGCGTTTAATTATAGCCATGTTCATATGTGTGAATGGCAGGATTTTTCTCTGCTTGATTGCTATTCCTCATGCAATTCCACCACAGTTAAAAGGTTGTGTTTTGTATTTTTCTAATTCAATATTAATCATTCAATTATAAAAATTTAAGATTATTGATTATTAGTGAGATTTGGCTATACTTGTGAGGGTCAAATGTCCTCACTTATATAGTGAAATATTATGACAACCGACTAAAAAAATATTATAAATCAGCCAAAACATTTTTATATTTAAATCTAGTGTTTTGCACATGTTTCTCTGATGGGTGGGTTTTGGGCTAGGCTTAAATATAATTAAAATCATATAAAATCAATGGAAGTCTATGTAATTGCCTCACCAATATAGCAAAACAAGCATATGTGTGTGTGTGTGTGTGTGTGTGTGTGTGTTACAGTGTTACAATAATATTTGTAATTATTACTACTGTTTTTACTGTATTTTTGATCAAATGCAGCCTTGCTAAGCATAAAAGACAAATTTACTGACCCCAAACTTTTGAATGGTGGTGTATATACAGTATACAGAAAGTGTAATTGAGTCCAAACAATTAAATGCTGTTTGCTCAGGATGAAAATTGACATTCAGAAAATCAATAATGTATTAAAAAAAATCACAAGCAACATCATTACAAGCAACATCAAAAAGTTATCAAAAGACATTGCAACATTCTGAAGAGCAATTGACAAGCGTAAATCTTGTTACAAAAACCAAATAACAGCTGGCAGGCAAATCAATAAAAAAAAAAACTACATACTGAGACTGTCAGTAATGGTAGAAACCATTATACAATACAAAGCCAGCCACTTTAGATAGTTTGAACACACTTAAACTCAATCTGCCCCAAAAATTATTTGCACTTTGTCTCCATGGAAAAGTATGAAATTAGATGTGGCAAGCATAAGGTGGAGTGGAAATCAAATGCACTGCTTGATCATTTGTCCTGCATGAAATTCAACTCAAGCGGGCTGCATACTGAAGCAGCTTAGGATAAAACAACAAAGAAACGTCAGGGAGAAATAGATCCTGCTCAGAGGTGTGAAAGGGGATTGCTAAAGGTTGTCTTGATTCTAAAGTCACGTAAAAGGCATGCAAATAATTCAGTGGTATATCAGCATATAATAAAACTCCAGTCTTCAGTGTCACATGATCATTCAGAACTCATTCTAAAATGCGGATTTTCTGCTCAAGAAACATATCTGATTATTATCAATGTTGAAAACAGTTGTGCTGCTTAATATTTTTGATCAATTTAATGTAGCCTTGTAGCCTGGCTAATGTCAGACCACGTCTCATTGACATTGAGACGTGGTCTGGGAACCACATGTTCATTTTCTCGTATTTGAGGCGTGGTTTACGAATGCCCAGAGCCGTTTATTGTGTGCTACGAATGTCTATCAAATGCGCCTGTACGTAGCTCATAGCCAATCGTTAGCAAAGCGAAAGAAATTAGACGAGGAAGAAGACGATGGGTCAGAGATTTATTTGCGTTCTAAACTACTTAGAACAATATCTAAGGCTGCATCGAAAGATAACTTCGCGTCTGCTGCCATGGTATAAACCATAGGTATAAACAAACTGCTTCGGTGTGTCGCATAGACGTCGTCATCGTCTTGCTGCTCCCTTCCCGTTCTGTGATTGGTCCCCTCGCTGAGGCGAAAATTTGGTCCATGGTATGCAGACTGCCTAGCAGCGTGAATAAAATCGCACTGCACAAAGGCAGTATGGGGAAACCCAGGCTAGTAGCCTTGCTTTTCTTTCAAAAACCACTCTTTTACTTTTGAGCACCGTGCAGTAGTGCATGTATACAGTTAAAGGTGGCATAAGGGGGGCAGATAGTAATGGATTTCTTACAAAACATCTAGCACTGACAAATTCAGATTAAACTTGGATGAAACGGTTCTGGCCCCATAGCAACTCTTTGTATTTCAACAAGCAACTGCTTGGCAATAAAGGCTGAATAAAGATTCAGTTTGATTTATATCAGTCATCATCGTTACGCTGGAAGCGTTGACGAGAAACCTCTCATCCACGCCTACACAAACCATTCATCTGTTTCTGTTAGCGCAGACACTTCCGTGGCAAGCTTCCACTCTGAGGTCTTGGTAGACAGAAGACAGTATAGAAGAATAACTGTGTGGCGACTAGTTGAATCACAAGCTGTTTATGCTGTTGTCTAAAACATGCAACGCATAAAGCAGCACTGTACAGACTCACTGTTTATGATCACTATAATATAGAGGTTTTCAATTTGCATAACAGTGACCTAAATGTCTATAACTCTCATTAGAGTCTTAGTCAAGTATTTGTAGACTGTTAGGTTAGGGTTTGAGTAAGTTGACATGTAGTTGCAAAGTTTATTATAGTCAGTAGAATGTCTGTTGTAGGAGGATCACAATAAAGAGTTAGCCGATATTAAGCAGACAGTCTAATAATACTCTAATGAGAGTTAGTTGACATATAGTTGTTGCAAAGTTACTTATAGTCAACAGAATGTTCAAAAGGGACCATCAAAATGAAGTGTTACCTTTGGTTTTGATATTTGGGATATGGTCATTGAGCTATTTTTGATTGGCCATTGAGCTAGTTTTGTTATGCAGACTTGGCAACCCTGGTTGGCACAATGGAAATGCAATTTTGAGAATGCTATTTAAGATTGTATTGTATATCATGTGTGTAATCTCACTTGTCGGTCTTTGCCCCTTCCAGTTTCCAGTGAGTAGGGTCACTCCAGGAGCAGAGAGTGATGTTAATGCGGTGATCTGAGACGGAAGGACGGGTCCCAGCAAGCTCTCCCAGCTTCTACGGGTTCCTGTATGCCACAAGGAAAACAAGCAAGTAGATTTTACTATGCATGAACCACAGAGACATACTGAGAGAGAGAAAGACAGAGAATTACTGATAACAACAGACTGGTCAGCCATAAATTCAATCCAACTAAAACAAACTTAAAGGCACAGTATGCAAGTTTTTCAAAACAATAACAAAGGCGTAGCTTGATGACTGCGAGAGTGAGGGTGGGATCATGGGAGTTGCCACTTGACAAAATAATGTTGTCTCTGAGGCATGGTACAAACATGTTACTCGCTGTAAATCATGATAATTAGAGATTCAAACAATAAGACTATAATAATGATTACGTTTTCTGTCAATAAAGTTATCCGAACAGTTACTCGGCTGTCTAATAAAACACATAATATATTAAAGTGTCTTTGGTGTTTCCATGGTTTCTACGGAAGTAAAGGGTAGCATGGATATGATGTCATTGACAGGCGACGCGTTACACTGGTTAAAATAGCGGATTTCTCTGGATTTTAAAAATTGTTGGAAACATTTGGGATAATGTAAGTACAGAAGTTAACAAAACATATAACCTTGTTCCAGTGGGTTTTTTTTGTATATTTTAATCCAAATATCTTACATATTGTGCCTTTAAGGTGGTTCTCTATGGTTTTCAACTGGTCCAGCTAAAATAGTGTTGATTACCAGCTGGTTTCTGTCATTTTGGTCAAAAAAAACAAAAACAAAAAAAACTCAATGGTTTAAAAACCAACTAAGCTGAAATAAGCTGTTTATACAGCAGGGATTGCATTAAACCATGTTATTTCCTATTAAATTTGACCAACTGTGAAAAGTAATACTATTAGAGAGATGATGTCAAGGACACTGCAAAATACACAAACATTATGCAGTACAATTCAGTCTGGCTATCCGGTTTCCACAAGCCAATGAGGCTATGGAATCAATTCCCAAATCTCAAACCTGTCATAAACAAACCTACAGGAGGACCAATTAACATTCACTTCATTATTGGGAATCAAAGGAGTGTTTAATTTTACACTCTAACTTATTAAATTCATCAAAGCTTCAATCAAAAGTTCCTCTGACTGGTTAAACACTGAAAATGTTGGAAAAGCCTCAAGGCTCTTCTCATCAACCGGGCCATATTTAACCTTTAATTTTCTAGCGTCTGTCCGAATTCTGCTCAACAGACTCTGCTTCTTCATAAAGGTTAATTACATTTGGCTTCAGCTCTGGGCTGGGCATTGCTGAAATCCAGAGGGGTTGACAGATTGTCAGGTTGAATATGTATGTGCCATTTCCAAGAGCACAAAAGCAGATGCATTTTTAAAGCATTTGTGATGTTCTGCTTCACAAAAAAAAGGTTGAAGTTATCAAGCTTTCGGGATTGTAAATGATGTTGCCCTTTCTCTGTCTGTAGTTGCCCTTTTACGCCACAAATTAAAAACGAACCAGTTAAATAGTGTGAATTGAAAGAAATTATTCTAAAAAATAAATCGAAATGGATGTGTATATCAAAATGTGCATGGATTCAAATTCGAACCGGAAATAGTAGACCATCCGGGTATCTTTGGAATATTGATTTCAACATACTACGATTTGAGACACGCTAATTCTAATTTCAAATACTGTTTAGGACGGACAGTATGTGGATAGGGACGCAGCATTCATTCTCAGTTGTGTCCTGTCAGTTTAAATGAAGAGGGGGATGATGAGATCTGCTCATTAAAACATTTAATGGTGCATGAACGCATGATTTGCATCTGTTCCCTGAAACAATATGGCTGTTCTTGCCACTGCTTTCAGATCCAGGAGAGATCTGAAACTCACACACACAAATGCTGGATTGATAACTTTGAGCAGCTATAGATCATTACTACACTTCATGATGTCTGACTCGTCTCTAGGTTACTGGGCATTAGCTTTCATTTATTTCACTCAAAGTTGCATATGTTGTGATGCTCGCTCTGTTTCGGTACTCTTGAGAACGTGTCTCGCACATATCTCATCAATCTTGAATTACGTCTTGTCTTACGTATATAAAGATGAGATTGCTTAATGAGAACAGGCATGCAGGCCTCAGTAAAAAGATGTCTTCCAGCGTAGTCATTAAATAATTAAAAGTGCATGATCAAAAACCTGAAAACTGATTAAAGCCACCAAAATCAACAGCGAGAGCGTAGCGCTCACTACCTCTGCCCTCGTACTGCTTTTCCACTGCTAAAATATGACATGAGTTTGAGTAGACTATCTCAATTTTGAGTGAACTGTCAATTTAAACACTTTTTTTTGTCCTTTCACATTGAGGATAAAAAAGGACGAATTTGCACATAAAAGATATAGAGGCGTCCTAAACATGTCTTTACCCTGAACCGAGCGAAACAGGGTCGATTGGTTGATGTTACTCTTGGGAAGGTTAAGAGACTTTGATGCGTTTTGATGTCAGAACTGATGGGATAGAGGGCGACAAGAGGACATCATTTGTAATCTGTTGTTATGAAGGCATCAGACAGAGCAAGTGAAAGCTTTCAGAATGACCTGTATATGAAAAATGTTTGCTATGGGTGAGAGACAGAGACCTTTACAGTCGACATGATGTGTGGTGAATGTTAAGGTTAAAATGCAAGGTCTAAAACTGTACGTTCTACTGCTACACTTTAAAAATAAAGGTTCTTTGGCATGGTTCTATGAAGAACCTTTAACATCCATCATAGAATCTTTCCGTTCCACAAAAGGTTCTTTATAGTGGAAGAAGTTTCTTTAGAATATTTAAATGCTTATCACTCTAAAATAATAATGCTTCCTTTAAAAACTGCTCACTGAAATGTCTTTGGGAACCAAAAACGGTTCTTCTTGTTGCATTGCTGCGAAAACACTCTTTTGGATTTTTTATTTTTAAGTGCCTAGGTGTTTTTTATTTGGTTTGAAGTTGTACCCTAATGTTTTCAGGCTAATCTAAGGCTTTGTTCCAAAAACCAAGTGAGCTGTCTTGCTGTCTACAGCCTACTGTATAGGCAGCATCCAAAAAGAAATGAAACCTCACACAAGTAAGTTACCAATTTTAAGCGTTCTACATAGCTGTGCACGGGAGACTTGACTCATAATTGATTCCAATAGAGTTTGACATTAGCATGTTGCTAGGCTAATGATGCATAAGAATACACAACACACAAAGAAAACAGCATCATATGACCTAATACATTTGTGCTGCAGGAATGCGTCATTTTTTGCACTTCCGGTTCCATCGTCCAGATGTCAATTGGTTTTTGAATGGGTTTAAAGGTCCTTTTACTTTTAATTCGAGGACACAAAATGCATCAGTAAACCCCACGTGTGATTTTTCTAAGCTTTTATGTGTCTTGAAAAAGGTGGTTTGCTAACAAGTGGCTAAATGAGACTATGCTGTAGGGGACATCAAACGTCATCACGGCTAACAGGTAAACTCATCTACTCTCGTCCGCTTTATATTTGCATTCTTGCAAAATATTCTTACTCAAACTTTCCAACTTTTTATAAAGAGAGAAAGATCATGTCATGATGGAAAAGTTTAAGTCATGAATCTGGTTTAGTTTGCTTATAGCCTAACTTCAGCATTTTCTTGAAATTGTATTTAGTTTTTAGAATTCATAAATGTGTGCATTTGAAACGATTATAAGAACAAAACATTTTTTTTTTTAATAATCCAAAAGCATAAGCAAAAATCCAAGGTGATGCTAACTTGGTTGTCCTATAAAAATACATCATCACTGCAGCACTCCATGCATTATAGGAAAGACTTATCTGCAAAGAATACATATAATGCTGTCTAAGTACTGTATACAGTGTGCTAAAAATAAGTATTTTAGAAGGCAACATTAGGCAAAAAAAAAATGCCTATGTAGGCAGCTTACTGAGCTCTAAGCGTCTAAACATTTTCTCCTTTCTACTATCCATAGTTTTTTTTTTAACCACACAAAAACAATTATCATGCAACTGTCTGAGAATGTCTTTCTACAAAAGGAATAGAAAAAGTACAGGTAGTCTCATACATGTGAGTGACTGCCAAAGCATTTAGCATATTGCAGCGAGGATCTGCAAATTTCAAACATGCCGACCTGAGATATGCACATATCCATTTCCAAGTATTAGCATAGTGTAGGTCCGAACAGACCACATCTTTTATCAGATGCATTTGTCATAAGAGGTGAACTCCAATGCACCCATTGTGTATCCCACTAATTTGTATCAATTTACAATTCCTGTCATGCTCATGCGACCGAGATAATAATAAATGTTTATTTATTTGGGAAGCAGAATGGCCTCTTCATTATGAATGAGAATGTATTGCTACTGTTGACACTGGACCTTGAAGCCCCTTACTTGATCGTATCTGCCCACCAAGACGATTCACTGGCCTCACCATCAGACACGCTTCTGTAACTTCTGATTATATTCACTCAGCCGGGTAGCTGGTCAATTTTTATGGACCATTTATCACATCGCCAGCCCTTTTAAACAAGATCACCACCGTGAAGGTGCTGTCTCATATTCAAAGTGGATGAGCGAATTTGGCTCGGTAGTTATTAGGGAAAAAAACATGCATCACGTTACTGTCAAGATAGTTGTCAAGATAGTAAGTCAAGATAGTTGATCATCATATTATGAAATTTAGTTTAAAAAAAATGTAATCACATTTATATCAAATCATTCACACATTAACCATAAAAGTTACTTTTAGAAAAATCTGATATATTTTGTTTGTTTTGTATGCCGTACAGTAGACGGCAAACAAAACAAACAAAATATATCCGATTTTTCTAAAGCGTGTTCTACTGTACGGTGCAGAGACCTGGAGAACAACAGTCATTACCATGAAGAAAATCCAGTCCTTTATTAACACCTGTCTCAGACGAATCCTAAAGCCTGGTTCACACGGCAAACAAAATCAAAACAGCCGTCCATGCTCGCGTTGTCTCCACTTCTTTGACCATTGCCTTTTCTTTTGATAACGTTTTTTTTTCGGTTAAAAACAAACTATCGCCACTGCATCCTCTTCGTCCGCCATGATTGTTTACTCTGAAGTCACGTTTGATCTCGAGGGATTTTGCGAGATTTTGCTCTGCTCTGGAGTCAAATGCTCTGGAATCAAATCGGTTCATGTGTGATATGTTGATTTTGCCGTGTGGCTGCGCACCACACACTGTACGACCAAAACTGTTAGACCCGTGATTTTTTATCGCCGTGTGTGGAGTCTCTCAGGTTTGGAAAATCGGCCGACTATTTTAAAATCGTCCCGTGTGAACCAGGCTTAAGGGTACGCTGGCCGGACACCATCAGCAACCTGGAGATGTGGCAGCGAACAGGACAGCAGCCTATTGAGGAAGAGATCCTGCAAAGACGTTGGAGATGGATTGGCCATACCCTTCGCAAGCCTGCATCAAGCACAGTAAGACACGCCCTCTTTTGGAACCCACAAGGGAAAAGGAAGAGAGGCAGGCCAAGGAACAGCTGGCTCCGCGACCTGGATGCAGATGTGAAGAGGTCTGGCCACACATGGGGACAGTTAGAGAAGTTGGCCCAGGACCGGGACCACTGGAGAGCTCTTGTTCGTGGCCTATGGCCAAAGTTGGGCGGTAGGCGTAAGTAAGTAAGTTTGTTTGCCGTATCTGACTCAATCTGTTTAATTTGTGTACTGAGCAAAAACACTATTCTACGTGTCAACTAACTCTCAGTAGAGTATTGGTAGAATGTCTGCTTAATATCTGCTAACATTTTATTTTTATGCTCCCCAACAAACAGGTTTTTTCCCGAACACTAACACCTAACCCTAACCTAACAATCTACTAACAGTCTAATACATTATACAGTCTACTAATACTCTAATAAAAGTTAGTTGACATGTAGTAGCAAAGTTACTTATAGTAGAATGACCATCGACATAAAGTGTAACCTTTAAAATGACTGTTGGCAAAGCTGAATTTTCAGCATCACATAGAATCATTACTCATTTTTCAGTGTCACATGATCCTTCAGAAATCATTCTATATATAAAAGACGTTTCAAGTTACTTGAGTTTAAAGTTTTCTGGTCCCAAAACACCTTTTGGGGCATTTGAACATTCAGCTCTGATATCATTGTAGTTCAGGTTGTAATGTGCTCACCATTTAAATCACCTCTCTGCCTCTCACTCTATCAAAATCTAGGGAACAATAATGATGCTTTTATTTACGTATAATGTGCAATAATATCACATGCTGTGAGATAATTAAACCTACGGCCTCAAAACTCATGCTTCATAATCCATTTTTGTGAGTCACGTTATTTACGACAGACTGGGTGTCTCTCCCTTCCATTTCAAACCTCGCTCTGCCAAAACATCTCGTATCAAAGAAACAAAAGAAATAAAATGTGACCTAGTTGAGTCCCACGGCACATCAAACGCAAATCAGAATCAATGAGCGAAGACGTGCGGCGCATCTGCCAAGAACTGCGAGCATTTTAACTCCGGAGACTCCTGTTGGCCTTAAGACGCAACAGAACCGAAGGCTTCATTCTTTTTTTGGGAGGCATCAAGAACTCCGTCTTGTGAGCTAAACCGAGTGGCCTTAGGGCAAGAGTGTTTTGGTAGAGATGAGTTGAATGTTAAAAGCTGTGCTTAAACTCTTTCTTTAATTAATTCTGGGAATAATTATGAAAAGACCAGTGTGGGTTGGAGTTTAGTGCCTGAGAGATTTAGGTTATCTGGGTGTAGGCCCACTAAAAACAAAATGAATTTTATATTTTACATCATCAGCCTACGATCCTTTGATTGGATAATGGGTTTTACTTTTAACTATTATTGCATTCATTATTGTAGCCAAAACGAATCCCAGTTATAATATCCATGAAATTGATATACGATATCAGATACAGCTTCTGAAGGCTTCTAAGATTTCTCTAGTTCAACTTTCTGAAGTTGTGGAGATGCAACCAATGCTGTCAATCTTTTATTGGACCCAAATTTCTAGTTTGTCATGGCAGCCAAAGTGAGGCTCTTACCTCTTTTAGGCTGTCATGCGACGGCGGTACTCTTCTAAACTTTGAAGATGAATTCTTGTTTGTAATATTGCCCTGTCATATAAAAATGACCACACAATTTCACAAGCTCTGATAATTGCAGCACTTCGGCATTGCCCTGCGTTCAATATCTCTCCCTGTAATTTTCTCATCAAGTGGCACTTTAATCAGTCTTATTTCTATATTTGGCAAAACTGATTGAAATAATGTTTTATACAATCACGGAATTGCACATAAACACATGAACGCACATGTACACACACTGGCAAGAGTTGTCGACCTATGCTTTCAGATCTACCATTCTCAGTTTTTGAAGGATGTCACGCCTCAGCAGTGCATTGTGGGAGGCCAATCAGACCTGTCGCGCCAAGGTTGCCACCCCTGGCCTTACTAATCTCCCCAAACAGATCCGTCTAAAGATCGGGTAAACAAAGGGCCTCAGATGCGTGACATTAATTTGGGAATTACACGGATCAGCAGGACCACAAAAACCCAAGGAAACAGGGAAAGTGAGGGACTCAAAATGCAGGCAGTTGAATGTCTATGTTTGAATTCCAAATTGTTTGGAATTGTTGTTCCTTTGGGCCTCCTTTTTGGACCTTAATGGGATAGGGATGAAAATTGTGTCATCATTTATTCACCCGATCCAAACCGGCATTACTTTATTTTGTGGAACATAAAAGATCATTTGAAAAAAAAATATATATTGTCCATATAATAAAAGTCAGCAGGGTCAGTTCATTTTTAGCTGAACTATCACTGCATGGCATCATCAATGTATTGGTTCAAATAGATGGATGACACCTGGGTTGAGATCAAACAAAGGAGTACAAATGCAGAACGCATCCACTAAATGGACATATACACTAAGGGCATATGGGAGGATGTGCAAGAGAACAAATTGGCCTTTTTGGACTCAGTAGTTTAAATAAAAGAGGGCAGCATAGAGGAAATCAAAGTCTACAAGAAACACAAATCAATACCTACTGTTTGATTCTGATAACCCACTATAACAAACATTCAGGGTCAATAGAAGACGTCACTTCTGGGGCAAATAATGGGCAAACCAGCTCAGCATTTTGAAACAAGAAAGCTAAATTCTTCAAAAGACAAATTAAAACTCTGATCATTGGTTAAAAGAACCAATAGGTCTAGTAAGTGATTCAAAATAACAGTAAGAACAGGGGAACAACAAATGTTATCTCAGTTTTTATACTCAACCAAATGCTATACGCATTCAAAACACATCAGGTGACCTACCAGGTGAGCTAATATAATAAATGCAGTTCAATGGAACAAAGGATGTGCAGATTATATATAAAAACAACCATTTTGTAAGAACACTATCCAACATAAAGATTAGGCATACAATGACAAAGACTATTAAGGTATATGTCGAAAACGATTCGATTAGTAAAAACAAGTAGTTGTGAATCCAAATTTGTTTTTACTGTAACTGTAACCAGATTGTTTTAAGTGTAGCAAGCAGATTCAAGTATGGTATAAAGGTGACTCCACGGCATATTACTGTAAAAAAATACTTTTTTTGAATAAGTGAAGCTGCCACTTGAAATGAGTTATTCGCTGCTTTCAGGGTGTTAATCAATTCACTAACTAAAATTAAACCAAAGGAGATGCTGCTCCTCTTAATACATTCACTGATGGCATATATTTGCAATTTTACTTGATTACCTGATTTATTAAAAACGAGGTGAAACATTTATTCCAGCATGGGAATTGAACCCGGGATGCTCTGCATAGAAAGTATTTCTAACTCTGGCCCGGCTACACACTGCATAAATCAAATAGTGCATAAGAACATTAACTTTTCTTAAAATTCAAATGAAGTATTTAGCTTCTTTTTTTTTTTTTACTTGATGCGCTACATTGAAACACGCTTCATGTATTAAATTTTACAGAAGTGGACGTACAATGACTCGGTGCGCTGAGGAAACCAGAACTCAACTCCCACAACGATCCCCAGTCTTTGTGACTATAAAGAGGTTTAACTTCTGGGAAATCCTGGAACAATTAGTGTTTAGCCAGACATCTGAGCTGAGGCAATCCCTGATTGTTTCCTAAATTGTTGTATCGAAAGAGGCAAAGAAGTACAAGCGAAACAAGTCAAGCATGTCAACGCTAAGCAGGTGTTCTTACTTGGTAGGCTTTCACAACCACTCTTTTGTACATAAATTAAAATATTTCATTATCACAGCACACTTTGTTTTGAGAAAAGCACTATGTGGTAGCCTATATATAAATAAGGCAGCAAAGACTTTCATGCAAGGTCCTTTCTGTGATATGGCTGTTTGCTTGCTCTTCATTATGTGCCCTGTTTGTCTTACTAATGAATTTGGATTTAATTTGAGATCTAGATAACAGGACATGGATGTACTCCTGTCCCTTGGAAGTGCTGGGTCAATAGAGATTACAAGAGGGAAGTAAAGTCAATTATACTAAATGGCATTTTCCAACTGTGAAGAACATCTGTTTTAAAGGTCATATAGGATCTTTAGACAGGTGTTCAGTCTTGCTCATGGACATCTACATTTCTGCTGTAATCAGTTATAGAATTACACGCACCACCAAAAGTCTAAACGTCTAAAAGTCTAAAGAACTAAGTTGTGTCAAAAAATGTTGCCTTTGCAGGCAATAAATATAAGTAGAAAGGCATAAAGGGCAATGTCCGAATTCAATTCAATGTCTAAAAATCTAAATCAGTGGTTCTCAACTGGAACAAAAACAATGCTAAATACAAATAAATGCAACCAATCATATACAGGTACAGAGGTTAACTCTTTACCCGCCATTGACAGAAATTTACGGCTTTCCATGTTTTCACTGTTATACGGTATGGGACGCAATTACACATCTTCTGAAAGAGTACTGAATTTCCTGATCAAAACACAGGCGAAGAAATAGCAGAAACAAGCGATAGCATATGTAAAATAACAAGATCAGCATTAAACAGCATATAAATCAAGACTGCCTAATGTTACTGAATGAAATGTCGACCCAGGACGAGCTATAGGACTGTGAAGCTTTGGGGGTGTTGATGAATCTACTCCATCTATGTTTTGATCATCGTTCTGAATCCGATCTGGATGTAGTCTGATAAAAATGGGATTTTCTCAGCTTTTAGCCCAAAATTTTGCTACAAATTTACCCACATTCAAGTGTTGATAAAAAAAAAAAGAAAAAAAAGAATGCATTAAGCTAGAACAAAATATTCTAGCCATGAAAATGTTGTGAAAATTATCAAAAATGCTGGCGGTGACTGGCAACTTTAAAAAAAAAAAATGCTGGCAGGGAAAGAGTTAAGATAGGGAAATAAATAAACCTTCCAACTTTTAAAGGGGAGGGGAAAATGCTTTCCATACCTTCTATTGTTAATGTTTTAAAGATTCGTGTCCAATGGTGAAAAAATGAATCTGGCAATTGTTTAAAACTAGACAAATCACTCATTGGATCCTTATTCGACAAAAAAAAAAAAAAAAACATAGTGAATTCTTGACTAATATGTAATATAAATAATAAATAAAAAAATCCAATGTTCAATTTTAAAAACATTGTTTTAAGGACAAACTCATTTGAGAAACAATGTTCAATTGACAAGATGTTAAGGTGCTTGAGAAGTTTATGAGATCAGCATTTTTCAAGGTGCCCAAAAATGATGCCTGTTAAGTCACTGACTTTCTGGTCAGTGAGGCAGCAAAGGTTTTAGTGTTGAACAGCATTGCTAAAAGGATCCATCAGCCAGGCCAGCATAAACCAGCCTGAAACTGTGTGGAAGTTCATGTCAGTCCTTTTTAGCAGGAACTGTCACTTTAAACATTTTTCTTTGTTGGGTTTCTGCACTCAACTGGATGCTCAAGGATTCCAAAGTACTTTGCTGAAAACTTCACAAGTGTTATTCATTTAGCGACGGACACAGAGATTAAATGAACACAGTACGCCGAGTGGGTCTTGATACTGGTGCCTGGAACGCTGGTCTTGATTCCAAACACATATTCCACATAAATGAAGTGGGAACAAAGACTGAGCGAGAGAGAGAGATCCTGAAGAGTATCTGAAGTACTGTTCTCAGAGGTGAGTAGAAAATTAAATCAAAGAGACTGTGATCAGGACACTTTCATGATGTAACGCTCTGTAACGTTGACATGTTGAGAAAACAAACATTTATGTGTACAAGCGTTGTAGAGCCATCAGGCAAGATACTGGCAATACTGACATACTCTTTCAGATCATAACAAACGCATACATACTTCTAATAGAGTGCCAGGACAACATAGCAAACTTTAAAAATTGTGTATTTTCTATCCAAACAGGAAGTTGGGGTGGCTCATCCTTTGTCTTAAAATAGCCAATAGTCTTTAGTTTACATCATAGCTGTGTAATATGATTTGCTACTTGTTAGCCCTTGTGAAAAATTGTGCTTAATTGTATTGAATGTGCACTTGAAGTTTACTTCAAATCTTAACAGTACATAAAAAAACTATAGATAACAAGATTATTCTAATAAAAGACCACGTACACTTTCATGACCGTTTATAACACACTTATACATTTAAAAAAGTACACTTTGTTATACTGTCAAATTAAATGAACCGTTGTTCTTTATAATCTTTTGTCATGCTTTAAACAAGCACTTATTCTGATGTGTTGACAAGTACATGTAAAGTACTTGATTATATTTTGAACTATACTACTCAATATTACTAAATTTAAATGCAGTAAATTGCAAAATTATAAATAATACAAATTCGTGACATACAAGTTTTGATAGAAATTACATTATTTTATATTTTAGTTTACCATAAATACTTGTCAGTACATTCAGCAGTACACTTTAACCATATTTCAAAGACAATAGAACATTTTTATGAAATTACATAAAAAAAATTACTTAAGTGGGTCAAAAGTTCAGCCATTGCATTTAATATAAATTTTAACTATAATGCAAATTAACATGCAATTAAAACATTACATTCAGTTTGCACTCAAGTATATTATTTTAAAGTATATAATTTCTGTTATAAATACTCTTTTTAAAAGTATGCAAAAGTGTACTTCTTTTTCACAAGGGAATGCTAGTCAGATAAAAGTGATATCAGGTTCTCGTTTTCAAATTTCTCAAGTTTGTTCTCAATTTTAGATATGCCCACAACAGCAAGAGGAGTCATCAATATTTTCCGGTGCATTTTTATAGTATATATCTGCTAATAATATTTGCCATTTTGCCCACTTTTACCAGCACACATATCTGGAATTTGATATAGGCCTACTTTAAAATAATATGCTGCAATACAAATAATACAAATGCAAACTGAATAGACAGGTATTGAATTCACTGGGTCTTTGAGATTGTGATACGCAAAGCACAGTGAGCTATTTTATAATACTTAAGTATTTAATGCTTGCAGTGGTACAATATTCCCTCTCATAAAGTGATATAATTTCTTTACCAGATTAAATTAATGCCTTTTCAGCGGAGTAGGTCATGCATTATTTGTAGGCAGATTTTGTACCTTTATAATCAATAGTCCTCATCCTCTAGCCATTGAACACACTGCACCACGCAAACTTCCTGAAAAGCAACTTTTAAGCTCTAGGTGTTCGCTTTATTGAAAGATTCTCAGCGACACATCCTTGGCTGGGTAATAATGCTCAGTATTAGACGTGAATGTAAATCGATCTAGATGAAACGGGGTTGATAAAAACAAGGCATTAAAAATTCATTTCTTAAACACAATTAGAACCGAGACACTCATGTGAGAATTCAAAACTCTGAGATTTTTCTATTTCTTCCACACTAAATATTTGCACATTTCACACCAAACTCACTGATCTATTTTTCCTATTGAATTCCCTTCGATAGGCAGTTTAATGGAGGTACACTGACATGGGTCATGACACTCTTAATTTGAAGAAAAATAACCATTTAAACTGAACTCCCACAGAGCAGAAATTTTAAATTTAAAGATTTAAGTCATTAACAAATTATTGACCCAAGAAACAAACAAACAATAATTATTTTTATTAATTAACTGAAATGGCTGGTGTAGTATAATTTAACAACAACAACAACAACTTAATTGTTATAAAGAGGTCAATTTACATAATGGCAAATATTACAAAAATATCTATGCATTTAGCAGATGCTTTTTATCCAAAGTGGCTTACAAAAGAGTTTCCATTAAAACATTTTATATGAATATTTCCCCAAAAATTCAGACATTTACTCTTCCAAACTCTCCAAAAGAAGAAACTTAATGCAGCGTTTTCCCATATGAGAGTTCACAGACACCTAGCTCCTTAAAAGACACCATAAAAGCAGCATGAAAGTAGTTAATATGATGCATGCACTATATTCGAAGTCTTAATAGATTTGTGTAAGGAAAAGGCACAATTTATGTCGGTTATTGACTGAAAATCTTCCCTCCGTTACAGCTCTCAATTCTCATTCTGAACATGCATGTCACGTTCGGTTATCAGGTAAAGCCTTTGTGATGTGTATAGACATCGCAGTGACCGTTAGCAAATATATTTAGCTTGACACATTAATACCTCTTTGAGTCTACCTGACACACATGCTGATTTACCGCCAGCCTCTTTCAACCAGTGACCAGGTGAAAGCTTCAGACTGTAGTCTTGATTTCTCTGAAGGTCTAATTGACATCTCTGAAGGCCTAATTACTTTGCATCAGCCTTAGCGTTCAACCTGCTTGATACTAACATGCTTGACACTATACGTGACATGCTTGACACTAACTCATGAACTCACACAGACACATCAAGAAGTGTAAGTGCATTTGATCCATATATTTTATCCACTGTTTTCCACTCCACAGCAACTACAACACCAAAAAACAGAACCCGGCCCTTAATAACACCGAACAGGGGTTGGTCACTTTTCATGTCAACAGACGGCCTCTTCCTGTGGGTGTTTCTTGGCTGAATTAAGATGCAATGTGGCACGAGTACTTGTTCTTTCAGAGTCATGATGAGGGAAGCCTAAAAATACAGCCTCTAATGCACATAAAACATCTTTATGTGGGCGTGTGATGTTTGCGGTGACAGGTGCTATTTAGACACTGGCTGTGATATAGAATCATTTACATAAGTGTCAAGCACATTGTACACATAGTCATTTTCTCCCAAATATCGTGGGTGTATTTTGACTCTCTGAGTTTGAAGCAATTATACACAACGCCTATGAGAACTGTGCTTCCACCTCTTCCATGTTTACTAGTTCAGACTTTTCAAAGTGGCAAAACTGTTTCAGAACAGTCAATAAAACTGTTTCCATTGCAGTTGTGCGAAATATTCCTTTTTCGAATTGCCTGAAAAACCACCTCATGCGAGCGTATAAACTTTTTTTTTTTTTGCGATATATGGGAGCTTCCATTGGGCGTATTTTCAATTCGCAATTTAAATTTGCGCAATTTTAAGGGGAATGGAAACGCGGCTAATGTTTGGGGTTGACTTGCTTTAGCTGTAGAGATGGTGTATTATGAAATAAAATATACTCTAAAATCTTTACATAAAGTTCTGTCCAAAAGTTTGGGTTAGTTAAGATTTAAAAAATGTTTAAATGCTCACCAAGGCTACATTAATTTGATCGAAAATACATAAAAACAGTTATACTGAATATTATTGCTGTTTTCTATTTTAATGTCCCTAAACTTTTGAACAAATGTCATGTAAATGGCCCATATTCCATTGACTGTTTCTAAAGGTTACATCATCGGTTCGTTCAACCAATTTTGAAAACGAATAATTCAGGAGTGGTTGTTTTTATGAGTCATTCAATGAATCATTTACTCAACCGATTTGTTCAAAAGCACTGATTCATCCATTTATAAACACCACTGTTGTGTGCGCAACTGTACATTCAGCTTTTGCCAGTTTGTTGGGAACTATTTCTGTTGGCAGAGCAAAATAGAAAAAGTAAATGTAAATAAAATGTGTTTAAAAACAAAACACTCACAAGATGTAATACTATGCATAAAGAACCCACAGAAGCTACAGCATGATTGCGAGTATGATACTGATCAACAAGTCATCATGAAATCAAAATTGAGCATACTATTTTATGGAATATTGCAGTATCTATTTTAAATGATTTGTCTGTGCACATTTGCACGTTCCCTTAGTAATCTTCAATCAAAAGGACTCCCCCTCCCCCAGCCACAGTGAAATCTCTCCTCTGATGATGTGTTTACTGGCGCAAGGGGGCGGGACAACCTGTCAATCACATGAGATCGACCAATAGCAAACCGCAACCATCCAACCAATAGAGGGTATGCGCATGACGTCACCATCGGCCGGAGTGAATGCGGTCACGCCCACAACTGGCAAAAAGACTGAGCGGCAGCATTTGTTTTCAGCGTGAATGCCGTGAAAAACACACAAAACACATCTAAAACGGGAAAGAGCTTTGCGATTGACTGTACAACTAGATTTGACCAGAAATCTGAGGTACTGTATATTTTTACAGACTGCAAAAAGCTACAGAACAGACTATATTCTGCATGATTGGATGTTTTTAAATAAACACTGACAAAAAAACTATACAAGTTTTAGGGCTGGACGATATGATGATATACAGTATAACATTAATGTAAGTGATCACTCGGATTTAGACCTATCTATATTAATATAAAACGTTTACAGGCAAATTTTCTTAATTTATTTCCCCGGCGTCGAAATCAGGCACATATAAATGTCAGGAAACACGATTACTGGCTGCATGTCAATATCCATGGATCACTGGATCTTTGTTAAGTTGTAAGGAACATTATATCGAGTCCAACTTTTAGTTTAAACTGATAATAGTTTGTTTTACTCGCGTTTTCGCAGTTTCCCCTATTAACTCCAGTCACGCAGCAGCTCTTCTGCCACTCAGTCCCGCTGAGGGGGGCGTGTTCCGGCGGGGAAGTGACGTTAATGCATTCCCTCTATTCCCCATGAACAATAGTTCAAGTTCAAGAAGTCATTTCAATCAGATATATGTCACAAAAGGGAAGAAAGGACTATAGCAACTTCCATTTCATGCCGACTTTAAATATATGGGCTATTGGTCATTAAAATGGGCTATTAGAACACACTGCACAACCACTTATTTTGTGACAATTGTAAACTAAACTGAATTTTTTTTTTTTCTAAGAATTATGTTTTAGAAGCCCTCTATATGGGAAATAATCTTCTCACATTTTTAACCAGAGATGCTTCTAATGTGAAGTACATAAGTAGTGGAGTGAGGAAGAAAAGAGAGAAGATGAGCAGCTTGGGAAGAGAGAGTGTGATAATTTACAGTACAGTGAGAGATCAACAGTGAGAGACTGTTGGAAAATGAGGTCTAATAATATGTATGAAGAGTCAGGATGGAGAGAGGTCAAGGTTCAGTGAGAGAGAGTTTGTGTAGCACTGGGGTAAATGTGGGAGTGTGCAAGAGCTACAGAAACAGACTTCATGGGGAGAGGATGTGCAAGGATTCATTAAAAATGAAGCAGGAACTTTCTGCTGCGGGTCTCTGTGGAATCGAAGAGATAGCAGTGGAATCAAGGGTATGAGAGAAGTAAGACAATGGCTCCGTTCCAAAACCTAGTCAGCTGTTTACCTAAGAAGTATTTTAATGCATGTTTTGGACATATTTCAAGACAGCATCGTCCAGCAATATCCAGAATGCAAAGACATACACATACTGTATATTCATATTTATATATATATATATATATATATATATATATATATATGAACAGGGCTTGACATTAACAGCCAACCCACCAAATGTGGGTGGATTTCAGCAGTGGTGTGTAATGCAGTCACACCATTTATAAATAATATATAAAAAAAAATTATTGTAGTCTTTTAAAAAGACATCTGAAATAATAAACTAAATGTAATGTAGTGTTGTCAGAAATAAAGATTTTTCGACAGCTATACCGAAATATCTGAAACGCTTCCAATACTCATTTTCCGCAGATGTTCCGCTTTCTCACTCTCATCTCATCACCCGGCAGCAGGTTGACACAAACAAACCCGCCTCACTCACTCTTTTCATTTGTTGGTGTTACAGGGCTTGGATTTCAGCATGGGATTGCACGTATTGACATAATTTTTCTTATTCTCATTACTCATTTTGAGCTCACACCCAAAGTGTGTGCACATAAAGCCGCCTCTCAGTACAGTTCTTTTTAGCTGCTTATTCCGCTTAAACAGTCATTGACGAATATGTTTTAAGTGAACGTAAAGCTGAGAAAGAAAACGCATGTGTAACAGTATAATGGATCTGTGCGTCAGGTCTTAAAGTGACAGCAGCCTAATATACTACTGCCAAATTATGAGATAATATCGAAATATGTACATGGCAGTTTTTCCCCATGGTATGGATATCAAAATTGTGGCCGGTCAAAATGCTGAGTTTCTAGTAACTTTAGAAAACCACTCGCTACAGTGGCCAGTGAAGTTAATGTCAAGCTCTGTTTATGAACTAACCCTTTAACTACTTTAAATTATGTTTAGCTCACGCAACCTGACAGCTCATGAGAAAAGTTGATTCCCAACCCTATTTCCAGATCATCCCGTTGATTAAATGTTTTCATTTAGGTCCTGGACTTGGCCTAACAAACCTTATTCAATCATTCCAGCTTCATCTAATTACCAAAGTAACTGCCTGAGGTGTGTTAATTCGGGGTGGAAACAGAATTGCTTTGTCAGGGGCGTTAGGCTTAGGCATTAGGGTTTATCGGCTCACATTTACTAGTGGCTCCCTTCTGGAAAGCAACACAGGTCAAGTTTTGGGGGTGTATGTTATACTGGAGTTAGTTAGAGTATCATATTAATGCCTGAAATGGGAAGCTTTTGTTGTTCTCGTGCTGAGAAGCAGCCATTGTTATAGATGATGGAGAACAGGCAGAGCAGATATGCATTTCCATTTGAAAAGAGCCCTGAGAGGGTCTGAATTAAAATACGAAACTAGTGTCAAATAGTTGCGTTGATTCAGGACATTATGCAGTGACATTTCATTAATCTCCTCTCATTTGTCTTCTTAAGAGAGCTGCTGTATCAAGAATATTTTAGCATGTCTATGTCTCATATATTCGAGAGCTCAGCTGTGATACAGTCCTGTCTTTTGTCCTACCCTGAAAAGTCTGTGCAAGGTCAAAGCTCTGAAATGTACCTCTAAAAACAAGGAAAGGGCTTTGGCAGGCTTTGCAATTCAATGTCACGTTGCCTTCGCTTCGGAGCAAATTTTAGTCTCCTTCACAATAACAAATTATTCAAATCTGTCCTCTTTCAACCTCCTGCTATCCCCGTCTCTCGATTCCCCTCTCTTTCTCTTATAGGATTTCATGTTATGCTGGCATCGGTCCTGATTAGAAAACAGATCAGCTTCTAGCAAGTGTCAGCCTGTCGAATGGCTTTTCACTCAGAAAGGATCCTTATCCAGTCCAGAAATGCAATATATCTCAAATCAGAGAGAAAAAAAACACATGCCTGCGGTTCTCATCTAAACTTCTGTGAGTGTGGGAGTGTCTGTCAAGCGCAGCCATCCCATAATCTAGATCTGAAGGAGAAGAGAAGGAACTGAAATGGGGACATATGACTTCCTCGCTCTTAATTACCTGTCATTTGCAGGCAGGCTGACAGGCAGTCATAGAGTTTGACTGGGAATATTTTTAGTTCTTTTGCAGTAAGATGCAAACAGTATAACATGCTGGGATTATTGGGGTCCACGTGAAATTTTAATCGACCACATTTCCTGTATGTTAATGTATCTTAATGTATCTTGTATCTTAATGAATTCTAAACAAAAACTGGAGAGAAAAAAAAAGGTAACATCAATATGTTCAATTCTGTCTTGATGGTACTTGGCAAACAAATGCTGATAAACAAATTTTATTTATACACTTAAATATTCTTCCTTTAAGTTGATTTAATATTAATTTGGCGATTAAATATGGAAATACATTTATGAGTAAGTTTAAACGCACCTTTTCGAAACAATTAATTCCAGAAAATTGTGCAATTTAATTTGTTAATTTATACTATTATTAAGACTGTTTGCATTCCCTTTCGTAGTCACTCCGAGTTACGTCGGATGACGGAGAATGGGGGTTTCGCCAGAAAGCCAATCCTCTTCGAGTATTTAAAAACGAGCCTATGGCAATGAAATGCCAAGGGTCTGCGGAATTTGCATAATGTATCTCCGCCTCACCGCGTGAGTATTTAAGGAGAGACAGGTGCAACAGCAGATCATGTTTTCGCTTCGGAGCCAAGAGAATCTCTTCACTCCACAAGCCAAATCCTGAGTATTCTCAGTGACTACATCTCTTCGAGACGAGCGAACTCTCTGATGTTGGTGTGACGGCGGTATCCAGCGAGTTTCATATTGCCTGCGATCTGAGCAGTGGTCTGCCGGTCTGTGTGTCTCTCCCTGGTCGCTTCAGCATCCGCAGAGTTTTTTTCCTCTCACTAAAAGAGCGTGCACGCGGCACGTCTTTTTAAAGACGCGTCTTTCTAAAGACGATCTGCCCGTGTATTTCTGAGTGCGGTATTCTGATAGATTCAGCTGTTGGGCGCGAGCGCTGTTTGGCGTGTTTGGGCTTTGATCACGCTCGGACAGCGCTCGTGGGTGTGTCACGTTCTCTCAGTGGGAACGTGACCATCGCAATGTATACGGTCGAGACTCTGTGAGCTCATTTGAGTGAGAGTCCCCTCATCCATCACCCGATCTATTTTTCTCCACGTGAGATAATACTTCGGCTGGTGGCCAGGGTGACTAAGACGTCAGGTCTGGAACTAACCGACGAAAATTCCTCGGTCCACACCCCGTCTTTCACGTTGCAACCCACGTGGTCCCGAGTGGATTCGCCGGCCCGCCCGCGGGCCCGCGTTCTCATTCGGTCCACCAGCTGATGAAATCATGTTTATCGCCGCATCACAAGGTGAGCTGGAGTCCTCTGGAGATGGCTCGTCTGTGCTGCTGTCCTCGGATGTGCTAGCATAGCGAGCTTGATTCAGAATTCACAGCTATGCTTTCCCGGGCTGCCACGAGTATCGGGTTTGTGTGGAAAATTCTGCCATATCCCGAGCACTTGAGGCTGATGATTGGTTTTTGGGGGTGGCGAACCCAAATCCTTTCTACCCGGATGTGCATGAAGAGGCCATGAGATCGTGGAAGTCTTCTTTGACTTTTCGCGACTGCTCTGCGGCCTCTTCCGCCTTCTCTGCCCTCGTAGAGGCCGCAGTCTACGGTACACTGGGGTTCCCCCCTGTGGAGTGTTCTGTGGCAACACTTAGGTGTCCCCACAGCGCCTCCACCTGGCGTGGCAACCCTAAGCACCCCCCCAATGCCTGTAGGTTCTTGTCTACTCCGGTGGCGGGGACCTATAGAGCTGCGGGGCAGGCTGCCACCTCACTGTGTGTTATTGCCATCCTTCTGGGTGTTCAGTGACATGCACGAGGGTAGGGCTGATTCAGGGCTCATCCTTGAGCTGCCTGCCGTCACCGACCTTGCGCTACGAGCGACGAAGGTGACCGCACGCTCCCTGAGTCAGGTGATGTCCACATGTGTGGTCAGACATTTCTGGCTTAACCTGGTTGATGTGCGCGAGGCTGAGTGAACCAGTTTCCTCAACTTCCCCATATCCCAGGCTGGCCTCTTCGGCGGCGCGGTCGAGAACTCTGCCCAACAGTTCTCGGCCGCCCAGAAGTGGACTGTGGCTTTTTTCTGACCCTGCGGCTTCTGCTGCCAATCAGCCGGCGGCTCAGACGCTTCAGTCCGCTTGCCGTCGAATGCGCCCTCCTGCGACTTCCGCCCCCTCCCGCCCGGCCCCAGCAGCACCGGGCCGGGCCGTGGAGGTGGTCGCAGGGAGGTGCCCCTGCCCGTACCAGCCCCGCAGCCCCGCTGTACGCCAGGCTATGCGGCGCTCCCGTTACGGGCAGCTCAGTTATGGCTTGCAGTTCTCATGGAGTGGTTGCAGGCCCACTCCTTCCCCCGGTGGAGGGCTGGGGGAGAATCTTTTAAAAAAGAGCTGCATCCCATCTCTGAGCACGCAGAGCTGGACGGCAGTGCGCGACGCCCCCGAGCCTCGCCACTCTCGTTCCCCTCTGTCTCTGAGGGTGCGGATGACAGTGCGTGCCGTCTCCAGACCACACCACTCTCGTCCCCCTCTATCGCCAGACCCCTGGCAGAGCAGACCCCCGCGGAACGCTGGTCCTTCCCTGGTCTCCTCTGTCAGGACGCGGAGCATGACTGTGCACGCGTGCTGGGCCGCTATGCCACCCTCACCTGTGCCGGTCACTCCGCTCCGCTGCCCCTCCGGGGGGACGCCTGTGGCTTGGATGATTCCACTGGATCAGTGTTTGGTGGCTTGGTTAGAGCTCCCCAATCTGTCCTGTTGGGTCGCCCGAATGATCAGGCTCGGCTATGCGATTCAGTTCGCACGGTCAAGTCAAGTCAAGTCATCTTCATTTATATAGCGCTTTTAACAATGGATTGTTTCAAAGCAGCTTTACAGAGATAAACATATAATTTAAGGTAACAGATTGTTTTGGCATTATAGCGGTTCTTGAATAATGTTATTTCCAGCTAAAGTTAACTTTGATTGATTCACCTCCGTCGAAATGATCAGACTTTTAAACGCGAACCTGTGATTAACGCTGACGGCGTTCACATGCTCATTCAGAATTGATTCTATAGTTATGTGCTTTTTAAAATATGTGCGCAGGTTTATAATTCATACAACCCAGCCTAAACAAACTACTTTTCTTGCCTATAAATTTTGATACAGAATTTTGTTTTATTTTATCACTTCGGGGTACGCGGGCCGGAATTCACAACGCTTTATCTGTAGAGTGGGAAAGGGATCCTCCATAGGGAGAGGATAGTGGATACTTCAGCACTGCATTGTCATCGGGTCCAGGCGGATCTCCTTCGTCAGATCTGGACACGGCCTGGATCCGGCAGGCTGCGGGAAAACCTCGGGATAAACAAAGACACTAATATTAGCGTAGATGCCATTCTTCTTATGATGTAGCGAGTACATCAAGATTTAACGGAAGTGTTCCCAGTTCCGGCTGACCTAATCTATGCAGCCTAACATTGAATTTATAGAAGTCTATAGTGCGTTATGTGTATGCTAGGTCAAAGAGATGTGTTTTTAGTCTAGCTTTGAACTGACAGAGTGTGTCTGCTTCCCGGACAATGGTAGGAAGACTGTTCCAAAGTTTTGGTGCTAAATAGGAAAAGGATCTACCGCCTGCAGTCGATTTAGATATTCTAGGTATTATCAACTGACCGGAATTTTGAGATCGCAATGGACGTGAAGGACTATAATACGTTAAGAGCTCGCTCAAGTACTGCGGAGCTAAACCATTTAGTGCTTTGTAGGTAATCAACAATATTTTAAAATTTATACGATGTTTAATAGGGAGCCAATGCAGTGTTGACAGAACCGGGCTAATATGGTCATATTTCCTGGTTCTGGTAAGAACTCGAGCTGCGGCGTTTTGAACTAGCTGTAGTTTATTTATTAAGCGTGCAGGGCAACCACCGGTCTCCTCCCCGCTTCAGGGGAGTCCGCTTACTGTGGTCGGTGGCTATGCCCCGATCATGAGAGCGGAGGTTGCCACCCTGCTGGCGAAGGGTGCAATCGAGGCTGTCCCTCCAGCCGAGGTGGAGTTACGGGTTTACACCCCGTACTTCATTGTCCCCAAGAAAACCGGTGGGTTACGGCCAATCCTGGACTTGCGCGTCTTGAACCGCTCCCTTCACAGGCTGCCGTTCAAGATGCTCACGGCCAAACGCATTTTCGAATGCGTGCGGCCACAGGATTGGTTTGCAGCGATAGACCTGAAGGACGCCTACTTCATGTCTCCATTTTACCTCGACACAGACCGTTTCTTCGGTTTGCTTTCGAGGGGCAGGCATACCAGTACGCGGTTCTCCCATTCGGGTTGGCTCTGTCTCCTCGCGTCTTTACGAAGGTCGTCGAGGCAGCCCTTGTTCCCCTACGCGAACACGGGGTTCGCATCCTGAATTATCTCGACGACTGGCTAATATTAGCTCACTCTCGAGATCAGGGTTGCGAACACAGAGATCTAGTGCTCCGGCACCTAGCCCGTCTGGGCCTTCGGGTCAACTGGGAGAAGAGCAAACTTTGCCCCGTGCAGAGGATCTCTTTTCTCGGTATGGAGATAGACTCGGTCGCCATGTCCGCGCAGCTTACGAGCGAGCGCGCACACTCACTGCTGACTTGTCTTCGACAGTTCGAGGGCAAGAGTGTGGTCCCACTGAAACTTTTTCAGAGGCTCCTGGGGCATATGGCATCCGCAGCCGCAGCAACGCCACTCGGATTGCTTCATATGAGACCGCTTCAGCTGTGGCTTCGCGATCGAGTCCCGAGGTGGGCATGGCATCGCGGTACGCTCAGAGTTCTAATAACTCCGACCTGCCGTCAGACCTTCACCCTGTGGCGGAACCTCAGCTTTCTACGGGCCGGAGTTCCCCTAGAACGAGTTTCCAGGCATGTTGTCGTCTCCACAGATGCCTCTGCCACGGGCTGGGGCGCCATGTGCAATGGACATGCAGCCGCGGGCTCCTGGACAGGACCCCAGCGCCTCATGCATGTCAATTGCCTCGAGTTGCTGGCAGTACGCCTTGCCCTGCACCGCTTCCGTGCGTTGCTCCTGGGTCAACACGTACTTGTCCGCTCGGACAATACCGCGACTGTAGCGTACATCAACCGCCAGGGTGGTCTACGCTCTCGCTGTATGTCGCAACTCGCACGCCACCTCCTCTTATGGAGTCAGAAGCACCTGAGGTCCCTTCGTGCTATTTACATTCCTGGAGTGCGGAACCGTGCAGCCGACGAGCTGTCTCGGCTCCGGCCAACCTCTGGCGAATGGAGACTCCATCCCCAGTCGGTCCAGCTGATATGGGACCAGTTCGGGGACGCACAGATAGATCTGTTTGCCTCCCACGACTCATCCCATTGCGCCCTGTATTACTCCCTGACCGAGGGCACGCTCGGCACGGATGCACTGGCGCACAGCTGGCCGCAGGGCCTACGCAAGTATGCGTTTCCCCCAGTGAGCCTTCTCGCACGGACTCTGTGCAAGATCAAGGAGGACGAGGAGCAGGTCATATTGGTCGCCCCATACTGGCCCACCAAGACCTGGTTCTCCGAACTGATACTCCTCGCGACAGCACCTCCTTGGCCAATTCCTCTGAGGAAGGACCTCCTTTCTCAGAGACGGGGCACCCTATGGCACCCTCGTCCCGATCTCTGGAGACTCCACGTGTGGCTCCTGGACGGGACGAGGCAGGTTTGAGTACCCTGCCACCAGCGGTGGCGGCTACCATCACTTCCGCTAGAGCATCGTCCACGAGACATGTCTATGCGTTGAAGTGGAACCTCTTCGTCAACTGGTGCTCTTCTCGCCGAGAAGACCCCAGGAGATGCTCGATCAGCGTTGTGCTTTCCTTCCTGCAAGACGGGTTGGAGTGAAGGCTGTCTCCCTCCACCCTGAAGGTGTATGTGGCCGCTATCGCCGCATATCATGAAGCAGTTGAGGTAAGTCTCTTGGAAAGCACGACCTGATCCTCAGGTTCCTGAGAGGAGCGAGGAGACTGAATCCTCCTCGCCCTCCTCTCGTTCCCTCTTGGGACCTCTCAGTGGTTTTAAGTGCCCTGCAGAGGGCTCCCTTTGAGCCTCTGCAATCAGCTGAGCTTAAGATCCTGTCAATGAAGACAGCGCTCCTGGTTGTGTTGGCCTCCATCAGAGGGTAGGGGACCTGCACGCATTCTCTGTTGACGAAGCGTGCCTGGAGTTCGGGCCCGGTCACTCTCACGTGATCCTGAGACCCCGGCCTGGATATGTGCCCAAGGTTCCCACCACTCTCTTCCGGGACCAGGTGGTGAACCTGCAAGCGCTGCCCCGGGAGGAGGCAGACCCAGCCTTGGCACTGCTCTGTCCAGTACGCGCACTCCGTGCTTACGTAGACAGGACGCAGTGTTTCAGGACCTCAGACCAGCTCTTGTCTGTTATGGTGGGGCACTGTTGACGCTGGCGCCAGTGTCTATTGCCTGTGCGTTGGCTAGGTGCCTCCGTGTGCATGGTTCCTCCTCTGAGTAACCCCCACATGTGTATTTTCCACTGTAAGCCTCTTTGAGCATGTGTCTTTCCCTCGGCAAGTCACCTGCCACTCCTGGAGTTGAAAGTAGATGCCACCCTACGGGCTGGTCACTCCAGTGTTCCTCCATATGTAGCCCCCTTGGGCCATATGTGTATTCTTAAGTCCTCCCTATGGGTAGGCATGCTGCGGCATATCTCCCATGAGATATGCTTCCCAGTGTACCTTGGTATTCCTGTGTTAAGTAGGACTCCTTCGTCCGTGCCTATATCACGACAGGGAGGTCAGACTTCGCAGGGCACTGGAAGACAGCTGTGAAGGTGGCGTGATTACACGGGGACCCCCATTCTCCGTCATCCGACGTAACTCGGAGTGACTACGAAAGGGAACGTCTCGGTTACGGATGTAACCCTCGTTCCCTGAGTAGGGAACGGAGACGTTACGTCTCCCTGCCACTTCCGCTGTACCGCTGGGTAGACGCCTGAGTTCAGTCTCGGCTCCTCAGCGAAGACATGATCTGCTGTTGCACCTGTCTCTCCTTAAATACTCACGCGGTGAGGCGGAGATACATTATGCAAATTCCGCAGACCCTTGGCATTTCATTGCCATAGGCTCGTTTTTAAATACTCGAAGAGGATTGGCTTTCTGGCGAAACCCCCATTCTCCGTCATCCGACGTAACGTCTCCGTTCCCTACTCAGGGAACGAGGGTTACATCCGTAACCGAGACGTTCTATTGATCAAAAGTGAAACTAAAGACATTTATATTGATACCATTTTTTCCTATTCATCAAAAAAAAAAACATCCTGAAAAAATGTATCACAAGTTCAAAGATATTAAGCAGCACAGCTGTTTTTAACATTGATGATAATACGAAATGTTTCTTAAGCAGAAAATCAGCATATTGGAATGATCATGTGACACTACAAACTGCAAATTCAGCTTTGCATCAATAAATTACATTTTACAATATATTACAATAGAAATGAGTAATTTTTTAATTGTGATAATATTGCAGTATTAGTATTTCGACTGCATTTTTGATTAATCAATTGCAGCCTTGGTAAACAGAAGAGACTTTTTACCCAAAACATAAAAAAAAGTGATGCTGTTTATACATAAGATCCAGGATTAAAGTTAAAATGTTTCTTGTTAACTTCAATTATTGTGCTCAACAAAAGACAGATGGCATAAATAAGCATGATAGCGCATCCTCAGTTTGATTTGTTCATTCCAAAGCTCTGCACACTGCTTAATAAAGTACATCCATTCCACACTGTCTTTCATTGCCTCCTGCTTTCCTATACATAGTGATCCTTTAGTGTTCTTTAGTCAATGCTTTGTAGAGAATGCTATGACACAGAATAAGTTCTGCTCTCTTGGAAATGACACTCCATTGTATGAAAATAATGACATGAAAAATGAGCCGGAGATGCCTGAACTCTCTGCAATGAAAGCTCCCAGCGCATCTTCAATATATATATGGATAGAGTGCAATCTGTGCACGGAGCCCCTAGTGCCTGCTAATTTCCCCACACTCAGACCTCAGCTAGTTATCAGTTTCCCATCTTAACAAACACTGGTGTGATAAAGATGTTTGGTTCAGTGCAATTAAAATGTTATAACCAAGCAGATTTAAGAGCACGGGAGGTTTGTTCCCACACGTGGCGACGGGTTTGCTATTAAAGGCCTGCAATTCTGTGGACTGCACCACAAAAAATAAAATAAGTACAATATGTTTAATTATTTACTTTACTTTAATTATTTACTTTACTATCACTTTAAGAAGAGCTCAATGACACTGCATCTGTCTCTGAGGCTCTTACAAGAGTTCATACTCCTCATCTTACATGATGCACAAACATTTGATGAAAAATTGAATTAAGGTTGAAAATTTAATATTGTACGGTGAACAGCATACAGTGCAGTATATACTGTACGAATATGTATATAAATATATACAGTATATACACACAAGTCAAGCACATTGCATCGTGGGATAGAGTATAAAAAAGTGTACTCTGGTTGTATGCTGCTTATTTTGGCAAAGAAAATGTGCATATTTCTATACAAGTATGCTATTCCCAAAACATTACATGCCTTTACAACATAACACTAAAAATCTTGTGGTAATCTCATTCATTCAAAAGTGTCATTCTGAAGCAACCTTCTGAATTTTGAACTGGTTTCTTTAACCAAACACATCTGCTGTGCCACATGAGTGGCCTAAGCTTTCATTTCATGGCACAGTTCCACAGCCAAATGCTAACACTAACCCCCCCCCCCAAAACCATTTTGTCTGAATTATAGCATCTGTGCTAAATCAACCCAGTACTGGCAGTGGTTCAAAAGGAAGATTCTGAAATATTAAACAATACAATGCGACTGTGGCACTATTATATGCAACAGTAGCTCTAAAGCTCAGTTCAGCCTGACCTTAAACCAACCATTATATTATTTAAACTGCATCATGGCCCGATGGCTGGCTCTTATGACATAGTTATCCATCTGTGATTGGGCTAACGGAGGGACTATCAGACCCAGGTTTGATTGGGAAATTCAGGACAGTGCTCATGTGGCAGAGGGAATGATCTCGCCCTAGAAAAATGGATGAAACGAGCTGGTGGGTTTAGCTAAAGGCCGTACAGAGGTTTGAGACTTTATGAAGTAGTGCACTGTAATGTAACTGTAGTTTTTTTTGCAGACAATGTCCAAGTTAATCTGTAATAACAGTGTATATAAAAGCTTGTCAACCCAATCACCATCATATGTTGTGGTCTGGTAGACACCAGGCTTTTAAATGTTATGGCTATTCTAGTACAACTTAACCAGCTTAAACTAACAGGTAAATTCATACTGGTCTAAGCTGGAATTTGATGGTGAAGATTTTCACCATCAAACCACTATATAGACATACTGTGAGCTGCAACATTAAAGACACAGTTCACAAAAAATAAAACAAAAAAAAATCCGTTTGGGAAGATTTTCAATGAATCAGTGAACCCACATTTTGGTCTGTTCCTTATACAAAGCTATTGAATAACTTCAGAAGACTTGGAATAGAGAGCATGAGTCATCAGGCTACTTTTATGAAGCTTTTATGTAGTTGGTCCTTTTTGGAGCTTGACAGCTGTGGCCTCTGTGAAAAGAGCTTTGTGGAGATTCTTTCTTCCACACAAAAAAAATAACAGCATACGGGGTTGGAATGAAATAAGGGTGAATAAATAATAACAGATTTTGAACTGTTCCTCTTAGCTAGTAGTGCATCAATCATGAATAAATTAAACACAAAAAAAGCAATTAACGCAACAATACAAATATAGGCATGCATATATATATATATATATATATATATATATATATATATATATATATATATATATATATATATATACTGTATATTCATTTTGAATAACATTTCACAATATTACTGTTTTGCAATCTACACTAAACTCTTATTTATTTTTATCTAATAAATGTTTTTAAAATCACAAATGTAGAACAGTAGCATATATGCATATAAATACTGTATATATATATATATTTTTTTTATTTTTTATTTTTATTTTTATTTTATTTATATAAGTGCCCTAACCAAACATGAATCAGTAGAATCCCCAAGGTATTTAAGACAGCACAGACATATTGTAGCAATGAGTCGCACTAACCTCAGCTCCTTTCATAGCAAAAGGTCAGTTGAAGTTGTTTCCCACAACATGAACGCATATTTGCAGATGACCTTTTCATAATGCACCTGGGAGAGCGTTTCTAACACGCTCTTTTCATGCACTCAAGCGCATGTCATGCACGGCTTATCAGTGGAAATGCTTTTTTGTTTAGGTGTGATTCTCGTCATGTCTCTCTATCTTTCCGTCTATTCACACTTAACTGTGGAAATACCTAGCTCTTCCCAGCACAGGTCTAAAAACAGAGAATAGCAGAGCTGTCATTCACCTGGCCAACTAAAGAAGCACTCAAAGTGAGCAGATACAAATCAGGACATCGTGTCTGATACCCGAGTGCTGGGATCGGCGTGGGTTCAGAAGCAGATATACATAGTGCTGTTTGTCACAGCCCACAAAAGCCTATCGCTTCAGAACAACGTCTACTCTGGCTCTGCATATTCAGACCTTTGTAGGTGATGCAAAACACACAAAGGAATGTAATACAGCTGTTTCTGTGCGCTCAGTATCTGTTTATGAGGGCTGCAGGTCTTCACCAGCTTTTCGGAGCTTACAATAGGCCTGCCAGAAATACTGTGATAAATTTGGCATCAGAGGAAGCACTATCTCAGCACTTTGTTTTTGACTGCCCTGTGAATTAAACATCAGAGGGATGTTGGCGTGTCACCGCTGGCTGCTCCATTCATAAGAGTGAGTTGAAATAGCTTCTAAAATCAGACTAAATAAAAACGGCAAACTGACTCTTGAGACGAAACTACATATGAACGAGTGTTGCTATACACAGAGAAACTGCAGGAGCCTGAAAACGAAGAGTATAAAAGGATTTGATGGACACTGCTTGCTTTAAAGAGGGATCTACAATCTCTTTCAGGAGAAGGACTTTGATGGATAGTAACACAAAGCAGTTACATATTGTTTTAAAGTGAGTGTCTGGCCTATAACTGATGCATATTGTACCATATTAATGTTTTTACGTACAATACAGTTCAAAAGTTTGGGGCCAGTATGTTTTCTTTTAAGAAATACTTTTATAATCTTGATACTTTTATTCAGCAAAGTATGGAAAAGTATGGAAGCTTGTTTCCTCCATGCAATAAAAAATAAAATAAAGGTAATTGCAACTTTTTATCTCACAATTCAGACTTTTTTTCTTCAGAATTGTGATTTACGCTCACTTGGACACCTTACATGTTTAACTGCTCATTAAATATCTAATCATTAGCTAACAGCAACTCAATATGATCTGCTGAAGTTCAAACTGAGCATCAGAATGGGGACGAAAGTTGATTTAAGTGACTTTGAATGTGCCATGTGCCATTTCAGAAACTGCTGATCTACTGGGATTTACACACACAACCTCCAAGGTTTACAGAGAATGGTTAAAAAAGAGAAAATATCCATCGAGCAGCAGTTTTGTGCGTGAAATGCCGTGTTGATGCCAGAGGTCAGAAGAGAATGGCCAGCTGATTGAAAGGCAACAGTAACTCAAAACTCAAATAACCACTTGTTACAACCGAGGCATGTAGAAGAGCATCTCTGAACGCATAACATGTCAAACCTTGAAGCAGATGAGCTACAGCAGCAGAAGACATGCCGGTGACACTCCTGTCAGCTAAGAACAGGAAACTTAGGAAACAATTCAAACATACCCACCAAAATTGGACAATAGAAGATAAAAAAAAACCTCAAACTGGTTTCTTGAACATGACAGTGAGTTAACTATACTCAAATGGCCTCCATATTCACCAGATCTCAATCCAATAGAGCAACTTTGAGATGTGGTGGAACGGGAGATTTGCATCATGGATGTGCAGCCGACAAATCTCCCGCAACTGCGTGATGATGTCATGTCAATATATACCAAAATCTGTAAGGAATGTTTCCAGCAGCTTGTTGAAACTATGTCAAAAAGAGTAAATGAAGACAAAAGGGGGTCCAACCCATTACTAGCAAGGTGTACATAATAAAGTGGTCGTGAGTTGATATCTTACAATTCTGAGAAATAATCAGAATTGTGAAGATATAAACACACAATTCTGACTTTTTTGCTCGCAATTAAGATTTTGTATCTCCTTATAAACCTTGAATTCTGAGAAATTAATAAGTCAGATAAACTCTTTGACTTCTGTTTACTTAGCATATCTGAACAGTTTGAGACATTGTTGAGATTTCTTCGAAAACTTCAGGAGAAAAATCTGTGAATCACGAGCCTTAAACTCATCGCTGTCTAGGAGAAACAATTGAAGAGATCTCATTCTTGATTTAACTTTCCTATGTGCCATGACATGTTTATATCTAAAACACAATATTACTGACCCCAAAGTTTTGAATGGTGTATAAACTGCATATTTGTTTGTCTCTAAATGATTTGTCTTATTCTCATTCTTCACATCCTGCAGTGCATGTAAGACTGACTAAGCGCTGTTCTGTGCGTGTAAAGATTCGGCGTACAGTATAAGACAAAAACTTCATAAGCACAAAGAAAATGGTGCCTTCTCCTCCATTACATTCAGAGGTAAAGAGCTGTACCCTAGTACTGTTGAAGACACAAAAGTACCGCGGTTATTTCCAATACAATATCTAAAGAGACCAGCGGGGCCAGACCACCGTGCTGTAAGCAATTTCTGCCACTTTACTAACTTCCACCAGCTTGATAACTGACGTGTCAGATGTCAGCAGCTCCAACGCACAAGATCATTCAATAGGCAGAGAGAGTTTCTGAATTAAAAAGTGTTGGCTGCTCCGTTCACTCTTCATTTGGCTGTTAACAGAGTCTAGTTCTGTCCCAGAGACAGGTCTGATTTCTCAGGACACCTATTTCAGTGATATCTGTCAGCTATAAGGACATTTTATGTGTAGAATTGCAAAAAAGTCTCTAACAGCCAGAGGTAAGAATGACCTGGAACAACACTCATAACTTCAGCTGATGGGCACTAGAATCACGAATGCATTTTAAAAATCCCAATACAACCCTCGCTGAAAGCAGCTTGAACTAGTCGAGTTTGGTTGAGGTTCAGCACACCAGTACTAAATTACATGGGATTTCAACAAAGCCTTTCCAGCAAGGACAGCATCGCCAAACCAAGAGTCCTGTCTATCATAATCAGAGCACCCAAGCTACTTATCAAGTACACTGAAACAAATATTAAAATATAATAATGATGACATATTACATAATTAAAATTAATATAATTAGTCTGCCTTCAGCTCCCCAGTTAATTGCACAGAACTAGTGTGAGGGTTGAAGCTAATGATGTGAGGAAAAACCAGCCGAATTTAAATGACAGTAATCTGATTACAGATGAGGGGTTTTTTTTTTCAACTATTGACACACTGGTTGCATGAGATTTCATATTCACCGCCAGCACACAGTGAAAAGAGACTCCTGGTGAGAACCCAAGCCTCCAAAGCCACAAATGTTAGTTCATTCTAGAGTAGGGCAGTCATTTAATGCATTATTCAACACTTCAGCGTCCTTCTACTTGATCAGAGACGTGTTTTATGGTGCTTTATTTGGATAAAATGATACACTGCTGCACAATCCTAGACTATGACACATTATGTAAAGATAAAGGTCCATTCCTGCATATAACACCTGCTATTAACTCCACCTCTACCATGCCTGCATGCTTTTATTCATGATTCTGCCTTTAGAATGTATATGAGCACAGATGAGAGCCTGGTATAAACAAATATACAGTAGTCAAGACATGCTGCTGTTTTGCAATGTTTCCGAGATCTCATCCGTGATTTTACATTCAAACGGGCCGTGAAGTGGTGTGTTCAAGACTCTCCTTGAAGCGGACTTGAGTGTATTCCGCTGAGGAACCGGAGTGAAAAGCTAAACAGAGGGCAGAGATTAGGACATCACCCACAGAGATTAGAACCTCATCTACTTTGACAACCAATCAGAAGCACAGCTTGAAGATTCAAGAGGTTTTCCTTCACCTTTTGATGATGAAAATTTGAAAGGGAATTTTAATGTGGAGGCTTACAAAGGGACAGATACAGAGGAAAGGAGTGACCCTCTTCAAAAGTCTTAAGAAGAGTTCAGAACTCTTTCAGCGGACCAGGAGGCACTTCTAATAGCTTTCTTTTCTCCGTACAAACGATAAGATACTGGTGGAGTTCGCTATTTTAGAAATTGTGAGGGCATCTATCCAGATAAGATATGACCTCGCATTAAAAAAGGGAGACAGAAGGAACGGAGAAGCGATAAGAGTTTTATTCGGCGGCTCAGAGAAGAAGGGAACTTGACAGGCTAAATTGATTTGGGCGTTGGTGAGTAAATCTGAGTGCTATGGGAAACTGGTTTGCAGTAAATCTGCAAAGTCTTCAACTGTTCAGCATAACAATGTGAGAATCAATGTCCAGTGATCTACAGGAGGGCTTTCTCGAATTGTCAATTAAGCAATAGCACATTCCTTCAGAGAAAATGGTAATTATCGGCTCTGTTGGAAGTTTAGAAAATAAATTCATCCACCATGATGACCAGCTATTTAGAAGATACAAACACCATACAAAAATTGTATACCATGGAATGAGTAATTGTATGGCAATATACATATTTTGCTGGAAATTAGATTCCGAAAATGGTTTATAACCATGTGGGAATGCCTATTTTTTTTAATAATCCAATAAATTAAAACTTCACAAATGGAAGGTATCACATTTGATTATTTTATCTAAAGGATCAGATTTATAATAATGGCATCAGTGTAAAAGTGTGACAAAAAAAAACTGCTAAATAGACTTCATATGAACAGACTATCGCATTATCACACTATTAAAGTTATACTAACTAGTCTTTATGCCCTGGAATAAGAATACTTCATTATATGAGATCCTGCTTGGCAAGCCCAATAGAGCTACTGATTGAGATATCAAAGGCTCTGTGACATAAATCTGCTCTTACTTGTGAAAAGAGTCTGCAAACACATCAGACACAGGCTTTTAATAGAAGGCAAACCAGGGCTTGGATAATTACCAGTGTACCATTTCTACACCTAGACATATTTGTTAAAAAAAGAACATCCTGAATTCATGAAGAGGATTCAATATTTTATCTGTTTGTGTTAATTATTTTCAAGTGAATCAGATTACCAGCAAAATTAGCGATGCGAATCATTAATAAAACTGTGGCGAGTTCAGCCACCACTGACACAAATGTGCAGTTGTTCAGAAACAAATTACAGGTAATGTTGCTGTGCGTGAGTGTTATGCCAAAACATGGAAATTAATACAGAGTGACAAATCTTTTATTCACAGTGTGATGCTGAATGGCACACATTCAAATGTGACATTCGCACATCATCGCATTTCATCACTCGTCTGGTGATGAGTGATGCTCACGCTGGCAATAACCTGAAGAAGAAAAAAAAACACTGAAATGTAGACACGCTTTTGCTCCCGTCACATTCCTAATCAAATTTTTTATAGTCTGGCTGGCGGTTTCAGTGAAAAAAAAAAGATTATATCGAATCCAAACATCAAAATGATGGTGATGCCACATAATTCTTCAAACAGTAGTGTTATGAAATATATATATATATATATATATATATATATATATATATATATATATATATATATATATATATATATAATTAATAATATGAATTAACATTGTAAATTATTGAGATCAACAACTTTTGTTATATACATATATATATATATATATATATATATATATATATATATATATATATATATATATATATATGTATGAACATATATATTGAATGAATTTTGAAGGTATAATGACAACTTTGATAGATTTGCTAAATCAGGGCTCCACGAGGGAGTTTCCAGGGGGCAAACAGCTCATCTAAATGTGGTACCGAATTCATAGCGAGCGTCCTCAGAGTCATTAGTGAATCTCTCTTAGTCCAGTCAGAGTGCATAATATTAATGAAAGCTGAGCTAGAGACCTCTCCACTTTAATCATCCTCATCTTTCTCGCTTTTTATCGCTCTCCGGTGACCTTTTCAATCAATTAAAGCTTTAAGGCTGACCTGATCAGTGTGAACAAGAGTAGTACAAGCTGTCCACGAGTCCATGAGGTGGGAGAGCTGAGAGCTGAGAGCTGAGAGCTGAGAGCTGAGAGCTGAGAGCTGCGGCCAGTCCAATCACTGTCTGAGTGGAAACTCAACAAAATGTATACAGGTCTAAGGTTTTGGCTTTTTTTATGTTTTTGAAAGTGCTTCAAATGCTCACAAAGGCTGCATTTATTTCGATCAAAAATAAAGAAAAAACAGTAATATTGTGAAGTATTATTACAGTTTTAAATAACTGTTTTTTATTTTAATATATTACAAATAAATCTACCTTCAGTCACATGATCCTCCAGAAATCATTCTATGCTGATTTGCTGCTCAAGAAACATTTCTTATTATTATCAATGTGGATTCGTTGATGAATGGAAAGTTCAAAAGATCAGCATTATTTCAAATAGAATTATTTGATAACATTATAAATGTCTTTACTGTCGCTTATGACAATTCAATTCAATGCATCTTTACTAAATAAAAGTATTAATGTCTTTCAAAAAACAAGACCTGTATCAGTGTTATATATTTAGGAGGGCCCATATATATTTTGAGCTGAGAAAGCCAAAAGATGGTAAAAAAATATAAATCCATGTCAAGATTTAAAGAGCCAAGGAAAAAAGAAGTAGGCACTGGTTAAACATCTACTAATATAATAAAATATCTTGCCTTTAAAAAATATTAACGTTGACACACATTTTGTCTGCAGAATGCTGTAGTTATGGCATCTAACCAGTTTGACCCCTGGACCGACCCACCACTGTTCTGAGATAAGATTGTAATTAGGAAAATTAGCAGGACTTCTCAAGAGAGAGACACACGGAGAGAGAGAGAGATATGTCAAGATTTATCAGTGAAGGTGTTTATCAGAATTCTCAGAAAACTCCAAATTAATCTGCAAAGTGTTATCTCTATGCCCAAGCAGTGAAGACACTTCTTATGTAAATCATGACCTACTAATGCTGCTGTTATCAGACACAATGTACTCTGCATAATTGCCACCTCATTCAGCAGCCCGGCTTGTTTAAATGTTGACCTTTGGCTTTTGGTGGGTCACACCTTGTATAAGTCATGAAAACTCCATGAGTGGCATTTGCATAACAGGAACTCAAAACTTTATCCACGTATCATATCATAAGCCAGAGACAGAATTACACTTCCGATCAAAAGTTTGGTCAGTAAGATTTTTGAAGAAAAAAATAGTTTAAAAAATCGTACTAACCTTTGAGCAACAATGTTTTATTCTATTGATTTCAGATGTATCGTTTTCTATGCAATGTATTGTTTTCCGATGCTGTAAATTTGTCTACGTTTTGTAAGTTTTCAGATTTTATATTTCCAGTTTTGTTTCTTTTCATATTTACCGCTGCAGAACAATAAAGTTGTGCACCCCCACTGAATTCCGTATCCTCATACTGAGCATGTCGATTTCCAAGTATATATAGAAAAACACATCTTTATGTGTGAGCCAAAAAAAAAACAACTTCTACCAGATCAGTAAAAGGCATCTATAGACACCATAAGCCTTGGGAATTTGGCAGACAACCCATTAGATCAACTTACTCTGCAACATCTCGACATAAATAGATAAACACCTCTGACACAAACACAGAAAATCAGTTACTTAACTTCATGTTGATACTGTAATCCAAAACTTTTCGAATTCTGGTCATACAATACTCTTCCTCTATCATTTAATTGCAGGGAAAAATTTGGTTTGGCTACAATGGAGTCACATTCAGGGCATCAGTTGAAAGCTTAATCTCTAAGCACAGATGTGTAGGACTCCTGTAATTCAGGCATTTGAAGAGAGCTCAAAGCCGCCTCCATCTCCATTGGCATTAAAGGACTCCCCCGCAGCACTGGCACTAACAGAGAGCATGCATGGTAAATAAGTGACTAAACTCAACTCATACACATTGATATAATGGCAACATCTGCTTTCAAAAACATGCATCCATTGCAGCTGCCATCAGCATCCACAGACTCCTCGCTGGCTCTATTTAGCTCTACGTAGGAAGCATCATATGCATGCTTCCATCATGAAGGTTGATTTAAATGGTAGGCAGCATAATTATTGTAAAAATACCTTCTGTTTGGCTTAATTCAAAGGTAGTATCACATGAAAAGCTTTCCATCTAAGATGGGGGGAGGTTACGGGGGGAATGATGTTATGATGTATTATAATTTATTCAATACCAAAATGTATTCAGCCCAATAAAATAAAAAAGGACGATTTTACCTCATATTTTAATGTGCTATGTATTTTTATGCATTATATAGTTAGTTAACACCAAACTCTGTTGAAGTTCTTTGTTCTCACACATTTCTTTAACACTTTATACAAAAAAAATGGTGTCAAAGCAGCTTCACCGACATAAATAGACATACATAAATAGACAGGTGGAGCTGGGGGAGGTGGAGGATTTCAGAGGAACTCTAAGAGCGTCTTGCAGGACTAACTTACAGCAAACAATGAACCAGACTATTTACATGTTGAGCAAGCAATCTCATTGGCTGCAGGATCAGCAAAAGCCAATCAGCTTCAGTGTCATGCGTTAATAATGTGATTTATTGTAGATTGCATGTAAAGGACGTATCAGCTTGTGCCCTACAGAGGTTCATGACTGAACTAGATATTTGTATGTTGCAAAACTTGCTGCCTATGAAAAAAAATCTGTCCCTTATGAAGTTCCATTTTAGTTAAGATGCTGACTTGAAAGTCAGGTGTCTGTATGCTGTAGACAGCAAGATGTCTCACAGCAGCCATTGCAAGAAAATAGTACCACCTGTGTCCACAGCGTCTAATAAAATGCTCTTAACACAAATATCTGCAATACATTTGTTTTGCAAGCTTGGTTGCACTTTATTTTAAAGTACGTGCACTTACGTGTACTTACAGTGTACTTACCTAAGAAAGAACTGGGTTGTATAAGTGTTACGAATGGTGGTGCTGAGAAATATGCACGATGAGGAATAACTTTGGAATGAAGACTTTACTGAACAAACACATTGGAACTAGGAGAAACACACAACCAAACATCAACAAGAACGGACAAACACTATTGAGAACACAGGGTATATATACAGTACATGTGGCAAACAAAGAGAACTAATAAGATAATTAACGACACACAGCTGAACCAAATTAACTAATGAAGACGGCGATGATGGAAACAAGGAGTTGCGGGAAACTGAACAAAATGAACACAGAAGGAAGTCCAAAAACAAACAGACATGTAACAATAAGGTTTGGTATGGGGCAGGTTCAGGGTTAGTCCCTAGTTACTAACCAGTTATTGTAATTACTGTAATAAGTTCATAGTATGTACATGTGGAACAGAACTGTAAAATGAAGTGCTGCCGCTTAAATATGGATTCAAAGTGAATGATAAAAAATGTAAACATTAAAAATGCATAACATAAACATTTATATTTGATATATTTTTTACATGTACATAGCCAGTTATAGACATCCAATAACATCAACATTTTAAATATTTAATCACTCACACAAAAATATATAAACACATATACATATTGAAATGTTAATTAAAACATGATGTTGAGATGTGATGAGGTGCAATCTGTGATGATACTAATTTATATAGAAAGGAGTGATAAAAACTCACTGCATTGATTTTTCCAGTTATTTAGCTGCCTGTTAAACTGGATTGTGGGACTGTCTTACATAAGTTACAATCCTTAAACACAGCATCCAGAGAGAGACATACCCCTCAATAATCTTCCCTTACACAAACTGTACGACAATAATTCCTAACTTAAGAATTAGATTGCAATCAGAAAGAATTACAAAGCCAATTACAATTCGAATGCAGTGGGCTGATGCTCTGTGGACCAGACATGAAGAGTGATACAGTTACCACAGCATCAGACAAACATGCATATACAGTCAATTGTTAGAGCTATATTAAAAGCCTTATAGGGTTTGCTGGCCTGCTTGCTTTAATGTTGCTTTTGAGGCCTGGCTAAAAGGAAGAAATTAAGGGGAGGATTCATGTCATCCATACGGGGCATGTTAACAACCACAGCCACATTTCCTATTGATTCACGGCAGAGAATTCATCCCTCACACCCACATACAAGACTGGAGGTGAAAAATACATACACTTGCTCATAAAATATATAGATCTGCACTCAGAATCATGTACACACTCTTATTGACACTTGTGCATGTTTTTTTTTTACCTCAGGCAATCCACAAGCAAGAGGGACTGAACAAGTTCACCGAACAACAGATGAAGGAAACAGTTAATCAATATGCATGAAGGAAGAGAAACAGACAGAGAGAAAAAGAGAGAAAGAAAGACTGGAAAATGAAAAGGATACGCTCTGTCTGTTTCCCAAAATAAACACCCGTTCTTCATTCAGTTCAGTCATTATGCACTGACCCTTGATTTAAACCCGTCCAATTCAGCAAAGTGAAACTTTTACTTTTTGAAGAATAATGGGAACACCACGGTAAGAACAACACCTAAACAAGCTCAGCAAGTAGATGGGTGCTCAAGCAGCAACATTTCTTGTAATTGCTTGGGGAAGTCCAAACCAACAACCATAAAACCCTCAAGTTTCCTCTCAAATCGAATAAGTCTGCATGAAAGCACTGTACACAAACACGCTAACTTTTTATTTATTTTTTACCAGAATGCACTTTAAAACCTTTCCTTTCATGCGTGCTAGGTTTCAAGTGAAGGAATAAAACAACATGCAGACTATTTCTGACAAGCCAGGACTAAACAACTGTGACATTTGCATAACCAAAGGCATTTGCAATTACAATTCACCAATTAGGACATCAGAAGCTTTGTGAGAAAGCAGGCCCTCATTATGAACCCAAGAATCATACCAAGTGGGTCAGACAAAACAACATAAAGCAGGTTGGTTTAAACTTGAGCCAGAAGTAAAAAGCTGAAGCACTGATGAGGAGAGAGTGCTGCTGGTATAGTTTGGTAAAGACAGTTTAGTGCAAACCAAACAGGAACAAAGTTGGTTTGCACTTAATAATAAGTACATTAATCAACTAAAATAAATCAACAGTCAAGCTACAAACAAAAAGTGGCTCATAATTTAATCATTTCTAAGTGATTCTTTCTCCAGATTCCTTCATTAACTCAACTGATTCATTCAAACACACTGATTCATTCAGAAGTGAAATAAGTAACTGTCCTTAAAAGTGGATTATTGAATCATTCACTCATCAGATTCGGTCAACAACACTGATTATTTTAGGAACTAAACAACTGACTATCTTTATGAATGAGTCACTGAATCATTAAGTCAACCGATTCATTTAAACACAGTGATTAATTCAGTGATGAAACAAACGATTTTAAGTTATTCACTCATCCAGTCCATTCAAATACATCAACTCATCCTTATAAGTGAGTCATTGGATCATTCACTCATTCATTCAGGTTGACTATTTCTGTGTCCCAATATACATACTTATCCTATGCCCTAAAAGTATGTACTGTTTTAGTGAAGAAAAAGTACATACTTTTGACTGTGCAGAAAAGTAGTAGTGAAAATGGACAAAAATGCAACTGGCAATACCATGTCTAAAATGTAAGTTACTCAATATTAATGCCTGTTTTATAAAAGCAATAGCATATTCACGATCATGCATTCTTGAATGATTCACAAACCCTTGTGGCAGTTATATCACGCCATGTTAACTGAAAAAAAAAACACTATTTTGGAAACAGCTGAGCTGCTGTCACTGCAAAATATAATTAAGTGAACGAATCACTACTTTTAGTAAGTTACTCCCTAAAACTGCAGATAGGATAGGATCCTTTGGCACTGCGGTGGCGTTTGATAGGCGACCGCTGGGGATTTTTCTCATGAGCACATTGAGCACAAGGACACTAATAAAAGCTTTTTCTGTTGTACTCCTACCTGCATGAGGTGTCATCAGAAACGGAAGCTTGATGGGTGAGAGCGAGAGCAGGTGGAGAGGGTGAGCGGAAGAGACAGATGGTCCCTGTGTCACGTCAGAATCCATCGCCATCATGGCTGCTGCTGCCAGAGCGATGCGTTTAGAGCTTCCTCTTCGCTTAATGGCCACGGGACATCCTGAAAAGACAAATACAGACTGATAAATAGTTGACTTTGGATGTAACACTGATATAACACTGTATTTTTGCTGGTCAATCTAACAAAATGTGATAATAAATGTTTATGTTAATGGTTGCACTTGAACTGGGATGGGGAAATTGTCCCAGTAAATCAGTAAGGTCTGTGTGGATGTGGATTTTCTTCTTCATAATCAAACTATCTTTTTTCCATGTGTGTTTTCATGTTGACTACTGTTGTTTATATGAAATTATATGAAGGCAGATTGCATATAGTTATCTAGTCTTTGTTCTGGGGTTTAACTGGCTGCCAAATGTTTCTTGGACTTTGCCTTTGAGTTTTATCAAAGTGTTGGAAACCTTATCAAATCTGAACACAATCCCAAACCCTCACACACAAATATCTACTATATGTGAGTCACTCTATAACTGCACATCAGAGACATTAGAAGAAATGTGGTTTGTAACTGAATTATGTGGAGTTATGCAAGCAAAGTCAACTTCATCCACATTACATTTATGCATTTGGCAAATGCTTTTTGCTGCAAATGAAAAAAAAGAAGTGCAATGTGCATGAAGTTACAGGCAATCCATAGCCGTTATATTAGTATGTGCGCTTTCTGGGAATCAAATCCATGACCATGGTGTTACTTACTGTACAGCGAGCTCTACCAACTCCATATATCATAGTTTACATAGCATTTCATTAAAACAAATTGCAAGCCAGAGTGTTTTTTTTAAGAACTACACTGTAAAAAAAAAAAAATTTTGAAAGGAAATAAAAATGATTGGAGATTACTGGAGTACGTTTTACAGGAAAATACCATTTCAGTATTTCTACTTCAAAATGTCACATTCATTTCAATGTGATACATGCCGTTTGTAATTACTTGAGAAGTTTTCACTCAGCAATTTCTGAGTGAAAACTGTTTCCACGTGATTTTTTTCAGTGAAAAGATCTAAAACTGATTCTATGTGTAATCCCGAAGCTATTGAATGTAAACATGAACAACAGCAGTGACTCCCATAAAGCACAGCGAATAACACTCCGGAATACACTCCAGCCACACCATCTAATGACTTGTGTATTTGTATACGTTTGAACATTGTATTTTACATTATAATCAATGAAAAAAAGTGACACATTGAATTAAAATGGGACATTTTGAAGTAGAAAGACTGAAATAGTACTAATATAGTATTTTTTTTACGGTGTAAATACCTTGCTGGTTTTCATGATTTTTACTATATTTGTTGCTCACATGAAGGTTTCGATGTGATTTGCTTTGGTTCATGGTTTAGAATTCTTTCTTTTTGGGTGTGTTTTTGCCTTTATTATGATAGGACAGTAAGCAGACAGGAAGCAAAGTGGGAGAGAGAGAGGGGGGACGGGATCTGGAAAGGTCCGTGAGCCGGGGCTCGAACTCGGGTCGCCCCAAGCGCTATTTGTCATGGTTTAGAATTCTTTATGGCAGATGTTTTTGAAATGCCTAGCCGAAGTGGATGGTAGTTGTGCTCTACAATGTACCTAACTTCACTGTGTTGTCAAAACCATGATGAAGATCCCTTATTAGTCACCTGGGTGAGCTAACACACACATGCTCGTCTCATCTCCACCGTTTCCAGCGCCTGCCTCCCCTGAGTGAGGGAAATGCTATTTAACGAAACCTTGAAGAGATCTTTGGAGTGAGCAGGCGGGGTGTTTCTTCCACGCTGAGCAGCTGAAACACTTTATCTAATGGTACAGAGTGGGCGGATCAGAGCCAACCAGAGCAGTTAGCATGCACATGTAGCGCACTAGAAATCAGGCCACCTGGGAATATATCATATGGAACCGCTCCAGCACATATTCACTCTCCCATACTGCGGGAACGCTTTAGAAGGCGGAAACACAGAGGGTTGGGGAGGGAGGAATACTCTGTCATCTGACAGCTGAGGCAAAGGGTATGGGGACTGTGGATTAAACTCTACTAACCTTTTAGCTTGAAAGTAATGATAAATGTGGATCTAACTGCTTCACTTTAATACCTAGCCGCTGGAGATGAAGTGACAGGTGCACAGATCACATCAACAATGCATCGTTCATCAGGAAGCGCTCTCCGCGGACATGACGTGAAATGGAAACCTTGAATTATACATCCACTGAGGGCTTCTCTTGAGAGCCACCCCAGCACGCCATGTGACTTTAGCAGAGGTAAATCCTCAGAAGTAACACTGCTCGGAAAATAGCACTCATGATATATAATAAAACATATTTCTTTATTTTGTCCCTGGGTGCTGCTTTTTGACATGTTTAACAAAGAAGGAGAAACACTATAAATATTACGGTGGCCAAAGGCTGCAGGAATGAGGGCATTTTCCCAAGGGGAGCAATTATTGCTGTGCTCCTAAGAAGTGTCCTCAACCCTGCCTAAAACAAGTCCTTACGATTTATGCTTTCACAAGTTACGTTTGAACCACAGTCAATGTTTGTTTCGACATCTCAGCCATTTACCCCATGATAGTATACAGCATATCTGAGTGACTCTTCGAGCTGTACAGTAATGAACTCTCCCAGAGATGTTTCTTTTTGTTACAGTATATGAAAGTTGCATGTATTTTCCCTTATCCCAGATACTTCCACAGAGGTAATATACTATAATATTTAAATAATAATATTTCATATCTATCACAAAAATATGAACATAGCAAAGAAGTAAAAAATCAAGAAGCTTTTTTTTTTTTGCGCAATATATATTTATTTATAAACTTTCCCTTAGTCACCACAACCAACAGTTTGGGCACTAATAAATTTGTTTCTAAAGTTACAAAATGACAAATATAAGACAAGAAAAGCGTTAAAGGTCAAATTAGGCAAATGGGAGATTGTTTCCGCCACGGAACAAAAAAACTGCATCATAAATCACATAATTTTTTACACCTCACAATTCAGAATGTTTTTTTTTTGCAGAATTGTGAGCTATAAACTCACAATTGCAAGTTAAAAAATCAGAATTGCAAGATATAAACAGTTTTGAGGAAAAAGTCAGCTCACAATTCTCTTTTTCTTGCGATTGCGAGTTTGTTAGTTGCAATTGTGGGTGGGAAAGTCAGAATTGTGGGGGAAAAACTTGCATAATTGCAAAAAAATAAGGTACAATTGCAAGTTTATATTTCACAAAATATATTATTTCTCAGAATATATATATATATATATATATATATATATATAGATATTATAAATGTTGCCAACTAACTAATATAAATAAGTTGTGAGTTGTAGGATAATAAGTACAAAAATAAATTACTAAAACTAAAATAAAAATAAATTAGAGCTAAACAGAAATATAAAAAACACAGAAAACTAATAAAAATTACAAAATCACATCAAATAACTAAAACTTAAACAAATTAAAATGAAAAATAAAAGCTAATTCAAAATGTGTGTGTGTGTGTGTGTGTGTGTGTGTGTGTGTGTGTGTGTGTGTGTGTGTGTGTGTGTGTGTGTGTGTGTGTGTGTGTGTGTGTGTGTGTGTGTGTGTGTGTGTGTGTGTGTGTGTGTGTGTGTGCGTGTGTGTGCGTGTGTGTGTGTGTGTGTGTGTGTGTGTGTGTGTGTGTGTCTGTGTTGACTTCTAAGTGCGACATGTTTCTAGCAATCTCTCCCATCTCTCTCAGGGGGTCTTGTTTCAGAGAAATTGAGCAGAAAGATTCAGGCCAAGACAAGGGTAAATGTAGCGGGAGCCTTCAGCGCTCTGGAGCTGTCCGTCCTGCTGCGGTGCTGAAATGGTGAGTGATTGCACTTATGAAACTTTGGGCCACTTATGTGTGCTTCAGACTACACTGCCATCATCTTGATCCACAAAGAGGCTCTGTGTCAGAGTCTCTGTCTCTCTCACTATGCTGTCCTCCCACTGCTACCTTAGTTACCTGGTTAACAAACCACCTACTACAACTTATTCTGTTGAATTATGCCATCAGTCTCCCCAAACTCCTTCTGTAACATAAAGGCCAAATAATAATGCTGAGCACCTCTTTTCAGGGTAAACGTGGATTGAAGGTAACTGCATGAAGAAGAGGCTTTTAACGGTAATTTATGAAGTAAGAGAGTTGAGTTGAGAAAGAAGTTTGGCGGAACAACAATTTTAGTAAATCGGTTTTGAAGTCAACATGACTTTCTTAATGGAATAGTTCAACCAAACATCAAAATCTGTTTACATTTGCTCCTTTACTCATGGGTTTCTCAAAAGCACTATAAAAGTGGCACATTATTTTGCTTCGACATCTTCTAAAACTTTGCTTTTTAAATACATGGAAAAGGAACAATGAAACCTTTTCAACTTTTTTTGATCCATGAAAAAAAAAGAGAAAGTCATACAGGTTTCAAAATACATAAAAGTGAGAAAAAATGATGACCTTATGTTCAATTTTTTGGCGAACTAATCCCTTTAATGCGCATTTATGATCATACTTTGCACAATCAATCTGCCCACTTTAGGAAAAAGTTTTGCCTTTAAATCTAAATCTAATTTAATAACGTTCTCTGCCTTTGAAATGACTTTATATGAGCATGTTGCTAAAATAATCTATTTATCTGCCATTTACTGTACCATTGACTAATAATTCTAATAACCATTTTCGAACTGTTCATGAGTCTGTAAAGCACTTTGGTCAACTTGTGTTGTTTTTAAACGTGCTTTAGAAATAAATATATGAATATATGAATAAGTTACTAAAGCACTGTTTCCATGGAGCTCTGACCGTGTGTTTTAACCTTTCCATCGACAGAAATGGCCAGGGATGTATTTACCTAAACCGTGCATACTTACTGATTATCACACTAACGTGAATCAAGAACAACACAGAATAAATAAATCAGTGTAAATATTAGTTTATCAGTGAATGACAAAAAGCAGGAGAATGTTTTAAATATTAACTTAAGTCTCTTTTAGATTTCCAACCCAGTCTCTTGTTCATGCATACTAATGTATCTATAGCACAAATTCAGTTTGACACTTTAAAGGTTGCTTTTGGACCTTTAAAATTAAAATCCAGGAAGGTTTAGGGGTCTTGGCCAAGGTAAAATGCATTGCTGGGATATGAACAAGTGCCAATATGTATTGATTTGAAATTGTGTTTGCTGGCTGATTTGCCTTAATGGAGGGCAAAAGAATTGCAGCATGCTCTGCATACACATTTTCAATCAATGAAAGTTATTGCATGGGTTTTATGAATAACATGCATGTAAAAAGTGACTTATCAGATGTGAATATCAGACCAAATTACACTATTATGATCAATATGGACCCAGCTAACAGGGAACTCAGAATTTGTTCTCAGAACCAAATGTTCTTCTAGTAACATCAATAGAACGGTCGTTCAAAGTTATCTGGTCTTTAATAATTTTCTCAAAATGTTGGCACAAAATTTTTAATTATACATCGTTCATGGAGCATTTTTCATAACTAAATGGGAACGTTAGCACGTTAGCTGTATAGTGTCAAAAGACCAGGCTGGATATTTCTAAGGGCCAAAATCTTTGATCCTGGAACAACATTCCTGTCCGGAAACATAGTCCTATCCCTACTCCTAAACCTAATCTTACCCATAATTTATCCCCCAAATCAAAGGGAATTGATAGGTGAATAACACTGATGTAGAAGCACATGAGTTGTAAGCCTACACTTGACATAAACTGTTAACAAGTCCCTCAAATCGTATTGATTGATTGATTGGAATGTTGTTCCGGGATCAACAAAAATATTAATACAGGAACATGTTGCACTTGGTGAAATCAGGTTCTGCAACAAGTGTGCAATCAAAAGTCAAACTCAAACGATCAAGTACATATCAGCAATTGGACCATCTGGGTCTGCTTTTACTTCCAAGTCATTTTAAGGGAAACATCTGCCAATATACTTAAAGTAAACATCATTAAGAGCTCCATTATTTCTCTTGAGCTATTAAAAGAGGAATCTATGACCAATACAATCATGTGGGTTTGGCTGATGTGCAGTATAATTTGCTTAAATATGGATTGCTTGAGACACCGCTCAACAGATTGTGCCCTTGAAAATGACCTAAAAACTCTTTTATAGACATTAACTCCCCCTGAAAGTCATTGTTTAATTCACACAATATGGAGCTCCACAGTGTATAATTAGTATTCACATGTAGTCTGCAGTAAAAGTGTGACAGACAAATCAATGTTTCTTATTTCAAATGTGGCTAGAATTCTGTTTGGACTAGATCGAGTCATATGCTGTTGCACTGCAGTGGATTCTTCTAGCACAGCTTAAGTAGACAGAGTTTATTTCTGTTTCTTTCCCATTTTGATGTTCTACAATGAATGGTGTGTTATTGATTTCAGGCTTCTAATGAGATTAAACTGTTTCTCAAATGTTCGGTTATGAATCTCATGGTGGCACAAAATAAAAGCATTAAAAGTTCCATGTGAAGGTGTTTAAAGCCTCATTAAAGTTCCCATGAGAGCTCCGGCGTGATCCATTCAAGGTGGGCCGTTCTGGCTTCAGTGCACACTTCTAAATCGCCTGCTCCACTTTTAAACTCTATTTTCCAGAAGCTGCGTATTTCTTGACAAGGCAACCAGAGTGACTTTTCACGTTCCATTAGCTCCTGTCAATAAGACCAGGCTAAAATTCATGAAGATGAAAAATTAGATTTTGGAGCGGGTCTGCGAAGCAGAGGAATGGTGGGTTAAAGTAAAAATGACTTTTTGGCCTAGAAACCACAGTGTAGAACCTGAAAATGCACACAACAGAATGAGCCCTTCTCAGGAAAGCCCTCAGGAAGCATTTCAATGCTTTCACCTAGATGATAAATGAACGACCCTGAGCGAGCTAAAATAAAGCCTGAACTAGTTTGGCTGTCTAAAACATGGAGGCATTTTTTCTACTCCAACTTCATTAATTGCTACAAAACTAGTGTAACATTTCAATTGATTGCTTAGTTTTGATCAAATACTGGAACTAAATAATTGTCATGTATTTCGATGTTTCCAGCACCGTTATTCAGCAGTGCTGTGGCGATAGATAGATAGATAAATAGATAGATAGATAGATAGATAGATAGATAGATAGATAGATAGATAGATAGATAGATAGATAGATAGATAGATAGATAGATAGATAGATAGATAGATAGATAGATAGATAGATAGATAGATAGATAGATAGATAGATAGATAGATAAACTTGGATATTTAAGTAATTTCAACTAAATTATTTAAAAAACTGACTTTAAAAAATGAGTTGAATCTTGATTAACTTATAAAAAAGCAATGTACAGTAATAACATATGTTGTCATAACTTATTGATCATATAATTGTTTACAGTAAAAATGAAAAATGTCTCAATCATTTACTGCTGACTTCTTATGTTTATGCTCATATATAAAATGTCATTGTTTTCACTTTTTTAACTCGTTCTGTGTTTTTACCTTTCCATCAACACCCTAAATTATCCCTCAGAGACAGCACACTATTATATTCCATAAACCATATAACTGTACTTATTGATTTTCACGCTGATGCAAATCAAAACGGACGAACACATGACAAATAAATCGACATAAAATATTTGTTTATCGGTACATGACATCCAGCGGCAGTGGTGTTATGGATCGATACGTAGCTTCAGAACAGGGAGAGGAACCTTCAAAAGGTGGAGTGTAATGGCCCTGAGGGATAAACTGCACTGAAGATGGAAACGTACGTCTGAGTTATTACGCCTTCTATTTTGTACTGGACATATTTCTTATTTCCTTTGGTTAGATGTAAACACTGTAGAGCACATATTATTAATGATGGACCTGGAACGCATGGCTGGCGGCAGATTCTGTGCTGGGTAGATGAAGAATGCCCGAATACCAGGAAATTATTTGCTTCTGATATTGATTTGCTCTGTTTTCATTATGCCACAATTGTATGTACGCGTTTACAGGCTTGCACCTTCAACAATCATTTTCTGAACACACCCTCTTATCAGCGCATTTTTCTTTGGTCTTGCTTTATGGAAAAAGTAATTAGTAAAAACTAAAATATTAAGTTATTTTAAATGGTAAATCTGTAGAACATCGTTTTGACTAATATCTGTTTCCCTCCAGTGACGTGTGTGCATGCAAGTTGTATTTCTATATACTTTAATCTCTTAAGCCTGCAACACACTCTAAGTAAGTGTATACAGATGTTTCTATCTACCCAAGATCCATTTTGTGGATCATTTCAAAATGTTAGACTGAAGTTCGTAACAAAACATAAGTGAATGTATCATTCTAACTGTTGACACAAGAGTACATTGTTTTCTTCTAAATGTATTCATTACATATATACATTTGGCAGATGCTTTTATTTTGAAATTACATTGAATTGGGAGTTGAACCCATGACATTGGCGTTGATATGCTATACAGTTTGAGCTACTGGAATGTACAATTTACTACATCCAATTGTCTCTTTCAAATACATTTTCAGTTGAAAAATCTGCCAATTGTCTCTTTAAGGTGAAAAATCTGGCAGGTGAATTTTCAGGTGGAAAATTAGACAATTGTCTCTTTCATGTGATTTTCTAGGTGAAACATTTGCCCATTGTCTCTTACATGTATAAACAATCTACCAATTGTCTCTTTCAGGTAAATTTTCAGTTGAAAAATCTGCCAATTGTCTCTTACTAGTGAATTTTTCAGGTGAAAATCTTCCAATAATTGACTCTTTCAGGTGAAAAATCTGGCGATTGTCACTTACAGCAGAATTTTTTTTTTTTTCATGTTTATAGCTGAATAATAATACCAGAATATACAGTTCTGCTTGTGGATATCTATTTCGACTTGCAAGTACCTTATAAACCTAGAATATCTTTGCGAGATTTGATGCAACTAACCTTTAAAACCAGTGATTAGCTCTTCAGAGACGTTCATGTTAACCTAGTACCAGATAGCAAATTGGAACTTCGATTTTGGGATCGTAGCTGCCAGTTTTGTGTGCAATGTGCATAAGAAAGTCAGTTAAAGAACTGTGGGTGTGACAAGTGAGACTAATACTGTGTTCCAGGCTTATTAAAATCGCCGGAAAACACTGTAGTATGACAGATATCAGCAATATGAGAGAAAAAAACAGTCCTACAACACTCTTTTTAAACAAAAGGCAAATGCTGTGCGCGCCACCAATTTATCACGAGAATTTCTAGCAGCCCTAATAAAGTACGCTGTTACCTGAGGGAAAAGCTCTTAAACTGATGCTGACCTCTGTGGGTGTGTTTGCAGACGTCAAGAACTTCCTTTTCCCTGCGGTAAGGAAGTGTAACTACGAAGACACAAATTGGACTTCCTCACAGTGTTCTTCGATTGTGAGAACGCCACACACCCTCTGGCACCAATTATTGCCTCGACTCACCCTCATCAACGGCTCAAGCCCGTGAGGAGGACTTTGTAAGAACAACTCTCAATACCACTCCAGAACTGATTCCCGGACACAGACATCTACCTTCTGAAGTTCAATTTTTCCCCAAAGCTTTGTTGTACTGAGGGTGAATAACTATCACTTTGTAACTGACGCAGAGGTGTGTTCAAAAAAATGGTTTGATCCATTCACCCTTATGTCGAGCTAAGCTCATCAAAGGTGGAGACAAAGATCAAGTAGATTTTCTAATTCTCCAGATCAAAGATCAACTTTCTAATTCTCAGGCAACTTGCCTGTGGCCTAGAGAAACAGACAGGCAACAGACGGGCTGAATGCTTATTTTATGCCCCAAAAGAGTTTTGGATGTTTAAAGAACAGTTTTGAGGTGCCAACATAATTTCATGCTCCTTTCTAACTCCACGATGGCCTATTCCTGAATGTAAAATAATAGTTTGAAGGCTTCCAGAGAACTTTCCATTAGAGGTCTCCGCGGGAGCCGCGTGTCGCGACGCAAAACAGTGCGGCGCGGGACAAATTTTGAAAGGTCATTGCGGGAGCGGGCGGGATGATGAGGTGCACTTGCGGGTGCGGGCGGGAGGGATGATACGCTGCACTCCCGCAAATTAAATATGAGTGTAAAGTAAAATATATAAATGAGGGAGATTCTGATTGGCAGCAATAAAAACGTTTTAAGCAGCCTAAACTTGTGAATGTTGTCGGGTAGGGCGGGGCCTAATCTCACGCACACTTGTTTAGAGACAATTCCTTCCCGCTGCTCCGTGTTCGAATTCGAAAGCTAGTTCAAGTTCAAAATAGACAGCATGGACGAGGAACAGAGCGCCTCTAGTGCTTCAGATATAGGCCTAAGCGCTTCAGATGTAAGTACTTCTCGTTTCGTGTTTTGTGATCACATTTTAAATGTTTAAATGGCCTGGGATATAGTGAAGTCTATAATATAGTAGATACGAATGATCCGTTTTACAAATGTTCCTATGTGTAGGCAATGCCTAAGGCTGTTTTTATGTTACACGTTAAGCCTAATGGATTTTGGGCCGATTAATGTTTATCTTTGTTGGCGTTAGTTACTGATGCCTATTTAATGTTTTGTATGGTTGAACATATGCAGGCTTACCAATAAATATGTTACCAAGTAGGCTATTGGTAAGGAATTTTGTGCGCACGCATTTTTTCCCCCAAGACCTTTCATCAGACAGAAAGTGCGGGCGGGAGCGGGACATTATATCACAGATGCGGGCGGGAGCGGGACTAAAAATGACAAATCTTTGCGGGAGCGGGACTGAACACTGCGGGAGCAGGCGGGAGCGTGTCTGAAAATTGTGTCCCGCGCAGGTCTCTACTTTCCATTCCATAAAATATTCAAGTTGTTTCCTCATTCATGACCTTCACAACAGCATGCAAGAACGTAATATTAACCAAAATCTAACTTTAAATATATACACCAATTGTTAACCTAATGATAAGATGCTCAGGAGCACAAAAACATCAGTCACAACAAACAGATTTGCATACATGCATGAGAAACAAGTAAGTTTCTCTAGTCTCAATGTTTTTTCAGTCACAGAAACAGACTGCTGATGTTTTTTGGGTTATGGGGTGTAGAGATATGATTTTGGGATGATGAAGCATACAGAGGTAACCATGAACCGAAGTATTTGACAGATGGCAGCAGACTCCACTTCCACACCCACATCTTATTTCCATCATAATATTTGTCACCTCAATTCCACAAAAAAGCCCTCAATGGGTTAGGAAAAGCACACGCTACAAGACCAAAGGTTGACAACCTGCTCACGTGTAGAGATTCATAATTTCTTGTCTGCCATGTTATTGCCGATATGGTGCTCAGGGGTGCGGCCAGGGATTTTGGGCCCCATGAAAAAATAGGTACTACTGCACCCGTTCAATTAATAAAATCGATCTCTGGGGCCCCTAAAAGTGTGTGGGCCCTTAGAATCGTCCTAACTTTTCCCCCCTTAGCGGCGCCCCTGATGGTGCTTACTTAAAACAACAGTTCAGGCGAAATTAAAATTCTTTCTTTTTGTTCCACTTTTTGTTCCTTTTTGTACCTCTACACAGCTATTTTTCACTATATATACTGTGGGTATTTATACCGGTATACAGTAGCCTATATATACTGTATATATCGGAGATACTCAAACTGGGTTACTGCTTCGCCTAGAGAAAGTCTAAACTTCAGAGAGAGATTATTCAGGGTGGTATATCAACTGTCATCAGCTATAGAAAGAGACTTTTTCAAACCTCATTGCTAGCCGAAACGGCCGAAACCTACTAGAATATGTTGTAAAGAATGTATAGAGAATGTAAGAATGACTCACCCCCTTCTACACAACACATACTGTATTTACACAGAGTCTCTCTCATACTGTCAGGATAAATGCTCCCATGGCCTCTGTTTGCCTTTGAACTAGAAATAGAACAATCTACGAAATAAGGGATATTGGACATATATAGTTGGGTGGACTGAACACATACATTCTACTCAGTAGTTCTGTTCCCTAAAGTGAGCTCCCTACCTACAGCAATATAAGGCTTTATATATATATATATATATATATATATATATATATATATATATATATATATATATATATATATATATATATATATATATATATATATATATATATATATATATATATATATATATATATATATATTATAGATTATATACTCAAGATGAACTGAAGGAGACCAGGGGAAAAATATTGAAGAGTTTTACATTCACATTTACAATATGTTCAGAATGTCTATTGTCTTTATTAACACGTTTCAAACCTTCCCTCTATTCGAAAGCACACTTGAAGTGTTAAAGATGTAAAAGCGCAAAAGAAAAGGTCAAAAATGTACCGTCAGTTCAGACTCTGTGCTGCTATTCCATTCACTTTCACTCATTAAAGACTTTGCGGCCTGAAAGACAGAAAACCCTCAACAGGAGTGAACTTTTCATCTCTCAAGGACTAATCTTTGAATGGCACATGAGTGTATCTACAATCTAATTCATCACTGCCTATACCTGAAAGCATCTACAGCTAAAGACTTATGATCAGGGAAGAGCACAGGTGTAGCACACTGACTCTCTGCTGGAGGACAAGAGTGTTTAATATTAAATGCAGAGCTGGTACACTGCTCAGCCAACTCAGCTCTATCTGAATCAGCTCTGGTCTGTTTTTAATTGAACTTGTTCACTGTTCACTTAGGAGAATATTTTAAGGGTCACTTCATGCGTTTCGATTGGATTACTAGGTGTGTACATTTACACACTTGACCCTCTGTAAACCAGAATAAGTTGGCAAAACTCAAAAAAATGCATAATCATTTACATCAACATTGTTACATCGAGTTTATGGAAGCAGAACTGGCAGATTTTATTTTGTACTCATGCATTTTAATTGTTCTCATCTTTAAATAAGTTAATTCAAACATTAAACTTAAAATTATCATGTAATTTTAACTTTAGTATTTTTAGAAGTGGAACAGGAACTGTTGTTTTTTACTAGCAAATTCAGTAAGTGCTATTCTGTCCCTTGCTATTTGGCAACACAATGCTTTGAAAGCATTAGTATAGCCATTACTGAGTACAGCTGTAACACATATACAATTTACCTGTATTCAAACCAAGCTCATGCTCTACTAGTCACCATGATAGTAACCCTCCAAAAAAAAAAAAACATAACAGGAACTCTTCTAAATTAGCATAGCAAAACATTAAACACTACTAAATCTCCCACTTAACATTGATCTTGCACAAAATAATTATATATTTTAGCACTTACTCTCCCTTGCGAAAGTCAAGGCAAAGTGTGATGGGAAATAGAAATCTCAGTCCAGTTTCATTTAAACTTAAGTTTGTCTAAATTAAAAGAAACAAGTTCATAAAACTCAAAACAGTGAAATAATTCCGATTACTTAAAATTTGTCAGTTTTGGGAACTCAAAAGAAATAGAAAATTCTAAATATTCATAAAAGTTCATTTGATTGAACTAATTTGTTTTATTTAAGTTTACCCTACTCAAAGCGATTAATTATTTTGAGCATTAGGGTTTACATAAATGGATCTGATACCATTCCCACACTACTGATCACTCAGCTTTCAGACTTCTGTATACTGTATGCCAATGTAAACTTTGCAAGTTTAACTTTTTTAAATAAATGTATTAAATCATGTGTATGTGCATTTTTTGCCAAACTCTGCTATACAAAAAAAGTGCACTGAAAATTTGTTTCATAAAAATACTTATTTATAATGCATAATAACAGCCAGAGAGGGATAAATAGTTCTTCTATACTCCTTTATAGATAAACACCAGTTTAAACACATGCATTAACTTTTTAAAAGGTATAGTGTTCAAAATATATTGCAAAACCCTAAGATGATGACCCTAATGACCCTAAGATGGGTAGTATACAAATCGTCATATACATCTGTCAGGTTACCAGAATCAAATGGCATAATTCGTTTTCTACTGCATACTCATAGGTCTTCATTACACACTCTCAAGCAGTCTTTACTGCATGCTCTAGTTGATTAAACCACACTATGATTGAAAATGAGCTGAAATTTGAAGTAATTTCAGTTTAATTTCATAAGCACAAATCAACCCGCCTCTCTTCCCACACATAAACACAAAAACAGAGTGACAGCCTCTCTTCGGTTTTCGCTCCGTAAAATCTCAGTTGACAATCCTCCAATATTGTTACATCAAGTTAAATAAGAAGATTAACATTACAAAGGAAAAACTGTTTAAAAAGAAACTAGAAGCAGAAAGTGAAATAGTCTAGGGAGCAAATAGAAAACAGAAAGCTTTCTTTAAAAAAAAGAAGTCCTCTGATGAATGTTAGCTAAACTGCTAGCCAGAATCACAAAGGTAGAGAAATGGGTGCTAGGATCGTAAATTCTCCCTCCTACCTGAAACACGCCTAGGTGTCAAAAGTAGAGTGTGGATATTCCTGGAGGCTGCAGCTGGCCTACATATGCTCAATGCTGTTTGATTTGTCCTCAGCAATGGTTTTTCCTGACGCTGGAAAATTCCCATTTCTTCTGGACTGATCCAGGTGGTTTCAAGAGCCAAAGTGTTGTTGTTTAGATAAAACTGCAAATGAGAAATGAGAAATCCTGTGCAGTTACAGAATGGCAAAAAAATGAAAGAGTCCGAAGAACAGTTGTTCATGCCCACAAGCGGATATGAGGTTTTGTGCTTGATGGATGGATGGATGGATGGACGGATGGATGGATGGAGGGATGGAGGGATGGATAGATAGATGGATGGATGGATGGATGGATGGATGGATGGATGGATGGATGGATGGATGGATGGATGGATGGATGGATGGATGGATGGATGGATGGATGGACGGATTGACTAATGGATGGATGGATGGATGGATAGATGGATGGATGGATGGATGGATGGATGGACGGATTGACTAATGGATGGATGGATGGACGGATTGACTAATGGATGGATGGATGGATGGATGGATGGACGGATTGACTAATGGATGGATGGATGGATGGATGGATGGATGGATGGATGGACGGACGGATTGACTAATGGATGGATGGATGGACGGATTGACTAATGGATGGATGGATGGATGGACGGATTGACTAATGGATGGATGGATGGATGGATGGATGGATGGACGGATTGACTAATGGATGGATTGACTAATGGATGGATGGATGGACGGACGGATAGATGGATGGACGGATGAATGGATGGACGGATGGACGGATGGATGGATGGACGGATGGATGGACGGACGGATGGATGGATGGATAGATGGATGGATGGGCGGATGGATGGATGGATGGATGGATGGATGGATGGATGGATGGATGAATGGATGGATGGATGGATGGATGGATGGATGGATGGACTGATGGACGGACGGATGGATGGATGAATGGATGGATGGATGGATGGATGGATGGATGGATGGATGGATGGATGGACGGATGGATGGATGGACGGATTGACTAATGGATGGATGGATGGATGGACAGATTGACTAATGGATGGATGGATGGATGGACGGACGGACAGATGTTCATTCCCCAAAACCAAATATGATCAATTACTGTGAATGCATCCTTTACCTTGTAGTCAGGCACACGTTTCTCCACCCAGCCCTTGCCATAGTGTGGAGGCAGGACAGTCCGGTATACGTGAGGAAACACTGGAAGTAGATCCACACTTGCAGAAGGCTGGTAACCCAACACATGAGGCCTGGATGGCATCTCCCACTGGGATAGACAAGCAGAAGAGAAGTACAAATTACCACTGAGATCTTTCAGATCCATCTTATTGTAACTGAATCATAAAAGACCTAGCTGGGATACTCTAAAAGCTGTCAAGAAATAATTTTGGTTGCAGGGACTTTGGAGATTTATGGAAAAGTTATGGTATTCTGTGAAAAAATCTTTTTTGGCATGACACCTGCTGTTCTTCACCAATTTCACCAACTACAACAGAATAAATTATAAAGTCCCAAGTTTCAACACAAAACATCAATGTTTTTCCTCATAACGTTGATGACAGCAGACTTTGGACCAGTGAAGGTTTAATTACTACAGTTTAAAATGACGACCTCAATCACGGCCATATCAATGTCATCTCAATCAATAACTCCAGAGAAACTATCCACTTTATTTTTCACTGCGGAAGTTTTCTTTGAATGAGCAAGACTTCCGATTCATTAGCCACTATAGGGAAATAACGAGAAGAACGACAAAGTGCAGTAAACAGTCAAATAATTTACGCTACAGACCAGTGTGTTTATAATTGCGACAATACATAAACCCTCCTATTATCCTTGGGGTCAATTTGACCCCATTCAATGTTTAACGTCTGTAAATACATAATTTTATTTATTTTTTTTTGCTTCAGATTGAATGACTTTTCCTAATTTAATGGGGACAACTCTGTAAACATAAAATTAACCTGCTAATATTTTTTCAAAGTCCTGTACACATTTTGTAGCATCGGTGTTCCTTGGGGTCAATTTGACCCCAGGCTCTTTTAGTTGTATAATAAAACAGAAGAAATATTAAAAATGTCAACTTAAAAGGTTACTTAAGTAGTCAACAAAGACATAAATTACCTGAGACAAACCTTTGTAAAAAAAAAAAATTATATTGTGGAGGTTAAAATTACTGGGGTCAAATTGACCCCAGTAGGTAAAAAATGTTATCAGATTTGAGGGTAACGGGAGGGTTAAAATAATGTGGTAAGAAATACCAGTTTGCAATATCAAGCAGCAAAATGAGCTGTTTTGTAGATCTAAAAATAACTGGAAGCGGATTATACCGGGAGCCAAACACATTCAATTTACAAATGGCCACATCCACACTTATGTGAAACAATAAGGTGCAAACCGCTACACCTCTTGTTAGTGGTTCTTAGAAGAAAATGTTCTCTACAGAACCTTAAAGGGCTCTGTCAGGCACCTCATGAACCTTTTAGGGGTTCCCATCATGGGACTATTTTATGGATTTAGTTTGAGTCACTTTAACTTTACTAAAATGTTATGAATTAAGCAGCCCACGAAAGTACTTTATCATTAGAAAGATTTGAATTTCTTGCCATACGTGAAAGCATTATGCAATAATTTAAGACATTTCTTCTTATGTGACCTTTTTGGCATAAAGGGTTCTTTGAAACTGAGTCAAGAACCCTAGGGTTCTATATAGTTTTCTAAAGAGCAAAAAGTCGTGAAACTTTTTTTGTGGAAAGAAATTGACCTTTTATTTTGAAGAATGTAAAAAATGTGATGATTTGATCTTGAAGTATTCAAGATGATCTTCATTTATAAGAATAAAGGTTCTTTGTTGGCATTACTGGTTCCATGAATAACCATTTAACATTTTTTAACATTTTGATATCATATTGACTTCAAATGATAGTTGTGTGCTTATACTGAGGTTGGAAACAAAACAACAGCATCCAACAATAAACAATCCTAAAAAATAAAGGTTCTTTATTGGCATCGATGGTTCCATAAAGAATCTTTTGTGAAATGGAAATTTCCTAACTTTAAGAGTATAGCATCGCTGTGAGTGTTCATTTTTGAATGCTGTTATATTGGCTGAACTGGCCTTCAACCTCAGTATAAGCACACAACAATCATTTGAAGTCAATATGAAATCTAAACTGGTCTTTTTAACACCCTTTTCTGATTATTTGTCAAAACCACCTTTCATATGGATATTTCATGATCCAATAGACTCTTATGGAGTCCAAATGGTCATTGTACTTCAAAACACATCATATTACAAAAAGAAGCTTGGTTGTGGCCATCATTTCATGTTGAATTCTCTGCAGATTATGCTGCATCTGTATCTTCTGCATTCAGGATGACATCCCATTCTAGTTTGCTCGGCTCTGCGTCAATGCCTTTCTGCAGTAGCAGTCAATCAAAGACTTCTGAAGGGTGTCTGCAACTCAAAGTCTCTGTTTAAATAATATACTCTTGGCTCCCACTGTCTCTGTCTCTCTCTTTATCTCTGGTTTCAGTGCAGTGCTATTGAGGTAATGTTTGTCGCCTCCTCTGAACGGCTCTTTAATGATGAGAAAGCACAAAGTTCTTAACCCTTGGGATGTGAAGTAGTGGTGATCATGCCTCTGCCCGGCACACAGATTAAATGTCAAGCCGAGTTTGAGTCGTGAGGGGGATTCAGCTGCGGATGTAAGGGTCATCCTGAACACACCGCCTCTAGTGGTAATACAGAGGAACTGAAGGGAGATGATGCACAGAATTTTGATTTTCAGCTTGAACAGTTCACCAAAAGGGATGCTGATAAAACGTTATCAACATCAAATCATGTCCTGCACATCTCAATTCCTCCTGTCCATCGTGTTAGGCATATTCAAGCAGCTGCGAGGTTGACTATAACTGTTCAAGAAATCTGTTTCTAGATTTAATCAAGACCTTTATTGGAAAGACATCTTGATTTTCATTATCACAGCAAGTCAAAATGCCTAGATCAAGAGTAAAACAACCCAAGAAACAAAACTGCAGTAAAGGAATTAACTAGACACTCGCTTGTAATAATGCAAAAAAATAATGAATTAATCAAAAATAAAATAAAAACACATATGTTGCTTTAGCTTCATAATTATGCATGTGCATAATGTATTTGGCTTTTCTTTTTGTACCAATCATTTAAAACTCAATTAGTTCTCTGATTTACAATATATTTTTTACATTTACTGCAGTCAGTCAGCATATAGCTGAAGAATTCAATACACAAATGACCGTAAGATCACTGTCTAATCTGTTTTGACAAAGAAAAAGTAAATAGATTAAATAGGCAATATTATTCCACCACATTCACGCTATAATTTGTGGTAATGACCTCTGACTTTTGGCCAAAAGGAGAACCATTAAAATAAACAAAATAATAATAAAAAATAAATAAATATTTTAGATTTTAGTCCGTTTCCTTTTGAGATCATCTAAATGCGAGTGTTCTCCTACTAGTTCACAAACTATACTCATGTAATATTAAAACATATTTATGACTCATCTTTTTCACAGGGCTGTATAGTTTAATTCTCCCTAGAATGTTCATCTCCCTAACATCACAGAAGCAAGTAGTAAATCGTAATGCACTGTGTGATGCAAACTAAAGGCTTCTGACTATTTAAAAAATCATGAGCCCTTCACATTCCCTTCCCAGCTCCCTGTTTCAGGTACAGTAATATCTCAATGCAGAAAAGAAAATGGCACTTGTCAAGGCACAGGGTTAGTGCATCAAGGTGATTTCTTAATGCCTTTTATGAGAGATCATGCAATATTTGCACTATTACAAATACAAATTCCAGTAAGAATTGAATTACTTTTCAGTACATTTGCAGCTAGAACATGAATTAAAGGCATTTAATCATCTTATCATTGGGGCAATTATAAAGCATTTAATTACATTATAAAACTAGTGAACTGTCCTGAGTCAAAAAAATGAAAAATGTTGCACGTGCAAAGTCATAGTAAAAAGACGCCAGTAAGAGAAGCCACTTGATTTGACAAACTGAACACAAATGTTTCATTCCATATAATAGAAGGCATGGGTCTTGGAAAAGTAACGATTGTCTCCCAAAACCTGGGGGACTGAACATAGAGTTTTAAACTGTGTAGATCGCTCATGAAGTGGGTCTTTGTTATTTGCATCTAAAACCCTGTTACCTGAACACCGGGCAGACTGAACTGACTGATGGTCGCGGGTTCCGCGGCGGGAGCGCGCATCACAGGCACAAACGGATCACAGGACATCTGCCATCCCGAGACTGCCTGAATCACCGGAGGAGGGCGAGAGGAGATGAGTACCGGAGGAGCAGAACCCACCCTACACAGTCTGGAGGTGTTCGGGACCATCCAGAGCCATGGAGGAGCTTCCGCGCTCACGTGCCACAGCTGAGGCTGAGCTTTAACGCGCTGGACCGGGATCATTCCTGCTGCATCCTACAACTCGGAAGAAGGATGGATGGAGACTAAGGAAGCTGTCAGTGCAGTGGACACTGAAAAAACAAACACAGATAGATATCGCACATTTATCAGCGCCCCAGCGTCTCCGATTGACAAAAATAGCAACGATAATGTTTCGTCATATGGGAGCACTGTCCAAAAGTCTCTCAAAGTTATATCTCTATTTCACCACACATGAATCAATTTTTTTTTGCGGGGGGGGGGGGGATTTGACATCTGCTGTAAACATAAAAAATCTAATTTAGTTCAGATAAGAGAATCGGAATCTGAAAGAAAAAGAAAGCCCACTGAAACATAACAGGCTCCCCTCCCAAATTCTGCAGCATGCATCCGCGTGCTGGATGCAAGACATCATCAAGAGAGCTTTTCTGTGTAACTTAGATGGAAAAGTTATTCTGGCTCTTTCACTAAAATAAACCATAACAATATTGCGCAAGAAAATGATGTTTTGCTACTGCACTGTCCAAAAGTGCCTGAAAGTTGATGCACATTTTAGCACAAATTACAAAAAACAATAATAGGCTAATTACACATGCGTAAATTATTTTAACTGCATAACCAGAACTCGAATATCACCACAGCACATCTGTTATATTAGCCTATTTCCACCATAGATAATCATATAGCCTATCTCATTAATAAGTTACGGCCATGAAATTCCGAATCTGTTTAAAATAATAATAATTTAAAAAAGCCCCCTGAAACATAATAATAGGCTCCTCTAAATTCTGCAGCACATGCATGCATTGACTTAAACAGGTGGATGCAAGACATTATCAAGAAAGCTTTTCTGTGAAACTAAACGGAAAAGTTATTGTAGCGTTTTTATTGACCAAAAATGCATGCGAACTCACCAATGAGATGTTTCAAACACCGCTTAGTTCAACATTTCATGTGTCTGTTATTTCGCTGAAAATAAATAAATAATGCAAACTATAAACAGATCAATTAAAAATGGAATTATATCTGCAGATGAAGGTTTCTAAGAATATCCAGTAAGAAAGATGTCCAAAGTGTCCAAAGCGCCGTGTGTGCGTTCACGCGCCTTGGCTCGCACTCTCCATGTGCACGATCACAGCGGCGGGTTGTTCATTTCGCTCTCAAGAGCTCCGTGGGAATCTCGTGGAAATCTGTTCACTGTCAAGCCGATGATTCTCCAGCCTCCCGCAGTGGTGCCTCTTAAAGAATCTCAAAACCATTCCTCATCACGATATAATCCTCTATTTCTTAAGCATGCTTGTAGAACTTGTGTATGTTATGTAGAAAATCCCCGTTGATGAAGAGATGCGACTGTGCTTCTGCTCAGCTGAAAGTCCTGGCAATCCAGACCGGGTGCGTTTGCTTTCTGAGCGGATCTGATGGGGGCGTGCGCAGCACAGCAGTGCGTCAGGACGCGCAAACACGCACAGCTCGCCCTCAGATGATCTGGGATGATTAGAACATTGTGACAACTGTTTTAATCTATTAACGGTGACATGATTTACTTGGTTTAAAACGCATTTTACCCTCATGTTCTGTTTGGGGACCCCATGGGGCTTTTAAGACCTAATTAGAATGCATAATAGTCAGATATCTGAAAAGTGCGTAAAGCTTCAATCAGTTATAAAAGATTAAATAAATAATCTGCCAGTTTTTGATTGGGACAGGGCAACACATTAAAATAATTCAAAGGGAAAATATCAATATATGAATTATTTTAAAATATTATAATTATTAATATTTGAATAATTTAATTGAAAAGAAAACCGCTAAAATATCGATGTAAACGACTGAAATATTGGTTTTGGTATTTTAATCTATTGTCACTCTTAGTTTCTGTTCATAAAAAGGATGAAAAAAGCACATTTGTCATCATTACAGAAGAAGTACCAAAGGAAATATAGTCTACATGGGGAGCCTTCCAATATTGCCTTGGTCAATGGGGGGCCTTGGAGTCAAAGAGCTTTTCTTTTCTTTTTTCATCATCAATCAATTCTCCGTGATGACTTTAAAGCACAAGTCATCATATTTTTCTTACATCGCCAGGGGGTATGTTTTAACAGAGGGAAATCGAGGTTATCCAAAGTTTTTTGGGGGTTTTGTTTTGCCCACAACTGGGCGTCTCGTCAGGAGTGGATCAACTCAAACTCTTGTGAATGTCACAAAACGCTGTGTGCGAAACAAAAATGATATAATAAGTGGATTTGACACCCCAGCATGAGTTTATGTTTGGAATCTGGTTGAAGAGCCCTGGAGTTGTGAAATGGAGTATTGGCTCAGGGCTGGTGACTGAAAGGTTACAGATTCGATTACCCCAAAGTATCCGTGAACCATAACCCCATGCACCTAACCTCTGGACAGGCTGGATTATCCTGTAAGCAAAAAAAGTAAGCAAGCATATGTATTATAAGCGTACTGTAAATGAAAGTCCACTGTAAATGTCACTTTCTGTGACCCACAGATGATACTTCAGTACTTGCTAAAGAGGTTTCTCCTTCACAACTCAGAATATCTGCATTAAAGTTTCGGTTAAAAGTAGCTGCCTTTCAAAAGTTTAAAGTCCATAAGATTTTTAATGTTTTTGAAACGTCTCTTATTCTCACTAAAGCTGCATTTAATTGACCAAAAATACAGTAATATATTAATATTGTGATTGTGAATAGTTACAATTTAAAATAACTTTTCTATTTGAATATACAGTATTTTCAAATGTAATTAATGCCTGAAATATTTCTCCAGTCTTCAGTGTCACATGATCCTTAAGAAATCATTCTAATATGCTGATTTGCTGCTCAAGAAACATTTCTGATTATTATCAATGTTGAAAACTGTTATGCTGGTTAATATTTTTGTGATTACTGTGATACAACCGTGACTTCTTTTCAGGGATCTTTAATGAATGGAAAATTCGAATGAACAGCGTTTATTTTAAATGATTATTTTTGTAACATTATAAATGTCTTTACTGTCACTTTGGTCAATTTAATGCATCATTGTTGAATAAAACTATTAATTTCTTTTAAATAAATAATCATTTTTAAAAAAATCTCGACGTAGTTTATATGTAGTAGTTGACAAAGACTATTTGTGTGAACTTTTGACCATTTCATAAATCCTTCAATGCAACATCCGTGTCATCATGCCAAAAGTCCAGTTCTTCATGTGCCCTTTATAAATTATAAATCATTTATGGTGTTGGTAAGCATTCCAGATCAATTTATAACTAGCGTAGGTTCATAAGTGGAGTGAAAGAGAACTCAACAATTTGACTTGAAATTGAGGAAACCCCTAGGCCATGACTTCTTCATTTTCTCCAACAAAAATCTTGAGCTGTGTGGTCTCACACCCCAGGCTCTCCCACAGTTCTGTTTCATGTCCTTTTAAAAATTGGTCTGTGCTCATAATTAGTGACTGTTGCCCCTTTCATTCACCCTCCTAGATTGGTTGGAGAGAGAGGCTGGATACCCACGGCTGTTCGTGGCACAGAATATGGCCCTGTCAGTGCTGTGGTGATAGAGATTATTTGACTGGGCCTGTTCAGTTGTGATATTCCAGTTTTGGGGTCTGCCGTAGGAGTTGCCATTTCTTTGAAGGGAATATCTGGATGCAGAAATGGAATTTTCCAACCATTTCTGATTGGTTAAAACCTTACCTTCAATCACACAGTGTGTTTAATCCCTGAGGCTGGTCTTACTTTAGAATCTGTCAGCATGAGGAAAGCATGTCAGAATATATTCAGCATTACCAGAATATTCAGAAAACAGGTGCCACAATTATCACCTTGGTTACCTGAGCTTCGGCTGATAGCGCTGTTTGGCACAATGGACGTTAATTTATATTTTAATAGTATTAAAAAGAGAGTCGATCCATTGTGAACGGTGTCTTACCCGGAGGAACTGGCTTGGCATGGGCCCACAATACCATTGAAACATATTGCCTTGACATCGAAAGGCTTTGGAGTATTTGTTTCAGAGAAAACATGAATGTTAAACGCCCTTCACAGCTGGACTCATGATTATGCTAAGACAGAGCACATGGTGAGGTTAATTACAGGGTCAAGCTGGTGTATTTATGGACACAATTACTACTGTTGTATGATTAAAGATTCTTTCAAGCACAGTGGAACTCATTTATATGAATGTGTTTAGTGCACAAATTAACAAAATGACACAATTTTGCGGTAACACTTGGTTTTAATGTGTCCTTGTTACACGTTATATACTTGTTATAACTGTAGAGATAACTATAAATTAGGCACAATTAACCCTAAACCAAACCATAATCCTACCCTAACCTTAAAATAAGTACATGTAGTTAATTACTATTACTCAGTAGTGCTTAAGTGTATAATTACACTGTGGATACATTAACCCTTAAACGCATACCCTCCTCTTCATTCATTTTTTTAAAGTTAGACATCAACCTTCTTAGTATTCCTCAATCAATTCACTATAAACAATATAACAAGAAAATATAATATATATAATAAAATAATGCCCGTTTTCATAATTTTTGTTATAGTGTAAAGATATGTTTTCGGCACAACAATAATTTAATCTTTGGTGACTGAATAAGTGCAATTCATAAAAGGTGGCAATGTCTGATACACAATGATGTTTCACTCATAGTTACCGCAGGCAGAAAACAAAAGAATAGGAAGTATCATCAGCAAAATTTAAAATGGTACAGCGATTTACTGCAAGACAAAATACTGAACGCAATCAAATAGTGGCGTTACTGTCATTTGATGGTGTATTAAGAAGAGAAAGACCTGAAGAAGATAACGACATGTAATAATGATTGGCAAAACACTCATGGTGTAACCACTTTTGCTACTGATTACAAAATATGTCAATTAAAAAGCTAAATTTCTGGACCATCACCAACTAGAACTGGAAAAAAATTCTTTTTTCAAACAGGTTTCCCAACACTTTTCTCATCTCTCAATAGTCAGACTAAAAAAAAAGTGTTTTGGCTGAAGTGTAGGTAGTTACATACCAGAATGTAGTGGAAGAGAAGGGGTTAAAAGTAAAAGAGCTTCATGCCATTAGCTGAAAGGAAAATCGTTTAAAGTTGTTGCATTTATGCGTCCACAATAAGACTGTGAAAGTGCATTATGGGACAGTTTTTCTGTCAAGCATTTGATGCAAGTCAACTGAGTGCATGTCTATTTTGTGATACAACAGAGGATTAAAGCTTCAAGGTATAAAAGCTTAAAAAAATAAATAAATAAATAAAGATTCAATAAGAGCAACACACTAAAATAACTTGGAAGGAAAAGAAATGTTACATTTTAGAAAAAAATTAACATAGCATTGGTGTCTCTCATTAAAACGTAATAACAGAACATGAGGTGTAAATAGCCGTCAGTAGTTATTTAAATCTATAATTATTTAAACGATATAAAGCAGAGGGGCTCCTTGGGGGGGGGGGGGGGGGGGGGGGGGGGGGGGCTGTGCAAGATGACTATAACTTATTCAAAGTAAATTATATTAAAATAATTAAACATGCTAAAACAAAATGCTCAAATTTTATTAAATCACAATTAATTATTTGAATCTATTAACGTTCCAAAAAGTTTGACAACTAGCAGCTTAATAACAAGTAAAATTTGTAGAATGTGTTTTTGTGTCAGTCATTTCATAATGACTAGTGGAGTCATAGCCTCAGCATAGCACTGTTCCTGAATCTGGTCATTTACATGTGTGCTCTGATTATCCACACACCTCCTTTAGACCTCACTTGGGAAGTCAGAGGTTTTCCCTGTGTTCTGCTTGCTTGTTTTAATGCCAGATTCTGGGACAGTAACATTCCCAACGCTTGTGCTGTATTACAAAAGTGCTCGTTCATACCACAGCTGCCGCAGGCATTGGAAAATTGATGTAGGCCTACCGCTTCTACTGTTCAGCAAAGTGTTGATTGTACAGGATCCTGTGACTTCTGGGATGAAAACAATAATGGGAGGGATTGGTGTGGTGGTGTAGAACTTAAAAGAATAGTTTAAGTTACTCTTTCTTCACAATTTTCTGTGGAACACAAAGTTGCAAATTCACTGCAAATGTCACTGTAGGACTAATATGTTCAAGTTGCTACATCCAGCAAAATTAAATTTAACAAAATTAATACTTATGAGCAAGGATGCATTAAATGCATTAAATTGATCAAAAGCTACAGTAAAGACATTTATAATGTTACAAAAGATTTCTGTTTTAAATAAATGCTGTTCTTTTGAACTTTCTATTCATTAAAGAAAAAAGTGTCCCTATTAGCCAATGGTTTTTCGAATATTCCCTTTCATACAGTCTATAATATAGCTGTTTGTGAATGTAAACGTTCTGCAAAGTTGTAAAGTCGACGATAAATAAAGTTATTTTTTCCCAAAACAGAGAAAGAATCGACTCAGAATGCAGGGTATGCACTTGGAAATGGGCCAGCCCATTTAATTAGATGAGGGAATACATTTTTAATTCGTGGGCCGTGGCCACAATAAATATTCTTTTTGTAGGCATGTCATATGCAGTCATTTCTTGTTTCTCTGTAATTTCTTGTGTGCATTTATTTTTTGAGCCCCGCGGCAGCCGTAGCCACGCTGTCTGTGTCAATGACGCTGCACGAGCAAACGCTGCATCGCCACGCCAAAAAAAAAAAAAAAAAGAAAAAAAAAAAAAGAAAAAGAAAACGATGGGAGACGTTACTGTTGCTTCAACGGAGCGCTCATTTTCAAAACTGAATCTAATGAAAAAATATTTGCGCATTTTGCGGAGCACCAGGTGGCAGAACAGAACTTTCCATTGAGAATGCACGAAGCCATGAATTAAACACCAAGGACATCGTGGAATTTACCGAAAGAAAGGCCCGGAGAGAGAATGCAACTAAACTGAGTGAGTAGTTTTTACATTTTGGGCCGCTGTGCCAAGATCGTTTGTGTTTGCATGCAGTAGATTATTATTGACATTTGCTGAGCCTTGGTTATTTTAGACTTTTTATAGTTCCGTTCTGGTTGTGAAAAGTTGTTGGGTAGAGTGTGTTTTTTTATGGTAGCTATTGTTTGGAATGGTATTTTTTGATATGCTACAGTGAACGTCTATAAATGTCTCTTCGATGTACTTGAAAACATTTGTGCATGGGCCTGGGACTGACTTACTATCCCACTGGCTTGAGTGGTTTTTAATTTGAATCTCACTGCGTGACGCTTCTATGTCACTAGAAAAGAAATTTGCATAAAGCCCGCCTTTGTTGTACGTTGTCGTCCACCCGCAAACATTTTACTTACACCTGCTTCTCAAATCTCGAGTTCAAAACGGGACCCTAACTGGAATCGCAAAACGCTTGCTCTTGAAATGGGTCAGTACTCAGTTTATGTGGACCAACTTCCTCCTCAGAATCATAACCTGTAAGTATGAATAATTATTGATGTATATATTTTCTACCAGGTGTTCAAAATAGTAGTTTTGTGTTTTATATTCCGGCTAACCGGATAACGTTACTGTCTTGCTGAAATAGTTCTGCAAATCAGCTGTGGCCCACTAATACTTAAAACTGTGTTAATGCAGATTGTCTGTCGTTCTTACTACTTTGAGTAAAGATAAAGGACGGAGCAAATTTGTTTTGCAAACTTTAATGTCACATAAGTCATTAATTAGTGCTCGGCTATTGTATGCACCATTACAGTTAATAGTTCCGGCGTGTTCAACACAATAAATTAGAAAAATACACATTGTTTTGTTGATGGACATACACTTGTTAATGCTAATGGCGAGGAATGACAGCTGCAACTTCTCATAATGTACCTCAAACTGAGTGGCATATCACTGAGAAACGTCCTGCTTAGGTCATTCTTGCGATGGAGGTTCGGGTTGGTAAATTATTTCTTTCAATGTTTCAACATTTGACTTGCGCTCGGATTGATATGGTAAAATCGACGCCCTCGTCTTTGCAGTATGTACAATAACTGAGCTTTACACCGTGTCCTAACCATACGCGATGCGATAAGATTCCAGCGACAAACAATTTGTCTGTCCACACTAGACGCGAAATCAATCAAAACCCACAGCCAATCAGAACAGTGTGTGGCACTCGCATAAGTAGGCTACATAATCAAATTCAGAAATATTACACTATTTAAACATTATTAAAAATACATAGGCTACTGAGTTACTAAAACAATCTTTGTCAAAGAATACACTTGTTTGTTCACAGTTTGAATGTTCTTGTTTCCATTTGTTTAATTTCAAGATCTGAGGTGAATTATCCATTGTTTCTTTCACAGCTACAAAGCTAGGAGCACATATTCAAAGTCACATTGCATGCTTTTAATATTAAATAAAGCACATAAACACCTGAGATTATCATCACCACACTTTGTTGTTGCAGAAAAATAGAAGGCGTTTCTAAAATAGAATCGTCGCGTGTCGCCGTCGCGGCTGGTTAGGGCAGATCTCTGATTAACATGGAAAATAAACCTTTTATCGCGTGTCGCGGCGTCACGTCGCGTGTAGTTAGGACATGGTGTTAGGAAGCCTCCTGAGCTGAAGTTCAGTTATGGTAACGGATGTGTAGCTTCCGACAGGCTGGGTCATCTGGCCAATCAGTGCAGAGTAGCTCGTGGGAAAGGAGGGATTAGATAGACTGATTCATCCATCGAGTCGTTTGAGAATGATTGAAATATTATGAGAAAATTAAAGTGTTTTTTGACCTTTGATGGATGTAAACCTATTGTAGCAGACATCAAAAACAAAATCTGGACTTTAAAATAGCATAATAGGGGCACTTTAAGCAGCACAGCTGTTTTTAACATTGATGTTTTAAATTGTAATCATGTGAAATGTTTTATATTTTATTTTTGACCAGAACTATCCGAAATAACCAGCTTGGACAAGTATAGAAATTCATACTGGTCTACGCTGGTCTTTTCAGTGGGGAATACACAAAAACACATGCACATCATTACCCTTCTGACTTTAATAATTATAGTGAATCAATTTCCTCACTTTCATCACTGCATGGGCTAAAATTCCCATTTTGTTTCCCACTCCTAATGGATGCATTTATCAAACCTGTTGTTCCGCGTGGCAAAGGTGTCACGTAGACTCCAGAGTCAAGGACCACTCAGAGATCGACTGCGGTCCTGAACAAAATAGGTAATGTAGTTATGGGCCGTGTACGGGCAAAGCCACATACCTTCCCCAAACAGAGTCACGCAGCAATTTGTTCAAAATGGCAAGGGATATGAAAAAAGCACTAAAGCAGTTATCTGCACAAAACACATTTCCTCCAAACTGTCCTCTTTTTTTCTTTTTTTTTTAATTGCCTGAAAACGATTTTTACCTTACAAAAACAAGGACATTGGTACAGGCATGCAGGTAGGGAATTTGTCATGAACATCAGCAAAACTCTGAGATGTGATCAAATAAAATATTTTCTTACAAGGTTGGCATGTTTTAAATAGTCACAGACTTGATATCTTGTCCTTAAACAAGCTTTTTCAAGGAAGAAATGGAGATAAATGAACTATACGTGCTGTGAAACGCACACAAACATTTTGGATTGGTGTTCTGTTTAGCTGTGGTGTGTTAAGGTGTCGGACACGAGCGAAGGGAAGATTCCCTGGAGGAATCACATCCTGTCTGCATGTCACACCAAACTGCTGTTCAACCACCTGTACTTTGCACATAGAAAAAAAAAACTGTCTAAAGAAAATCAAATTTTCTGCTTTTTGAAGATGCTGTTTGATGGATTAAGGGTCAAACTCAATTTAAATTTAGCAGAAAAGTTTCAACATTTCCAAAGAATGTATGACTGAATGTAGAATGTCCTGTTATGCATTCACCTTACTTTTTTCATTTATAGAAAAATAATTTAAGACTACTTTTTGCCATCGTCCTTTCGGAAGAAGTCTCTTATGTTCACCAAGGCTCGCATTTATCTGATCAAAAATACAGTTGAAACAGAAATATTGTATAATATTATTACAATTTTTAAAATAACTATTTTAAATGTAATGCATTTTAAAATGTAATTTATTCCTGTGATGCAAAGCTGAATTTTCAGCATCATTACTCCAGTCTTCAGTGTCACATGACCATTCAGAAATCACTCTAATATGCTGATTTGCTGCTTAAAAAACATTTATGATTATTATTATTATCAATGTTGAAAACAGTTGTACTGCTTAATATGTTTGTGAAAACTGTAATGATTTTAAAGATTCTTCTTGAAGTTTAAAAACAGTATTTATTTTAAATGGAAATCTTTTGCAACAGTATGTCTTCATTGTCACTTTCGATCCATTTAATATATTCTCGCTGAATGAAAGTATTTATTCAGTGAAATAAAAACAACAACAAAAAAATGACAGCAGTGAGAAAGCAGCAGAAAGAAGGCATCTGATAATAGCGAAGTGGATCTGTGCACAAGCTCTGCAATTCACCAGCATCATTACGGCAGATGAGGTTATTAAAATTACACTTATGATAGTTTGATTATAAAGTATATTTGAGACTTTAGTTTGAATTAATCCCTGTCTTTGCATGACACATTGACACTACAGAATTGCATTGTATAATCACTCCTTACGTGTCATAGAACGGAAGAGAGGTTCGCAGTTGCGGACGTAAACGTCACATTCTTTTGATTTTCTGGGCAAAAGTGTCCCCAGTCCTAAAATTCAAAATCAAGTCTAGGCTTTCAGAGACGGCCTATAGGAATTCGCGGAGTGTCTAGTTTTTTTAAAGTTACGTTACAAGCTGTTCACACATTGGCAATAAAAAAAGCTATACATGAAAATTCTTACATATAGCCCCTTTAAGTGAACTATTCATTTAAAGCTGAATATATATACAATCCATATAGCATGATGTGTGACAATGATATAGCCTATTATTTAAAAAAGTCTTGAGTTACCCATTTCTCAAAGTAGTTAATTGTCTTGTACAATATAAATTCAAGACAGGCTGCAAATTACCGTTTTTTTTTTTTGTTTTTTTTTTTGACTGTTGTCCCACATACCCATCAGGTTTGATAACTAAATCAAGAATTGTTCCTTTCAGCGCTCCATCTCTAAACTCTATCTCACACGCGGTGGAGTCAAGGGCTACTCCATCATGAAGCCAGCTTGGTCTATTTCACTTACAATTACCCATGATACCCTGTGGACCCTGGCACATCTGTGATAGTGGTCATATGGGAGGTCTGTTACTGGAATTGGCAGAGTAGATTCAGACCCCAAGAGTCTCATAAAGCCTCAGATCAAATCAACTTCTACCTTTCGCTCAGGTTCTGTCACACTTCATCTAAAGAAGCAGGCGTCTGCTTAACTTACCATAGAACATCTACTAATGCTCCATTTAGACCCTAAAAAAGACCCAAAAGCAAAACTATGGGTTTGCCGTTATTATAAATGACCTAGATTTCCTTTCTGATCTTCACCATAATCAAAAGACACTTTGATGCTTCATTACTGATGCTGCCAGGGCTATAAAATTAAATGTATATATATATATATATATATATTCCACATTGTAAATTGCGTTAAGCGGCCTGAAGTATTTGAACACTTTAGTCACATTTAAAATGTCTGAATATCAAAGCGTTAGATAACAAAATATCAAAGCAAGTATCCTCTGCAACAAATGATGCAAAAGCTATTCTCAGAACATTGTTGTATATTAACAAGAAAGATTCAGTTATGTCTATAGAAAGGATGTCTAAAGTAATGTAGGCCCCTGCAATTTAAGTTGCTGTCGATAAAAGTGTCTGCCAAATGCATAAATGTATGTATACATCTGCATAAAGCTCTCCGTTAGCATTACCGTTTCTTCTCAATAGCAGTTGCTCGGTCGGCAGATGCAGCTGAAAGGGCACAACCTGTATGCTGCACAAAAAAATCAACACTTGTCAAGTTTTGTTTTATATATTTTTTTTTTTTATGTCATCAAAGGAGAAAGTTACTTTGCCTGCATAATTATGTAGTTCCAGCATCTACCAGCAGAGGCAAGCACAATCTGAATCTTGACCCCCTGGTGTACATCTACATCTATAAGCGTAGACTTGCTCTCAGTCATGTAGCAGACCTTTCTTTTGTCTATGTAATTGAATGGAATCAGGGCTTGTTATACTAGAGAAAATCCATCTGGAACAAGACGTCATGCCTTACATATTTGCAGGAACAAACAAGCAGCTTTGGACGCAGTCCCAGATCTAAATAAAGAAATCACGGCGGCTATCAGGTGTAATGCAGACGACACGGGCACACAATGGTTACGCCTATATACAGCTTTAATAAGCAAGCTAGTTTAATGAGATAATTGGCTGTGTGCAGCTTTCCTCTCTTCCTTTGGCAGCCACTAGCTTCCCAATAGCCGTCTCTGTTCTAAACGCTTAATAATATTCAGCTGATGACTGCCTGCATCTAATGTCTCATGAGCTCTTGGGCAAGGCAAATTCAATTTCTTTGCCATAAAAATGGTTCTGAAATAATCCAATCCCATTCCGGCTCATCTCTTTGCTGCCTGCTCTTTCAGGCAAACGCTGCTGATGCTGAATACTAAATGATGGGCTTTTTCCCATCCCTCTGTCCCTAAGCACCCAGCATCAAGGCGACGGAAGACCCGGTAAGAATGAGCCTGTGATGAGTCTCCTCAGCTGAACGAAGGAACCAGCGGAGCTCAACTCTGGAGATCGATAATGCTCTCTCTGGAAGAGCCTGTGGCCCACTTTCTGAAGAGACACTGCTTTAATCTTCTAGGAAAACGATAATGTGTTTGTCCTGCCTCTTGTATTAGTATTCGGCATTCGAATGATGAATCTGCGCATCGACGAACGGCTTTCCAACTAATTCTGCACATTGCTTTCAATTTCTGTGACATCCTTCATTTATCCCAGAAGCGACTCAAAGTGCTTTATGTTCTAGCTGACAAGAGCGAAACAAGAATTTAAAATAAACAGATAAACATGTGGAAAGAAAAATGTTAATGTAAACAAGCAAAACTATTACTTTTTAAGCTGTCACTGATACAATAGCAAGATATATTTGCTATGAATTTTGACCTACTGCTACCACGACAAGACCATTTATTATGCTTCAAGCTCAGCTGTATAATAAAGTACACACCATAATGAAACTGGAAAAAAAGAAGGAAAGAAACTCCAAAAAGGATTAATGTAAGCCGATGGTAAGCTGAAAGCATGGGGTCTTTATTGTTGTATTAAAGTCTGTGGTTGGGAGTGGGACAATCCATATCCATCCATCCATCCATCCATCCGTCTGTCTGTCCCCTGAGGCTTAGATTTGGGGGCGGACCTTCACGGTGACGTTTTACCTACAAATCAATACAAGTTTTTGTACAAGTCAGATCATACAAATTGATAAAAAATCACTAACTCGCAATACTTAGCAATTCTCAGATCGAGTTAAAACTTTAGGTGAAGAAACACACACTACTTTTGTCTGAAAATTAGCTTGATATTAAATAATTATATGTTAGCGATTATATACAGTCGGTCGGTCATTATTTATGATAAAATAGGTGGACTTAAATATTTAGTTTAAATTATTGTATTCTGTATTTCTACTTGTATATTATCTTAACTTACACTTCCAAAAAGTCCATTACAATTTACAAAGCAATCAGTCTAGAAAATGAACGTGATATTAATACTTCCTCAGAAGTGATTTTCTCTGCAATCAATAACTTGATGGTTGCATTTGTTTGAAACAAGTGAGTGTGAGCATCGGTGCAGTCTGGTATTAGCATTGCACAGACAATGGTGGAAATTAGGAATGATCTAATCTCTGAATTGCTGCGGTTGACCAATCAGCATAAAGTATTTCAGAGACGTGTAATGAAATAAAATAAAAATCAATGCTACATTCACAAGCATGCAAAACAACAGCACTCTTGATAGTGTGATATTTCTTAACTTAAAGTATATGGGACGCAGTTCTTTTCAAAACACTAGTTTGCTGGCATCAGCCTTTTTAGACAATATTATTTAAATAATATATTGCTACTTGCATTTAAGTGCTAACTGTATCCTAGTGAAAAAAGTATACTCTATTGTATTTGAAATATATTCCCTTTTTCAATAGTACATTGCAAATATACTAACACAAATTGTGCTGTCTTTAAATATATTAAAAGTATATTAGCATCACGCTTTTACCTATTTTCACAATACAACTTTTAACACAAATAATTAAATTATAATTTAAAATAATTGTACTTTAGTATGTTTTCTAAAAATATATTTGAGAAAAATATACTTGAAGTGAAAATTCAGTTTATTTTTTAAAAGTGTATTTATTTGCACTTTATTAAAAATATATTTTAGGTATATTTTAACTGTGCTGGAAATGATCATTGTAACAATGCATTGAAAGTATACTTTCAAAATACATTATAGTATAGTATTTTGTACAAAGTATAGCTACATTTTATTTGTCTAATAATGTACATTTGTTATTGAAGACACAATTTCTAGTATTTGGAATAAGCCAAAGGTATTAATGAGCCTAGACTTTTTATTCAAATATATCACATCATGATAGGCTCGTGGGCAAGAGCGCTGACATGTGCTTCAGGATTGTCTAATGTGTTTCACCTGTTCCCCAGCCCTAGTGTCACCTGTTCCTTGTTTTCTTATTACCCTGTGTATTTAGTCTCTGTGTTTCCCTTGTCTGTTGTCAGGTTATGTTATTTTCTATGTCGGAGTGCTGTGTATAAGTCTGGCTGTTTGTGTCTCTGTGTTGCTTATTCCTGTGGTTACTTTGTTTTTTGGATAACCCTGCCTGCTGTTTTTGGAAACCTTTTGTTGTATGGATGTTTGTTTAATGAATATTCAAGCTTATCACATCGCCTGCCATCTCTGCATTTGGGTCCGCATTTTCTGAAACCGTGACACTTGCATTTTTTTTTTTCCCCCAGAGAGGTATTTCATTGGCCTTATACATGTAGTTTGCAGTAAAATTGAATACAACTGAATATCATTGTAGGCTGTAGGCATCCGAGAACGGAGAGAAATCTTTACCTCTCCTCATAGTGAGAGAAAATAAAGGCACTGAATGCTGGGCATAATTTACTGGTTTTATTATATTGAGATTCTCAAAGGTTCAAAGAAACCAATATGGGGGTATTTGTAGAGATATTCATGCCTATGATGATGAATTATATACTGCACTGCATCCACATACTCCACAGGAGAACTATTTGTGTTACACTTTATAGTCATAGTCCACTTTATACATTCTACCAACTATAAATAACTTTGCAACTACATGTCAACTTACTCTGAGTACTAGTAGACTGTTAGATTAGGGTTAGTAGAATAAGTTGACATGTAGTTGCAAAGTCACTAGTCAGTGGAATGTCTGTTGGGGAGCATCAAAATAAAGTGTTAACTTTATGAATATTCAAGCTTATCACATCGCCTGCCATCTCTGCATTTGGGTCCGCATTTTCTGAAACCGTGACACTTACATTTTTTTTTCCCCAGGGGGGTAGTCAGGCACTGAATGCTGGGCGTAATTTTTAAGCAGACAGTCAACTAATACTCTAATGACTGGAAGTTGACATGTACTACATTTGCAAAGTTATTTATAGTTGGTAGAATGTCTAAAGTGGACTATAAAGTGAAATAAAGTGTTACCTTATTTTGGTATCAATATAACTTTGTGCAAATGTATGCACTATTGGATAGTTGGTACATAATGAGACTGGGAATATTTACACTTTTACTGATCAGTTATGCAGTCATTAAATGACTAAATGCACTCAGGGACAGGATTTTGATCATGCTAAAGGTTGTTTGAGATACAAGATTGGCTGTTCAGGCCACATACAGCACATAAAATGGTTTGAAATGAACACCCGCCAAATGCAGGTAAAAATCAACTGTGGCGGGTAACGCTCTCAAATCCCTAGCTAATTTTGCGTGTTACTTATAATGTTTACTCACTTTTCTGGGGAAGTTCGTGTAAACCAAATCTGCGCCGATTTAGTTCAAATACTCAACTCGTGAGTCATCATGGTATATTAAATGCAGCGTCCTCATTTTAAATATTTATGAAATAAAGCCATATCTGGCTTACTTTAACATGCACGTCACTATGCAAAAAATAACGGCGCGCTTGTTAATTTGCATTGAAGCAATAACGAAGATTAAAAAGCATTTGGTTAACAGAAAAGGCATTGTTATTTTCCAACATCCTACATTTTCTTTATGTTCTTTGTACTGTATTGACCTCTCCACCTAAACCACATTTTGGTGAAATATATTTGGCTAGTAGAAGTTCTGAATGGCCAGTAACTTAAATTTAGTAGAAAATAGAAAAAGCGTAAATTTTATTTGAGTATAAGAATTGGCAGAGAGATAATACCGATCTTACTATAAAGGGCATTAAAGATTTATACATCAGCTACTTCATAAAATATATCCGAACCCATGCACTGGACAATGTGTGGTCTGCAGCAAAATAACGGTTACGAACAAACTCATTCTTTTTAAGGCCTTGCTGTTTTAGATTAGACTGAGTATTTGACTCCGTGAATCTCTGAGCAAATAAAGCTCATTATTTTATTTACTTTCTTTATTTACTTTCAATACAGCATTGAGCTGTCATAGCAGTGAACCCCCTCGAGTGTGTTTGAAAGGCAGTGCGAGACGTGTCACAGACTGATTCTTCAACATCTTTATAATCAGAACAGCTGAGAGCCGTTTATACTTCACTCAGATCAAATAAAACTCAACAGAGCCGAAGTGAGAACAACAATATGCCTCCGCTGTTGCTTTTTTTGTTGAAGTCAGTGCAGTCTTTTTGTTCTGAAAGTATATAATTGCCCACCTTATTTTGTTTTCATTTCCACGATCCCTTGGTAGTGCTATCATAAATGTGTAGTTAGTAAATCACAGGCTGCTCTACTAGATCTTTCAAAATATTCCAGGCGGCAAATAATGGTGCATTTAATCTTTCAAGGATGGTTTTAAAAGGCAGATGATTACCTCGGTTTAACTGTGATCATTTATAATGCTTGGCTACTGACATGATAAATCTGATAAATGTTACGAACAAAGTAAGTATCTCACTTTGAAGATTAAGTCACCTTGGATAGATAGAATGTACATGTTTCTCAAGCATCTGTGGTAAATTATTGCTAACTGTTGTTGGCAAACTGCTCCTCTTGCCACGTTAGCTTGTTATGCACGGATTTTCTTCTTACAGGCAATTAACGTCTCATAGATGCTTCAGATTCCTGACTTCATTTTGAAATGGGACATGGCTCACTTGGATATTTTCACTGCACTGCCAATAGCTATGTTTCCATCCAAATTTAACTTATGCGCAAAACTGTAAATCTAACTTTTTAAAGAGGCAGGTGATCATCGTAGTTAGACACACACTCAAAAACATGTGACCGATAGTCCACATAAGGGTAAACACTGCATGAAAATGAAAATTAATATAATTTTCATGCAGTTTACCCTTATGTACCCTAAGGTATGGAATCCTTCCACCTTTGTTCATTATCCTTCTAAACACACTAGCGAAAGTAAATACAAATTGTGTTTGTTAGTAAAGTGGCAAAATCATGACGAGTTGTTTTTTAGGTTAGGAAGAAATTCAATCAAGGGCACTTACAGAATTGAAATGAAAAACAGTTGATAATTGGGTGGCTCATTTACATCTCATTAGCATGCTTTCATTAAGGCATAGTTATCTGAAATTCCTCACAAATTAAAGTTCCTGCCAGTCCCAGATGCGAAGAAAGCAGACAGAGAAAAGCATTAACTGCAGTTCAAAGGCCTCGTCTGAAATGTTTGCGTGCAGCCAAGAAGAATCGGAGGATTTTCTTCTTTAAATAGCTGATCAGGTGGTGCTGAGCTGAAAGTCTCGCCAGTCTCTCAGATAGCGGGAACATCAGCACCCTTCCCCAGGCAGCCGCAGTCAAAGTGACACGTTTGACTGACCGCAGAGGAGTGAAACTCAAAGCTGTGCCCTGTCCACTGGACACACAGCACACCGACAGCACACGGCTCTGCTTGACAGCGATAACACGGACTTTGATCTAAATCCCCACTGTGTGTTTAAAAGATGCTGCTACAGCTGTTAAAGTCGAAGGAAGCCGGAGAGCGAGGGCAAGAAGGGATCAGAAAACTTGCTCCTGAAATCTTGCCCACTGAACCATTTGTGCTAGTTAAACTGCCCAGGGGTTGGAAAGTTGGGGCATGTGCATTGTCAGAATCAGCCATTTATGATTCAAACGGTATCTGGAGTTCAAGAAAGAGCAGATTTCCTGCGCAAAAAACTTAGAGGAGGAAGTGAATAATATCTGATTATGTAGACTACCTTCTTAAGCTTCGTTCACACAAACAACACCTTTATGATGTATTGTTGATAGTGTGTGTTGCTGGTGCTTGATGCTTAATAGTATTGGCTGTCAACTATAATGTAAAATATGACAGCGAAAGACACTGACCTAAAGGATCATTAGGAACACCATACTAATACTGTGTTTGACCCCCTTTCGCCTTCAGAACTGCCTTAATTCTACGTGGCATTGATTCAACAAGGTGCTAAAAGCATTCATTAGAAATGTTGGCCCATATTGATAGGATAGCATCTTGCAGTTGATGGAGATTTGTGGGATGCACATCCAGGGCACGAAGCTCCCGTTCCACCACATCCCAAAGATGCTCTATTGGGTTGAGATCTGGTGACTGTGGGGGCCATTTTAGTACAGTGAACTCATTATCATGTTCAAGAAACCAATTTGAAATGATTCGAGCTTTGTGACATGGTCCATTATCCTGCTGGAAGTAGCCATCAGAGGATGTGTACATGGTGGCCATAAAGGGATGGACATGGTCAGAAACAATGCTCAGGTAGGCCGTGGCATATCAACGATGCCCAATTGGCACTAAGGGGCCTAAAGTGTGCCAAGAAAACATCCCCCACACCATTACACCACCACCACCAGCCTGCACAGTGGTAACAAGGCATGATGGATCCATGTTCTCATTCTGTTTACGCCAAATTCTGACTCTACCATCTGAATGTCTCAACAGAAATCTAGACTCATCAGACCAGGCAACATTTTTCCAGTCTTCAACAGTCCAATTTTGGTGAGCTCTTGCAAATTGTAGCCTCTTTTTCCTATTTGTAGTGGAGATGAGTGGTACCCAGTGGGGTCTTCTGCTGTTGTAGCCCATCCGCCTCAAGGTTGTGCGTGTTGTGGCTTCACAAATGCTTTGCTGCATACCTCAGTTGTAACGAGTGGTTATTTCAGTCAAAGTTGCTCTTCTATCAGCTTGAATCAGTCGGCCCATTCTCCTCTGACCTCTAGCATCAACAAGGCATTTTCGCCCACAGGACTGCAGCATACTGGATGTTTCTCCCTTTTCACACCATTCTTTGCAAACCCTAGAAATGGTTGTGCGTGAAAATCCCAGTAACTGAGCAGATTGTGAAATACTCAGGCCGGCTCGTCTGGCACCAACAACCATGCCACGCTCAAAATTGCTTAAATCACATTTCTTTCCAATTCTGACATTCAGTTTGGAGTTCAGGAGATTGTCTTTACCAGGACCACACCCCTAAATGCATTGAAGCAACTGCCATGTGATTGGTTGATTTAGATAATTGCATTAATGAGAAATTGAACAGGTGTTCCTAATAATCCTTTAGGTGAGTGTAGATGCATTGCATTAAGTTGCACTTTTGTCAACTATGCCACTTTGCTGAACATGTCAACATTAACAGACTGATCTCATAAAATTGCGTGTGTATGACACGCTAATTCGTATTTCCATTTTTGGCGTGCTATCAACACGCACAATCGCTTTTCAGCGTGTTTATGAACGCAGTTGACTTAACGTTATTACTGTATATATAAATATATGACCTACCTCCACCCCGTCCCTAAACCTACCAGTCACTGGGGTTAATAGCATTTATGAGTCTTCCCCTACCATCCTAGGGAAAAAAAATATCGCTCCCCAGATGTAGATCTACATTTTGCTTCGTTTCGCTCGGAAATTTAATGGCGTGTACATATACGCGGAATCACTTGGACATTAATGGCGTAGACATACACGCATACACGCGGATATCTCAAAATGCGTATAGATAACACGCCACTTGACTTGAAAGTGGCGTGTCTGTTTACGCAAAAGTCATGATGTCATGTTGACATTAATGGCAATGGATGTTCTATGAAAACAGCAACTCTCTGTCATGCAACAAACTTCACTTCAAATGTCAGCCTGAAAACAATAGCGGAGGTTTGTTTAAAAAACCTTTTCATTCAGTTTACTATTTCATAGCTCTCACAGCCGTAAACATGGCTGCTTTATTTTAGAATCAAACTTCAAGTGTGTGTGATTTAAATGCAATTTTACATTATCTTTCCCCAAAAAACTGAGGGATGCTTAAACTGGTTCACGGTTTAGCACGTAATGACAGTTGATCAATAGAAAGATGCGCAGTTAAATGACATTATGCTAAATCAGTCCTCATCAAGAGCTCAGATGAGTCGTGTCAGAGAGCTTGGGATAATATTACAGGTAGAAGCAAACACAAGGACCTGCTATCACTCCATGATTTTAAGTACATTTGCATTTGATTGCAGACAGAAAGCAGACAACCCAGATTGGAATATTTATGTATGCAGGGAATTTGATTTAAAGGGACAGTTCACTCAAAAATTCAAATTAAAATAAAACCAGTTTCACAGAAATATAAATATTAGATGAAAAACTTAGGTTAGGTCACCCAAAAATGAAAATTCTGTCATCATTTACTCACCCTCAAGTTGTTCCAAACCTGTATGAATTTCCTTCTTCTGCTGAACACAAAAGAAGATATTTTGAAGAATGAGTAAGTAGACCCATCATAAAGGCCCATAAACTCTCTCTCTCTCTCTCTCTCTCTCTCTCTCTCTCTCTCTCTCTCTCTCTCTCTCTCTCTCTCTCTCTCTCTCTCTCTCTCTCTCTCTCTCTCTGCGTGTGTGACAGAATGTCCATTTTGGGGTGAACTATCCCTTTATAATTAATAATCTGAAATGAAAATAGTGCCCTATTAGAATTTAGAAATAGTGCCATAACTGACAATAAAAACTGAAATAATTTCAAGGACTAAAATAATAAATAAAAATATAAAAAAATGACAAAGGTTATTAAAAACTACTAAAATTTAAACTAAAATTAAAAGGAAAACTAAAATCTAAAAATGAAGGCTAATGCAAACGATTAATAAATACTATATAAATAATACTAAAATAACACTGCATTCATGTTATTCTAAACCTGACATCCTTCAGTGGAAGTACGTACATAAATGTAGACAATTTTACTATATTAAACTGTCCAAGACCATCATGGACAAAGTTTTGAATGCAACTTCTCTACTTATAAAAAACAAATAGCATTTTCAATAAAAAGTCACACATTGAAATGTAAAAATTTGTCTGTTCAAGTTGCACCATCTTCAAATCATTCTCTTTAAAATCAACATTTTCATGTGACACAAAACGCTGCTGTTTTTTCTAATGGAACTTTTCAATTTGTTCTTTTCTATGCGATAAAAATGCACGGTGATCACCAACAGTCACAGTCATAATATGAACCCAGGATCTCCTACATGCTAAATGAAAAGCGACCAAACATCTTTCTTTTTTCAATTAGAGCTGGTGATTTCCAGACCTGTTACTCGAGTGACAGAAACCAGCTGTGATGCAACATAGGAGAGCAGCAGAGCTCAACTTTATGCAAATAGAAGGCAATATGATGTGGCTATTACCAGCGGGAGTGCAGATAGTGACTTGGCATCTATTCAATTGCTGTCAGTGGAAACAGAGCTCAACATAAAATAATTATTACGTTGTTAAAAATAGTTTTGTCATAGGGGAGCATGATTTTTTTTCTCTCCCCCAAACCAGTTTAGCGCAAATCCCGCTTTGTGTAGCATTGTTTAATCAATCAGCATTGTGATTGTCATGACCAATGAAATCTTTCGAATCGGCTATGGGGCGGAGTTTGCGCAAAACTGGTTTGGGAAATAAAATCACACAAATAGGACAGCTAGTGCCAAATGACACCCCTGGTGAAAAAAAAAATGTAAGTATACTTGCAGTCAGACTAATTATCAGTATACTTCAAGTGTGTTAATGATTAGTTAACTTGAAGTGTGCTATTTTGAAACAACTAATTTTGTACAAAGTATATTTTAGTTGTGATTAAATTTTAGTAAAGCATAACTTTAATGTACTTAGTGTACTTTAGTGTACTAAATTGGACCAACTTCAAGTGTACTTAGTATACTTGAAGAATATGCCTGTAGGGACTAATTACATGCTTGCTTAGTGATATTAAAGTGTACTTTGTGTTACAAGTACAGTACAAATTCATCACGAGTGTCTTCGAAACATACAAGAAATATACCATAAGTGTAATATACTTGCTAATATACTTTTTTAATATATTTGAAGATAGTACAATTTTTGTTAGTATATTTGCAATGTACTATTGAAAATGCATTGTAGTTTGTGTAGCTGCTACTTCATGTTCCTTATCCTCTGATTGGACAGAAAACCACAGGCAAGTGAAGAAGATCTCACATTTTGAACTTGTCATGTCCTATTACATCTTACAACAGTGAGGTCTCACCGTCCTCCTCACAGCCCTCTCTCACTTCCAAAAGCTCTTCGTGTTTAAAATGTCTCTGGCCAAAAAAACATCAAATTAACTTTCCAAATCAAAATTCATAGCTTCCTCCCACCTGACCGAGCTAAACTCACTCCTTTGAATGATGAATCAGCCTTGTTGATCCCGATTAGAGTCAAGAGCTACTGAAGGCAACAGAGCCAGCTGTGATAGTTTGCTTTTTGACCGACCACCTTCCTGTCACCAGACTAGTCAATGATCATGCTTAGAAATAAGTTGAAAAAAGCACCACCTAATTTATTTACATCGACAAAGATTCCCAATGCCAAAACCATATTTGTGACAGACACTGAAGTGTAGAATATTAGACGCGTTATTGACACCCTCGGTCTCTATTAACGTTTACTTTTTTTCTACCCTTAAAGAAAGACTTCCCTTGCACTTCCTGTTTCATTTCCCTCTCTTTGAAGTGCACGCCACCTTCAAAGATTGGAATTAACTCCGAGAGCTGATGTTTCGGATGAGACTTACATCAAAAGAAGGTTTCAGATGACTCGTAGCGGTGTTACCGGCAAATCCGTGCGGTCAAATGTTGAGGAGAAAGCTTCACATAACAACAGCTGAAAATGCTTATAGACATTGGCTCTTGGCAGTTTCCGTGAGCAAAATAATATATCTAAGCAAAATGGGCCTGACACTGCAGAACACAGTACGTGCAGGTTTGGAGGCAATAATAAAGAAGTTCAGGAAGAAAGGCTATGACTTCAAAAAGAGAAATATTCCTGTACAAGCAATTATTTTGGGTTAATCTCTAAACATTCCCATACAATTTTCTCGTAAAATGTCTATATTTACTTGTCACTTATTAGTATAAGAACAATATACATACACTTGATGTAACTTTTCCATCATTAAATTATATTATTTATAATATAACCGCATTTTTGTTGACCCCGCTATAGATATTATCTATCTAGATAATATAGCTATACACTATAGATATTATCAACCCTTAAAAAAAACATTGATCAACCCTACAATAGGTTGTAGTTGTTGTTTTGTTACTCTCTCTCACTCTCTCTCTCTCTCTCTCTCTCTCTCTCTCTATATATATATATATATATATATATATATATATATATATATATATATATATATATATATCGTTGGTTGGCATTAATATGTAACAGTGTTAGAATGGAATGAAAAGTTTGTAAATAATTCTGACAATAAAGTGAAATCAAATGTCAACACTGACTGATGCAAAAATATCAACAAATAACCAAATATGTATTTATTTGTATGACATTTCATTTTAATAGTAATAATCTGAAATGAAAATATGTCTATTCAATCTGTTTTTCTTAAATTTAGCAGCGTTTCTTCTGGCGTTGTGAGCTACTGGTCCACTTTATACATTCTACTAACCATAAGTAACTTGTCAACTACATAAGACTACATGTCAACTTATTCTACTAACCGTCTCTAAATACTCAAAGGAGAGTTAATTGACCTTTATTCGCAAATTAATGAAAGTTATTTGACATGTAGTTGCAAAGTTAGTTCTAGTTAGTAGAATAACCAAAGAGTAATCAAATTTGAATAACAAAATAAGAATTCAAAATAAGAGATATTATCTAAAGATCTCACAAAATATATTCACAATTTAGGTGACTGAGTAACATAAAAAACTATAAATTCACCCTAGCTTTTGTAATGTTCTTGAACTCACATTAGGTGAAATATGCAAAACAGGCCTTCAGTGAAGGCTGACTGTCATATTTCCTGATTTTAAAAATGTTTTCAGAAATATCTGATTGTTTTGACAAAAGTAGGGACACGGCTGTGAAAATAATTAGTGTGCTGTTCAAAATAATCAAATTAAAAAGAAAATATTTCATGCAAGAAGATCTGCGATGAAATATGAGAGTTCGGTGCTATTGTGTGATTAAACCTGTGATGTAGAAATCAACAAACAGTATAATAATATTATATTGTATTTTATAGCTGAGTGCACCTTGATTGGAGTGATTTGCCTCTGGCGTTCTCAATTGTTTACCTGTGTAAGAGCGGTGTGAGATGAGTCCAGCGTTCATGTCGCAAAGTAAACAATCTTGCTACCATTTTATTTTCTTTGGTTTTCATCAAAAACAACATTTGTTCTGCATCCCGCCATGTTTCTAGGCTTTTAACACAAAAAGTTTAACGCAAATTTACATTGCCAAAAGAAAAGGGTTGAAGTGTTACATTAACTTAGGTTTTAAGTTTTGGTTCTGCTTAAATGAAACCCGACTTCATGGCATTTCTTGTGAAAAGCAGACATTACAACTATGCAGTAAAGGAAGGTAAAGATGGTTAAACAGATGCAAGGATGAAAACAACAATCAGAATGTATTGTGCAAATAGATGTATGAACGAAGACCAATCACAAATCAGTATGCAAATATTACGATATCATAATCAATGCTGGTCTGATTTAAATGCGTTGAACATTCTATCAAGGCAAATCAATAGGATATAACTTTTATGATTATAATGCTTGTGAAAGGCTGAAATTATTTAAATGATGCCTTTACGTTAAGCGGCTGAATTAATTGTGGCAGTTCAGAAGAATGTTTAAGGAATAAATCACTGCCTTGTGGCACTATAATTATAGCTTTCTGTTGCCTCACTAATTTCTGGACAAAAATAAATCTTACAAAAGACAAATGAACAGAAGCTGCAGTCCAGTCCATGGATAAACCTTCTCAATGGCAAAAAGAAGGTGCCTGAGGAATAATAATATTACAGATTCTGTTCTAGGGTGGATCTTAAACCTGCTGTGAAATCACATTTGCGGTTAGTCTGTGCCGGGCGAGACCACATCTTTGGTCAGTGCCTGAAGTGCCCACTCACTAGTCAACTTCTGCTACTTCATGGTTTTAAGACGTTTGACTAACCTCACCTGTGTAGATGTGAACTACTGTTTTTCAAACTATGTGCAAATATCCCAGCAATGCTTTTATTTTTAGAGACACGCATCAAAAACAAGTCAGAGTCTTTTAGGGATTCGGACAGGTGTAATATCTTCAAACAAACATATTCTGTTGTCAAATATTTCAACAATATATTTCAAAAGCTTATCCTACAAAAATATCCCTGTCAACAGTCCTCATTCAAATGAAATGATTTCTGTCTTTGCATATTGGTCTTTAGCAGGGTTATGGAAGACGTGGAGTGCAATTTGCAAAAGTAGGGTAAAAGTCATTTTTATTTGTTGGGACAGTTGATGTACTGTCCGATTACATGTTTTTACTGATCATAAAAGCAGTTGTTCCTCAAAAATGATTTTAAAATTGTAAGGCCTGCTAAATCGATCCAATGGGGGTACTCGATTACAGGTGAAGGTTTCACGCGTGTTCCGTCTCTTCCCATGGCAAAGGGATTTTTAATTAAATGCAACACATTTTATCTTATGTATTAACTCGTTTCATCTGACTCCATAAAATGAAAAAGGTTTAACAATGATATCTGTGCATCATTAAATACGCATTAATGTTTGACTATTCCTTTTAACTCTAATGAAAATAAAGTCAAAATTTGTTAGAATAATCAAATACAACAATTTATTATGTTAGGTAAATATATCATTACAATTCCATAATCAAATGAAAGATAATCAATGCAAACCATCAAATGTTTCTAGAACAAAGAACTTTACCCAACATATTAACTACATGAATGCTGAGCCTTGAAGACACAGCATCATGGGCTGATCTGATACAGAAAATGCAGCCCTGAGCTCTTGTTGCATTTTCCTTTAAATAGCCAGACCTTATTTGATATGTAAAACATGAGTTTAGTGGAAATTTACTAAGTTCCCCCACCATAGTTACTGGGGGTAGAAGTTGACCATCTGCTAAGAACAGTGGAAATTAGCATTCATGAATTTACACCTTTGGGAGTGCCTAGAGACCACATTCCTTTGTGTGCCAGTTATTCCTAAACTCTTAAAAACCTTATTACCTTTTGTTTTACTTCTTTTGGAATGAGACATTATTACCAGCCACCCTGAGACCTTCAAAATGATACTAAACAATCCTTAAAGATTATCACATTCACATTAAAACCATATATATTCTTGTGTGAGTTTTTAGTGTTACTGACTGATAAGGTGCTCAGAGGAAGGGGGGTGCGGGGTGTGTGTGTGTGTGTGAGATGTTCAAATGTTAATGTGCAAGCAAGGTCCTTTGTCTTATAGACCTGTGGTGAGGTTGATTCCATCAACCAGTTCTTCCAGTCTTACAACATATTCCGTTTTATTACTGTAATTTATAATGGGTAATTGATTCCCTCTTTTATGTGATGCTAGTTCTCCATATAAATTCAGTTTTCAAATAAAAACGTAAAACTTTTTATGCGTTTAGGCTGTTTGTTTACAAGACAACAACGTTTTGGGTGCCTGAAAATGCAAACTTTTGAAAACGGTCTCTGTGTAAACAACAAAAACGTGAATCTCTGAAGACAATGACGTCATGCACATGCGAATGCCACACCAATATTTGTATCTCTAGCTGTATCTGTAACAATCTCAAAATCATTTGTATCTTCATTCAGATAAAACCGGAAGTGGGCGGGCTTTAACCAGAAGATCATACAATTACTGAAGAAGACCGTTATGTCTTTGGTTTTAAATGTCTGTTTTCTTCGTATAGTTATTATTGAAAAAATATGATATACTTGTATATAAATAATATTTTTTTTTATTATGATTATAACATTTATTTAAATATCTTCTTACTTTCAGAGCCGATAGCCTCGTAGGCAGTGCTTCGAGATGTAGTTCGGTTGTGCTTCGGTCGACCCGAGTTTGAGTCTCGGCTTGGGGAAATTTCTCGATGCCGATAAATGTATATTTAAATATCTTACATACACTGTGGTCTTAGAGGGATGGACATGGTCAACAGCAATACTCGGGTACTGTAGGCTGGCATTTCAATTGTGCTCAATTGGTTCTAAGAGGCCCAAAGTGTGCCAAGAAAATATCCCTTACATCATTACACTACCAGCTGCTTGAACTGCTGATAAAAGGCAGGATGGATCCAGGCTTTCATGTAGTTTACACCAAATTCTGACCCTTCCATCTGAATTTCTCAGCAGAAATCGAGACTTACTCTGTTCTTAGCTGACAGGAGTGTCACCGGTGTGTCTTCTGCTGCTGAAGCTCATCTATGATATCCTGTGTGTTCAGAGATGCTCTTCTGCAAACCTCGATTGTAACGAGTTACTATCGCCTTTATATCAGCTCAAACCAGTCTGTTCATTCTCCTCTGACCTCTGGCTTCAACAAGCCTATTTTATAATTTTCAGGCCATTCCCAGTAAACCCTACGGTTGTGTGTGAAAATCCCAGTAGATCAGCAGTTTCTAAAATACTCAACTGTATACTTTATGTGACCAATTCAATTAATCACCATATCATGTAATTAATGTAATTTAAAAAACTCAATATATATTCATGTTCCAACAGAAAGCCAGATGTGGTTCACCTCAAGCTGTGTTGCTGTGAGCATTGCTGGAGGGCAGCAGCGATATGGAAGACAGGACAGAGAGAGAAGGAGATGTTGAGAAGGTCTCTATGCATCTTCTGCAGTCTAATCCACAAATGCACCTGTTGTCTTCCTGTCTAAGACTGCATAATACTCATCCTTCTTTAGCTAAGACATATTAAATTAAGCAAAGGTGCTCAAACATCCTGTTGATGTGAACAAACAATATTTCAGTCCCTCAGAGACCCTAAGATGCAGATTGTCAGTGGGCAGGTCTCAAAACTTACTGTAAGCTGAAAATCTGCACCAAGCACCTGTCCAGATGGATGTGCAAATAATGATTACATTTCACAATTTTTCCGACACCATGTAATTAACTTTGCTAATGCAAAGCCTCCCCCTTCCCTTTCACATTATCGTGTCAGTGAAATTAGGAAAAAAGGAGTGCTGCACACTGGAATACAGGATTTGAAGATTGTCTTTATAGATGACACTTGGGAAATGTTTGTGTTTTTGTGTCTAGAGAGCTAATAATCCTAATGATATCTCTGGTCTACCCACATCCGTGGGCAAAAAAAAAAACACCCCTATCATTACCACACACTCTGTTTCCTGTTCTCCCACAATTCTCAGTGCTAAAGTGCAATTCATATTGATCTGTATTTCTAAATCCTGCTCATAGGGACCCCAACACAACATTTTTCATTCAGCTTTAATCACCTAATTAAACTTCAATATTCTATGTAAACAAACCCCATGTCAGAATATTACTTGGTAGCCTGGGTTATATAGTATGCAAAATGCAGTTTGTCAAATGAGTCCAAATGCTCGGTATTCATGAAGCATATGAACAATATCTGCTCTGCTTAGATTCTGATGCACAAAACTTTTGCGAATGACGTTAAAGGTTTGCGTACATGCACATGGTCAGAACATCGAATTAAAATACCCGGGCTGCGTTCAGCCCCGACAAAACGTTGCACAACGTTTTTTAAACAGAAACGGTGATGCGTTGAACACACTGTTCTGATGACGCAAGAATTGCAACTATGGCAGCTGAGAAGGCCATTCTTTGTGAAGAATTTTCAGAGCCTGCTGAAGTCAGTATAAATATGTGTTTAATACTACAAAATATGCCCGATGTTACAGTTACTGCACTTGCCCCCCAGAACACAAGAGAACATCCCAATCGAGTGAAGGGATTTGTGGAAACTGAAATGGAAGCACACATCTTACCTAATTCAGACTAAAACACATCTATTTTGCCTCACATACTGACTTTATTTGTAGTTCATACTGTTTTAATACCCTGTATTTTCTTTCTCATTTTTAGGATAAGCACTTAATTACCATTGTTTATTTCTATACCAAATGTCACACACTTGCAATGAAGCTAAAAATATAAACAACGACATCATTATGTTCATATCCTATATTTTTACAATAAAACTTACGACAAACATGTCTTCTAACATCCTCAGTTGTTGCGTATACCGAGCTGCATCGAATACATTTGTAAATCACTTTCCTTGAACCCATTGTGCGAGTTCACTTTAATACCGTGTGCTTTATATACATGTTGCTGCTGATTGGCCTGCAGTTCTGACACACCCACCAAACAAAAGAAAACGTATCTCAAACCCCGTTGCACACCGGTGCACGCCGTTTCCAGGAAATGTATCGGTTACCTAACGTAACCTCGGTTCTCTCTAGAAGAGGGAACGAGTATTGCGTAAGCTAGCTTACGGTACGGGAAAGATTCATCTTTTCTGAGATACTGAAGCCAAAAAAATTATCCTTAATTTTGTATCCATCGTCTACCCGTTGTTCTGCCAGAAGGAGTAATAAACATGATCTTGCATGCCAGAGCTCTTTCTACTAGAAAGCTCTATGCGTCTTAATGGTCTGTGTTTTCTAAATGGTGCACCGACAAAAATCTGGACCCACGGAAATGTGGGGTTTCGTGGCTGCTCGTGTTTCTGCAAGAGCTATTAGATTAGGGGAAGGTCCCCATCCACGCTCAAAGTATATGTGGCGGCCGTCTCAGCGTTCTCAGAACCATTGCACGGCCAGTCATTAAAAAAAAAAAAAAACGAGCTGGTCATCCGCTTCCTTAGAGGAGCTAAAAGGATGAACCCTCCGCGCCCCCTGTCGGTTCTTATATGGGATCTTTCTGTAGTCCTCGAGGCCTTGAAAGCTTCCCCTTTGAACCACTACAATCCGTGGATTTAAAGTATCTTTCCCTCAAACCGTTTTTCTGACAGCTTTGTCATCAGTCAAACGTGTGGGGGACCTCGACGCTGTGTCTGTCAGCGCTGCGTGTCTTGAGTTCGGGCCAAATGACTCCGTCATTCTCAAACCTAGACACGGCAATGTCCCTAAAGTGATTGGTAATCCCTTTAGAGTGCAGGTCATTTCCCTATCGGCTCTGCCTGCATCCGATAGCGAATGCGGTGCCAATCTCCTCTGCCCAGTCGGAGCATTGAGATTCTACACTGCCCGCTCCGCCTCTTCAGACGCACGGAGCAGCTATTTGTTTCGCTTGATGGGCGCACTAAAGGTCTCGCCGCCTCGAAACAGACACTGTCCAGATGTCCACTGTCCAGGCCTGCAAATGCCCCTTGGGTGTCAGGGCTCACTCCACTAGAGGCATGGCCTCATCGTGGGCGTGGTCCAGTGGGATTTCCATTTATGACATATGTGTGGCGGAGGGCTGGGCTTCCCCTTCCACCTTTGTCAGATTTTTTACAATCTGGAAGTTCCCGCACTGCAGGCAAAACTTCTGGCGGTATAAGTGTGAAACTCTCACCACAAACAGCTCTTCTGGTTGAGCTGCACTATTGGGTTGCTATTGCTTCCACAGACCGGCGCCGCCGCTCTGCTGTTCCCTCTAAGTGCTTGTGTACATGTGCTGGCCCGTACTGCTGCTGGCCACCTATTATCCCCACTTCCCCCTGGGCTCATGTAGTGGATGCTTGGCGCACACGGCGTTGACAAAGGGTTCCCGTAGCGTAAGCTAGCTTACGCAATGCGAGAGAACCTCTCGTAAGAACGTATCGGTTACCTAACGTAACCTCGGTTCTCTCTAGAAGGGGGAACGAGTATTGCGTAACTGGCCGTGCTCGGGCCACGAGCGACTTTCGCTTCAGTCGATGAAAACCAGGAAAGCAGCCTCTGAACCTCGCTTATATACACCAAGCCACGCCCATTCTGGCGGGCTGTGATGCCATGAGGGCGCGAACGCCTCTCATTGGGCGTGACATCACGCCAGGTTCACTGATAGGCTGCTGCAGTTGCCGCAGAGCAGCCTATGAGCTCGCTAGATAGCCCGCTCTAGGTCTGGCAGCTGCTGCACTGCGTTGACAATGGATACAAAATTAAGGATAATTTTTTTGGCTTCAATATCTCAGAAAATATTAATCTTCCCCGTAGCGTAAGCTAGCTTACGCAATACGAGAGAACCTCTCGTAAGAGAACAAGACGTTCAACCCGGAAACCGTAGCAAAACGTTGCGCACCGTTTTGAACTTGAACGTGCCCCAGTTTTCTGCAATCTGCAGTTTTCATCGGCCCCGCGACAGCACTACAGAATCTACAGCACGATCAGTCCGATTCCTGAAAGAATGAATTCTAGTAATCATCGTCCATCAACAATTCATTCATAGCATCCATCTATCAAGTGACAAAGTAACGAAAGACTTGGGACCATACATTAAAATAATATGGTGATACCAGTTTGCAATATTCCCCAATAGTCGACCTGAAATAAAACAAAAAATGTCAAAACAAGTTATTCAAAAAACAGCATAAAATTTACATCAGCCATGATTGGTATACTGTCTGTAACATAAGATCAGTCAATTACATATAGAAATCTTAAAACTGCTACAGTATCAAAACCAGCCTGTTTAATTCTAGGGCAGAACATGTCATGGAAGACTAAATGATTACTGTTTTAGTGCAAGAAGCCTTGACTAACAAAAGTGGAATTTGGGGGGAAAATGCAAAGTGTTCATTATGTCATTTTTAATAAAATCCTGTTTATTGATCAAAACGTCTATCAAAAAATGTGCCCTTGTGTTTTTATTTATGTACATATTTAGCAAGGTTTATTTATAAGTACAGAGAGAAATTAACGGAATAAACGGAAAATGAACGTTAATTGTCTCATGCTGAGAGAGAAGCTATATTTGTGTGTGGAAATATTACGTTCTGTGTTTTAAAAAAAAATGAAACAAAGTTTGAGAACGGTTCCTATGTTGTTTTTATTTGAGCTCATGCATATATTATACATTGGAACGTTGCTGTTCACGGTCAGGGACTTTTTTGAGGGTCTCCAGCCGTTTTTCAACTGAGTAATTGTTGTTGAGCTTGGTTGTGTGGAATCTGAACCGCCAAAAACGAATAAAACGTTTTCAGTTTTTTGTTTAAAATGGTGTAGAGTAAACAGCCCCTTAATTTTGACATAATTTGGATGGAACGTGTTTCCCCAAGTAAACACGTTCTTGTAATTGATTAATCCAGTGACAAAGTGAGGTGTGTACCAATTTAGCATTTATGTCAAATGCTGGTTTGTGGCCTGTGGGCATGTTTAATATTAAAACTGTAGCTTTATCATCACCAGATCATAATAAGAAGTTATTATTCTACATTTTAGCAGAAATGCTTTCTGTAAGTAAAGCATTTGTACTGTAGCTAAAAGTGCCCAGCGATGCCCCTATATAAAAAATGCTCTTCTGGTTAACTTTTTCTTTAGCTTTAGTTTTTATTTCACACATAAGAAAGGTGAAATAAATTCATACAGCGTCGTGTCAGCAACATGATAGCACCATGTCTGGTTATGCAATGAGCCGAAGGCATTTCTCATAAACACATATACACACCACCGTCAGGGGTGTAAACAGGCTGTCAGAGTGTCCCAAAGACTCACACACTGCATTTAGATGATAAAGTGTCTGTCACCCTAGACTCGTGGGGAAGTCACTAAGTTTTATTAAAAACTCTCTCAGCAATTAAAGAGAGGAGAGAGCAAGAGGTTCATGCTGCTGTTGAAATGTGTTGTGGGAAGTAAACCACAAGGTAAGAAAACCTAATTCAAAAATTTAAAGGGATTGTTCACCCAAAAATCAAAATTCTCTCAGTAATTACTCTCTTGAGAACGGTTCCTATGTTGTTTTTATTTGAGCTTTCATGCATATATAACACATTGGAGCGTTGCTGTTCACGGTCAGGGACTATTTTTTTGGGTCCCTTACCCTCACCTCTCTCTGAGATTTATTCTACCTATGACTTAATCTGTCAACACACACAGACCGTTCCTCCATCTCCAGCATGGACACCTATGAGCTTGTGTTCATGGATTTCATTGAATGCATCAGAATGCCCGCCGTGCTTCAGCTATACATGTTGTTACGCTGCAAATTATTTAATAATTATGCTGTATGTTGTCGCTATTTTAACAACCAAAGATCTCCATGCACTATTTGGGTTTGGAGTGTGTGATGTGAAACACAACAGCGGTTAAATGTTACAGTGGCAGAATTTCGATCCGGCAGTTTTAGAGTCAACCGCAGGGGACCTGTGAGTCCTAATGTCACATCTGCTGTGATTCACAAAGCACAGAGCCAAACAAATATTTTTCAAACATGTTTGTCCATCTGCATGAATGACTCGGGATTTGTTCCACAATAAGAAGCCGTATAGGCAGCATTTTAAGGCACAGTAGGCATGTTTCCATTGAGAAAGCAGCTCCATAATTACACTCTTTCAAAATAAATACTAGTTTGGGGTCAGTAAGGTTTCTTTTTTTTTTTTAAAGGAATTGCAACAGCCTCATTGGAAAAACTTGCCTCTACCTACAATTCACTGCAGTTTCCATCTGAAATTAACATTAGTGGCAGTAAAACACCAACAACATTGTATCCCTTTTCACACAGATTATGATTACATGGGCAGATTATCGATTAATAAAGATACATTTTTTGTGTGGTTCCTTGCAAAATATTATGCCCTCTCAAAACATTGTTTCAATAGTGTGTGATTTGTAAACTAATACATTTTGATGTTAGCATCATGTAATCAGGTCCAATTAAAAGGCTTTTCTAATGTAGTAAACTTTCTCAGTATCTCACCTGGTACAGCATTGCACTTCCGATGCCAAGCACTCAGGCCGTTTACTAAGATGCGTTCTAGTCGATCGGATCACAAGTGGACGACGCTAAATACAGGGGTAAACGGAGTCTAACGTTTTGAGCTCTTCCACTTTCGACCACTTCCAGCACTCAGGTCCTGTTTACACCTGGTATTAAGATGCGTTCTGTTCAATCGGATCACAAGTGGACGACGCTAAATACAGGGGTAAACGGAGTCTTAACGTTTTGAGCTCTTCCACTTTCAACCACTTCCAGAGGTATAGTCAAAAATGCATTCCAAGTTTGGTTTGAAGATGAAAAACAGCACCAAGCACAATGTTCTCTCACCATTCCTGATTTCTAACACTTACTGCGTTCAGAGTGGTGTTGCTGCTGTCAGAGCAGAAACAAAAGCTGCTGCTCTCTGTATTTTTTGTCGCCATTAGTTCGAAAAATCTGAAAAAGCCCATACATTTACCCATGCACCCATAGACCCTCCTCTCGAAGAAATCAGGACAGAAGTGGTTCAAAGTGGACAAATGAGATGGAGACACATTCACATTTACACCTGGTGTTTTAATCCCTCTTCTACAAGTTGTGATCCGATTTGGTTCATTTTTAGACGAACTTAAGTTTAACTGAAACTGGGCTGGGATTTAATTTTCCCAGAATGATTTGCCCATGGCACTCGAAAGGGAGAGTAAATGCTAAAATTAATTGTAATATAATGGTGTTTATTTGTGCAAGATTAATGTTAATTGGGAGATTTAGTTGTGATGAATGTTTTGTTATGCTAATTTAGAAGAATGTCTGTAAATGTTGGTTTTAGGAGAGTTGTCACCATCATGGTGACAAGTGGTGCATGCAGCTTGGTTTGAGAGCAAGTATGTTAAAAGCTACTCTCATACAGCAAGTGTTATATCATGCAGTTGTTAACATATTAGCAAGTTAACATTTATTAAAATAACTTATAGCTAGCTAAGTTTATACTAAAAAAAATGTTCACATTGAGGTTACATGATAAATAAGTTAAATGTATGAATTAGTGTACTCAAACATTTCAAGTTAAGAACAAGTAAAATGTGTGAGTACAAAATAAAAATCTGCCAGTTCTGCTTACTTGAACTTTGAATTTCTTAACTTAAAAATTGAGGCAACTGATTTCCTTAAATTTGTGTTTTGCCAACTTATTCGGGTTTATAGTGTAGGGTTGCTACGTTATTTTCAAACTCGTGTACCTTAATTTCAAAAGCATTAAAACCTTTTGGCGCCACTCACCGGACATTTCATTTTCCGAACTGTGGTGATCCGTACAATAACAACATAATAAACCTTTGCCAGATTCACATTTTTTAGCATCGTTTCAATTTGAGGTGTCAAAAATGTGCAAACAAACAACGTAATTTTGCAGAATTTTTTTTTTCAGTAAGGCTGCATCAAATTGATGAAAAGTGACAGTAAAGTAAATATTTTCAAAAATCGTTAATTGAGAATAAAAATCCGCATGAATGATTTCTGAAGAATCACGTGACACTGAAGACTGGAGTAATGATGCTGAAAATTCATCTTTGATCACAGGAATAAATTACATTTTAAAATGTATTAAAACAGAAAACATTCATTTTAAATTGCAAAAACATTTCACAATATTACTGTTTTTACTGTATGTTTTATTGTATAAATAAAGCCTTGATGAGCATAAGAGACTTCTTTCAGAAACATTGCAAAAATGACTAACACCAAATGTTAGAGTTTTTTTTAGCAAGACAAACTACTATAATTGTGAGTTGAATGTTGTGTGAAAAGTGGTACAGTATTTGTATGATGCTTGGAGTTCCTGTCTAAATAAAGCGGTCCTAATTGGTCACTTTCAAGGTTTAGTTTCAGTCTTAAAAGGCAGCTGCCTACTGTATGTAGGCTGTAGATAGAAAGGCAGAGCTCTCAAATCTCATTTGTGAATACACATTCAAACTCGCAGCTTCATGGCAGATTTGATGTCATTGACATCAGATGTTCTCACATGTCTCATGTCCTCTGAAACTGAGTTGATAACATGTTGAAAAAAATGGACATTTTCTAAACAAGTTTCGAGTGACGTTTTGGGGAATACAGATAAAAGTTGGCTCTGTGAACCAGGAGATTTCATGCCCTGTAGCTGTTTATTCCTCAGGCTGTGTTTATGTCTTAGACTTCTGCAAAGCTGTTTTGTGATGGTTAAAGCCCTTATGTCCAGAAAGAAGCATGTAAACAACCAACAAAATGACACTTTTTATATACAGAACTGAAGCTCTTTCTATGAAAGCCAAAAGCTGGCCCTGAGTTTGCTTCTCAAACAGACTGTGAGCTGTGAAACTTCCACTGTAAGCCTTTGGAGACGAATGAAATATCTGGATGAATCTCACATCTGAAGGTGTCCCTGAAAATCTTCACAGCAGCATTTTTGATTACTCTGCTGAATCATCATGCAAAAGAGTCAGAGACGCACGTTTTTGTAATTGAAAAAAATAAAATAAATATAACTAGGATTGTATCTATCTTTGACTTTGTACATTGTACTTACGTTCACATTTGAATTGCAATTCTTCGTCATGTTTGCTACCTCAATTCAAATTTAAGGTGATGGGCAACTTTCATACAGGCTTACTGTAATACTTTTCACTATTATAATTTGACATTTTAAGGAATACTCTTCACACACATAAGCCAGCTTTACCTTGAAAGCACATCAGCTTCTCTAGCATTGCTATTATATATATATATGCATGCATTTGCCATATGCATACAATAGATTCATTTTAGCAGTTCATGTGGATCAAACCCATGACCTTGGCACTTCTAGCACCATGCTTTGCTGTTTGAGCAACAGGAATACTGTTATACTGTTTAAAGGTATTTCTGAAGAGCATGCTGAGGTAGGATGTTTTATTCATGCGGGTCTGTCAGGAGTGTTGCCCATTTAGACCCCTCAAAACACCTGTTTAAAACGTGTTTTGAGCAGAAAATCCTTCGGCTTGCCATGTGAACGTTAAACTGACTGTGAAAAAAAGTGCATGAGTGAGAAGGATGGTGACTTTCAGGTAATGATGCTCAGAAAGTCAGGGTAGAAGGGAAGAAATGTCAACCTTGATGAAGTTTCTAATGTGATTTTATAGAGTATATTTTGTCCTTGTCCTCATCTAAAAGTACATTTCTTCTAAGATGGCAATTGCATTGGCTTTGAACAAGGCAAGTATGCACATGCACACACATCCCAAGTTTTTTTTCCCGCTTTCTTTTTCTCTGTAGGACAACACTTATATAAGGTCCCCAGTGACATTTTTGTGAAAATGAAAGCGGTTTTCGGTTTTCTCTCCCCACTGCCTCAATTTAGAAGTAAAGTACAACCATAAATAAAGAATGAAAATTCAGCTTTTACGTGTTGTTGTGGAGCAGGATAAATTTGCTATTTATATCTGCAAAACAAAATGGGGTGTAGAAATAGGGACATAATGTCTGTTCTTAAATGTCTGCTCAAAAGAATCGTTTTTTTTCTCAGAACTTGCGCTTGCATAGCTCATAGCTTAAAAATGCATTTTGTAATTTGTCCCTTTTTTATGTTTTACACCTAAATAAATGAATATTACTTGTGGGAAAATATGTTTAAAATCGTGTACACTCACATAAGAAGAAGACCAGTCACATCAGTAGTCTAAAAAGTATAGGCGGCCCCATGGGAGCCGACTGAGATCACATGACCATCAGAACACGTACTCACTTTATCTCATTAACCTCCTGTTACCAGACGCTTTAAGTTGAAGACTGAATTAAACATGACTGACTGTGTACAACATCGCTGAATGAGTGCAACTTTAACTTTAGAATCAGTTTTAATTGTGGACGTTGGTGTGTTGAGCCAAAGAACTGGTTCAAAGGAGTGTTTGAATTGGGAATCTTAATACACAGTTCATGTTGTATTTTTTTGTATTCACTGTGAAATAATGACACATAAAAACCATTCATTTCGGAATCAGAATGTGTATGTTTTTGATTCACTATAAAGAACCGGCTCATAAGAATCATTCGTTTATGAATTAGACATCGCTGGTAATCTCAGTAAATTTGTCCGGTCGTTCTGCGTGGGGGTTTTCAGTATAAATGACTGGCTCATAAGAGTTATTAGTTTGGGAATTGGACAACACTGGTCATGCCGTATGTTCATTGCTCACTGTTGTAGATTCAGTAGCGATACTTTTTTACTATTGTTTAGTTTTAGAAGAAGAAATGGGTCCCTTCAATTTCCATGCCCTATTTACATAAGGGTTGTAAACACTTTAAGGGTTGTGAAGAAAAAGTTAGATTTTTTTTTAAGAACTAGTTCAATGTTTGCAAATGTATTGAATGTGTCTGTTTTTATTGTAAACCTTATTCATTTTTCTTTCTATTGCACTGCGATAATTGTGCATGCATGTTGAGGTTGCTTTTTATTATTATTACCTTTATTTTAACCAGGAGAATCACATTGAGATATTGCTATCTCTTCTTCCAGAGAGACCTGGGGCCGTATTCACAAAGCATTTTATCTTACCACTAGGAGTACTCCTAAATCGCACTAAAAGATTTTAGCTAGGAGTTTTCTCTTAAAGGTTATTCACAACGCCTTTCAGACCTACTCTTAGTAAAGAAAAATGACAACTCCTAAACTAAGAGTGAGTCTTCGTTGCTATGGGTGACGTCATTACTCATGCACGAGCTTGACTGAAGTGACCACCGTGATTGGCTGATGATTGTAACGCGGGAATGATTCCAAACACCTCCCCCTACGATGATGAGTGACAGGTGACAGGTCTGAGAATGCGTGCGCTACACAAGTAGTGCGAAGGACGGAAGATGATGAATAACTGAATTAATAGCCTAAATGAATAAAGAGTAAGGAAAAACAAATAGCCTAGCAGCCTAACGAAACATATGGATTGATGCAATATCTTTGCAACAATATTGAATTAATCTGTCACTATATTCCTCTGCCTACGTTTGCAAAGAGAAGAACATTTTAATTTGATTCACAATGAAACGTTACAATTAGTTTACATGCAGAGAGTAGCCTAGTTTTGGTTGTTGTTGGTGGCGTTATTGCATCCCTAGTTATGCCTACAATGCAAAATTGTTCCCTCGCGATTGGAAGCTTCTGTAGCCGCCGCATACGCATTTCAAAACATCGCAACGTGAAATGCCACAAAAAGCGGTTTGTGAATAGGTCTTAGTGAGTTAAGAGTCCTCTCGACTTCTTTTAAGCTGTCCCAGGCTTAGGTGCTACTTTTAGGGCTAAAATGCTTCGTGAATTACTCTTAGTCAAAAAAATTAGGAGTCCTAAAGTTAGGAGTGACACGCCCATTATATTTAGGAGTTGCTCCTAAATTCGCCAGTTAGGAGCTACTTTTAGCCTTAAAATTCTTTGTGAATACGGCCCCAGGTCAAGACGGCGGCACAAAAAAAACAAAACAAAACAGTTCATACAGAAGAATCATTGAAAAGAAATTTCACAATTTACACATTCACAAACAACATTGATAAAAATAAGTCAAGGAAAACAGTTACAATTTTCCTTTAAAACATTGAGTAAAAGACGTTTCAAAGAGGTCAGGGTAGGAAGTGCATCTAGCTTCAATACGTTTTGTAGTTCATTCCACGTCCGAAGAGCATAAAAAGAAAAAGCATTTTTACCAAATTCTGACAATACCCTTGGGACTTTTAGCTGGAGGCGAGAGCTAGACCTAGTTTGATAGGTATTTGTATAATAGATTAAAAGATTTGAGATATAAGAAGGTAACTTACCTAAAAGAGCTTTTGCAATGAATAAGTTAGTGTGTTTTAGCTATCATTTAGCTATCATTTGAAGATGTCTCTCTCTCTCTCTCTCTCTCTCACTCACTCACTCACTCACTCACTCACTCACTCACTCACTCACTCACTCACTCACACACACACACACACACACACACTCTCTAACTTCTCTAGCTATCTTTCTCTTTGTGTCTCTCATGTCATAATGTTGCCTTTATGGAAACAGAACTATTATCTACTCAGAATTTGAGAGACGTCAAAATCGATGCACTTGTCAACAGTGCTATTTACGGAATATGAGTTGTGAATGGAGGAATGTCTCGCCTCTCATCTTGTGAGCGTTACTTTGATGACCTCTTTGCATTGTTGCTCTCCACACACATTTCTGGAAACCTTTATAGAACCTGCCATACATCTATTATGCGAGCTAAAATTATAGACATCACATGATGGAAGAGCTGCTGTGCTTCTAGAGGAAATTGCTAACATTATCCGATACCGCTCACTGTGCCAACAAACAGCAGAAATTCTCAAGCACTCCCAACATTTACAGTTTTTTTCAATCGCTAACAAGCGCTTACCCATACTTCAGATACTTTTTCTAAACTCTTAACACAGACTCACACCTACAAAACACAATTGGCCAAATGGATAATTTTCTTCTCAAAAACACATTTAGTTAAATATATACTAACTCTTCGTTTAAAAATAGAACACATCTTTCTCTGCACACACTAACTTTACCAAAACACTGGAAATCTGACTCAAAATTAAATTATTCTGTCAAAGAATGACACTTGTTTTCACTTCACAAGGTACATGAAGTCAATCAAAGTACACCAGGTTTCAAAATACTGGCTATTGTTGACATTACAAAAACTGCAGAGACTTTGATGTTTCAGTTTTGCAGGTATTTGCAAGCAAAACATGCAATCCATCGTTTTTACACTAAATTTCTTGGTTGGGAACTGTATGTCCACATGTACAGTAATGTTCACATTCAAAACCATTCCAGTAAAAATCAAATCAGGGTTTTTTTTCACCTCTCACTGCACCTCTCACTGCACCTCTCACTGCACCTCTCACTGCACCTCTCACTGCACGTCTCACTGCATCTCTCACTGCACCTCTCACTGCACCTCTCACTGCATCTCTCACTGCACCTCTCACTGCATCTCTCACTGCACCTCTCACTGCATCTCTCACTGCACCTCTCACTGCACCTCTCACTGCACGTCTCACTGCATCTCTCACTGCACCTCTCACTGCATCTCTCACTGCATCTCTCACTGCATCTCTCACTGCACCTCTCACTGCACCTCTCACTGCACCTCTCACTGCACCTCTCACTGCATCTCTCACTGCATCTCTCACTGCACCTCTCACTGCACCTCTCACTGCACCTCTCACTGCATCTCTCACTGCACCTCTCACTGCATCTCTCACTGCACCTCTCACTGCATCTCTCACTGCACCTCTCACTGCATCTCTCACTGCACCTCTCACTGCACCTCTCACTGCACGTCTCACTGCATCTCTCACTGCATCTCTCACTGCATCTCTCACTGCATCTCTCACTGCATCTCTCACTGCACCTCTCACTGCACCTCTCACTGCACCTCTCACTGCACCTCTCACTGCATCTCTCACTGCACCTCTCACTGCACCTCTCACTGCACCTCTCACTGCATATCTCACTGCACCTCTCACTGCACCTCTCACTGCACCTCTCACTGCACGTCTCACTGCATCTCTCACTGCACCTCTCACTGCACCTCTCACTGCACGTCTCACTGCATCTCTCACTGCACCTCTCACTGCACCTCTCACTGCACCTCTCACTGCATATCTCACTGCACCTCTCACTGCACCTCTCGCTGCACCTCTCACTGCACCTCTCACTGCACCTCTCACTGCACCTCTCACTGCACGTCTCACTGCACCTCTCACTGCATCTCTCACTGCATCTCTCACTGCACCTCTCACTGCACCTCTCACTGCACCTCTCACTGCATCTCTCACTGCACCTCTCACTGCATCTCTCACTGCACCTCTCACTGCATCTCTCACTGCACCTCTCACTGCATCTCTCACTGCATCTCTCACTGCACCTCTCACTGCATCTCTCACTGCACCTCTCACTGCATCTCTCACTGCATCTCTCACTGCACCTCTCACTGCATCTCTCACTGCATCTCTCACTGCATCTCTCACTGCATCTCTCACTGCACCTCTCACTGCACCTCTCACTGCACGTCTCACTGCATCTCTCACTGCACCTCTCACTGCACCTCTCACTGCACCTCTCACTGCACCTCTCACTGCACCTCTCACTGCATCTCTCACTGCATCTCTCACTGCACCTCTCACTGCATCTCTCACTGCACCTCTCACTGCATCTCTCACTGCATCTCTCACTGCATCTCTCACTGCACCTCTCACTGCATCTCTCACTGCACCTCTCACTGCATCTCTCACTGCACCTCTCACTGCACCTCTCACTGCATCTCTCACTGCATCTCTCACTGCATCTCTCACTGCACCTCTCACTGCACCTCTCACTGCACCTCTCACTGCACCTCTCACTGCACCTCTCACTGCACGTCTCACTGCACCTCTCACTGCACCTCTCACTGCACCTCTCACTGCACCTCTCACTGCACCTCTCACTGCACCTCTCACTGCACCTCTCACTGCACCTCTCACTGCACCTCTCACTGCACCTCTCACTGCATCTCTCACTGCATCTCTCACTGCATCTCTCACTGCATCTCTCACTGCACCTCTCACTGCACGTCTCACTGCACCTCTCACTGCACCTCTCACTGCACCTGCACTTCTCACTGCATCTCTCACTGCATCTCTCACTGCATCTCTCACTGCACCTCTCACTGCACCTGCACTTCTCACTGCATCTCTCACTGCATCTCTCACTGCATCTCTCACTGCACCTCTCACTGCACCTGCACTTCTCACTGCATCTCTCACTGCATCTCTCACTGCATCTCTCACTGCATCTCTCACTGCATCTCTCACTGCACCTCTCACTGCACCTCTCACTGCACCTCTCACTGCATCTCTCACTGCACCTCTCACTGCATCTCTCACTGCACCTCTCACTGCACCTCTCACTGCACCTCTCACTGCACGTCTCACTGCATCTCTCACTGCATCTCTCACTGCATATCTCACTGCACCTCTCACTGCATCTCTCACTGCATCTCTCACTGCACCTCTCACTGCACCTGCATCTCTCACTGCATCTCTAACTGGGCCTGCTCTTCTCCCTGGGCCTCTTTCTCTTCCTCATCCAGACATTACAGTGTTTGTCTTTTTCTGTTTCTGTTTCCAAAAAACATCACGCCTCAAAGTCCTCCTTTTACTGTATAAGTGTCAATGTAATAGAAAAAAAAATAACCCCAGCGACTGAGTGTAAGCCAGACTGGAATCAGCTGTGGTTGGCCCAATTTACCCAACATAAATAAGCTGTGGGTCAATTATTCAATTGTTTGTTTATAATCAGCTGAGATATATTGTTTTTGAACTGATATCATTGCAGAAGCAGAGGTTTTTATACTGTATCTAAGGTTTGGAATATTGTTTTTGCTATTGTGGGATTGTGTGTGTTAACATTTGTAAATACTACAAAAACAATCCATAATTTTGTTGGGAGGTATAGCTTGTCTGTTAAGAAAATGTAAGCATTGGGGAAACGTGTTGACTGACTGCATATTGTGTGAAAATGACATGAAATGTGTGAATGGTATGGCCACAAAAGACCGATGCTGTGCTAATTGTGTTTAGAGTTTTGAAAATGTGACAACTGGTTGGACAAACGCTTGTTAGCGAAAAAAACTGTAACTTCACTCTAGCTTTTAAAGGTACCTTCTCCAAGTGATTGTACGTAAATGTAAGTGGCAGGGGACTTCCTGTGATCTGTTTTTAATAGCAGCACACACAATTTAGTAAGTATTTCCAAGAATGAGTTAAGAATATTGTTTAGGTCAACAGATCGATAAGGGCATGAAAGCAGAACAGTCCAGAGCAAACCAGTGCAAGAGAAATGTAAGATCTCAAGGTTGCTCTTCAAACGTCAGCCACAGAGCATCTGAGAGCTCACGCATGGCACTTTCTGCCAGGCGGCGTGAAGAAATCAATGAAATATTGAATTTTCTAGAACCCATGTACATAATATTGAGAAAGATGGAATGGAAATCAGATAATGAGATGAAGTCTGTAGAAAAATAATTACGTCTTTTGCCACAAAATAAGCAATCGCAGGCTGGCATATAAACACACAAAAAAAACAACCATGCAGAAAAGCCTATTAACATCTGCATGACTATGAATGTCATGTTTTATCATTAAAATAAAAATAAAAATAATTTGTTTTTATTTTAATGACATTATTTTCTTTCTTCCATAAGCACAAAAGATCATCGGTTTCACTTTATTTTGATGGTCCCTTTAACACATTTTGTTGACTATAAGTAACGTTGCACCTACAAGTCTACTAACTCTCATTAGAGTGTTAGTAGATTATTAGTAGACTGTTAGGGTTAGGGTTAGATTAAGTTTACATGTAGTTGCAAAATTACTTATAGGCAGTAGAGTGTCTGTTGTGTCTGAAATTAAATATCAAATCAAAAACGCTTATCTCTTCAGCTATTATGGCCCCAGCACCTCAACACCTCAACACCCCTCAACACACCAAAAACTTACTGTGTACGTCTCGTCGTCACTTGCCATTGGAAGCAGCCTACGTTTCTGCTGAATCCTGCAGCTAATCTGGCAACCTCGAGTCAGGGGGTAGGGGGAGGGGATACAGCGCTCTATGGTATTTTTAAAGTGATTGCAGTACCAGTTTTGGCCACAATCCTACATACGGCTCCTTTAACATCTAATTTCGTGTTTTACAGAAGAAAGAAACCTCATCGAAAGTGTGATCTAATTTGGTGAACTATTCCTCGGAAATCACTGGAAAATGATTAATGCAAAATAGACGGCTTATATTGTGCCCTGAAAATCACACCCTCCAATGGATTTTTCAACAGAAAGTGACTAGTCACCGGGAGGGGGCTGAAACAGATGGGACACATGTCACGAGGAGTAACTTTGCCTGTCACCTAATGTGCATTCTCATGGAATGCTGTGAGTGTAGGGATGTGGATGGATGGGTTGATCTGACAGGCATGTGTGAGAGAAATGTATAAACAGGCTGTTGGGGAGCGAGAGAGTTGGTGAGCAACGTAAAGAGAAGCAGCGAGAGAGTGGAAAAGCAGAATAAAGGTTGCATAACGGTGCACTGAATACACACTCGACGGCTGCAGCGTTTCAAACCTTGCATCCACATATCTATAACTAATCTATGGAAATTAGCAGTGAACACTCAGCCAGAATTTATGAGCTGCCCGCTTGTAGCACACAGCCTTCCTCTGAGCACAAACCCTGCTCTCTGCCTGTCCCGCGTCGGATCTCATAGGGTTATTCTCCTTTAATTGGCATAGGATCTCGATCATCACAGCTGAGCGTTAATAACACCACATGTTAAGCAGATTTAATGTAACACCACAACATGCAATAAAAGGTAAATGTCCATGTTAATCAGGCCCTGTCCCAAAGGGCATACTTCATATGCACTCTAACAGCAGACTTCTTCCCAATGGTAAAATCAGCATCACGTCACAAAAGTGCAGAAAGATTGTTTCAGTCACTCAGTGTGTAGTTTGAATAATGTTAAAATTGTGTAATATTTATGATTTTGTTTATGTACTTGTCCATTTCGTTGCAGAGAGACTCCACCCATACGGTCTTTTGATTGGCTGTGATTTTGTCGCGTCTCGTAGTCGTGTCGTGTCTGGTGTAAACAGGCAAATTGCTTGTTGCTGGAATCTTATCGCATCGCGTCTGGCTAGGACACGGTTTTAGGATTCGTAATTGAAAAAAAAAAACGTAAACTTGGTCACGCAATTGGTCCAGCATACCTCAAATCAGTGTTGATTGTCATGCCCTGCTTACAAAAAACATGATGCATACTCAGGGCTTCTAATGCAGATCCACACAACCAGTCTAAACTTTCTTATTCTCCCATTATTTCTTGTATGGTTGGTTTGACTTTCTGTTGGGAACAGTGATGAGACGGCTCTCTTGGCGAGTTGCACAGTCATAAGACAGCGAAAGTCAGGGCTTCTGACTTTTGAATGAAAAGAAGTAACACCGTGCCTCTGCTTCTGCAAGTGTGTCACTCACCATGTCGATGCAGAAGCAGCCTTATGCATGAGGGGGTTTATATTTTACATACAATTCAGTGTTTTAACAAGGAAATGCTGCAAATTGGCCTGCCTATCTTTAACTCTCTCTCTTTCCTTTCATACCTTAAGCAGCGGATTTCAATTCCCAGACCTACTAACCCTGTTTAAACTCATTGATTACAATTAAGCAGCATTCACCGAGAAGTGTCCGGTTGAGAAGCAGAAGGCTCCAATCTCTTTCTGTGAAGTCTCTTCAGAGCTAGAAAGTGTCAGATGTTGCCTGAAATTAGTCCTGCTGGCACACAATTCAGTTTATGAAAATACTGTGAGATATTAAATCTGATAAACTTGATGTTTACACCAGCCATTTCCTATATTCAGCTTCAGCTTAGTAAGATGGGTCTAGTTTACAAATAATTTTATTTTAATCAGTTTATTGTTTGTCAGTTTAATACGTAATTTCACAATGAACATCCTGTTTCATTTGGAAAAACACCACATTATTGAAGTAAAATTGGGTGTAAAACATCAGTTCATTGCTTTAATACAGAAGGAAACTCTCTGAATAAAGTGATTCAAAATAGTTTTTTTTCCCCTTCCCATTCAGAGGCAGGTTTATCTGAAATCCATTATAATCATTTTAATGATGCACAGTGAACGGTTGTACAAAAATACCATAAAGTAGCTGAAATTGTGTATAGACCGTGATCAGAATTTCTGCCCACTGAAAGTATAATTATTGATAATTGTAGAGACATTGCATAAAACATCATTAGCAGAATATACTGTTTTGCTAGTAGATATCTAGTTTGCTTGCTTCTATTGTAAAAAAAAACAAAAACAAACTGAGACTGTTGTCAAGACCTAAATGAATAAATCATAACTCAATGGTATGCATTACGTAAGACTATTTTAAATACTTGTCCCCGTACATTTCAAGGAATAGTAAGATGAGGGTGGTCCTGTGTGAACAGAGCCAGTACTGCATATGTTCAGGCTGATCTCATCTTCTCTGGAATCTCTCAGAGACAAATAAATCTCAACAGTATTTGTGGAGGATCCGATGCATAAAGAAGCATCATCAAAAAGTTATGAGCATAAAACTGGTGTCTGTGTCCTGATATAGAGAGATAATCAGTTTTCTGGAGCAGTGGTATCCGGGGGGAAAAAACGCAATGAAATGAAACCATATCGTTGTTGGCCTGACCGTAAACCCAATCAAATATTCATGACAGAAGAATGATCACCATTGTAAAAACTTAAAAATACCCTTTAGTGGAAGCATGCATAAAATCACCTTTAAATCATACAGTATTTTAACAGGTTAAGATCGAGCGCAAGACATAAATTCTGATAATAATTCTCTCTGGGTGGAAAAAAGTCTGCCAAATATTGTACTTTTAAATTTGTGTTTTTATTGTTCTGAACTGATGTCCCTTTGAATGTAAATTTCACAAAGATTTTCCAGGTTGCTGCTATGCAGTTGCTAGGGTGTTCTGGGCTGCGTTTCCCAAAACTAAGCCCCTACTTCATTCAAAAGAGTCCACCCTCAAGTCTGATCACTCACTATATGGCTCGGTTCCAATTTTTTATCATCCTCCAGGGGAATTTTGTAAAATAGGACCCCTCTCCTCAACAAGACAATCAAAAATATTTTTATAATGAATTCAAAACTTTAGTTAGAGGTTTGTTGAAATCCCCACATGAGCAATAGTAATAGTGATTTATTAAGCACCACTAATAAGTTTAAATCAAACACAAAGCCTTTAAATTTGCATAATTAACATACTGTTCTGCTTACCGCCATTAATTCTGCAATTTGAAAAGTAAGACAAAGCTTGTTTGGAAGGACTAATTAACCTTTAGGATTTGTTTTCATAGACCAGTGGATCAATTGCCTTTTCTAAGACAAAAAAGTGGCCCATTTTTCTTTTTCTTTCTGTTGACATTTATGCCTGGGCCATAGCTATTGGTCCCCTGCTGCGAACATCATTGGCTTCTCTAATTACTATTAATTATGCATTTAGTATGTGAATGCATAAGTACGCCTGTGCGCTGCTGCCGCCGTGTGTGTGAGCTTCTATAGGACCGATTTAATGACTACTTTTGATGTCATTTTGATGGTCTTCAGATACGGTACATGCCGTCACAAAAAGGTTGTTTGTTTTGGGGGTTTTTTTTTGGAAAGATGTAGATTGAATGAGTACGTTCATCCTATTTATTCTATTTTCTAAACATCTGTGCTTCCCTTAATGGAAGCATCTGTCTTTGCTTTATTAGATTCAAAGCTTGCCATGATAAATCACAAACATGATGTATTGTATTGTCTTCACGTAGAGTCAGTTTCTGCTGGCCAGATTTGTAATGGCTACACCTGGGGTGTGTTTGAGCTCTGAACATTTGCCCTGAAGTGTATTGTGCTATCTTCAGGCAACAAATCTCAGAGATACCAAAGGGCCATGATACTCGAATATTCTATGCATAATTCATTTATAGATATATAAAAGGCAGCCCACAGGTGGAGTTGTACTGATCAGGGATGGAGAGTCTCTCCTCATGCCACATAATTCTCTCACAGTTCCTTCTCATTCTTTCTCATTGTGGCAAGTCACTGCCAATGGAAGCAACTCAGGGCGACAAGCTTTGTTGCATTCGCTGGATGTTTTGTAATGATGTTTGTGTGTGAAAAGGTGTTCATGAAAATTAGCATAAAATCATTATAATTAAGAGTCATAGAATTTTTAATTTTTTTGGTTGTGAATAATTAAAAGGGTGTGTTCACACTTGGCATGTTTGGTTCGATTAAAAGAAACTCTGGTGTGATTGCTCTGTTAGTGCAGTTCATTTGAATAAGTGTGAACACAGCCATCTGAACCCAGGTGCGCACCAACCCGGCAAGCAATAGTCATCATTTCACTGTCTAGGTTAACTATAGACCCGATATAGTCCGGCTATGAGTAACCCACTTTTAGCCAAAATAACCTTGAATTTGGTTACATGCCGTTTTTGCTAAAAAAACTTGCGAGATGTATGATATTCCATCATGTAAGCAAAGTTAACAGTGATTAAAGGGATAGTTCACCCAAAAATGATGTTGGCCTCGAGATTTCATGTAGTGAAACTACACAAAGCTTCTAGATTGTACGTCACACGCATCACACACATGACCAGCGTCGGCCAATAGTGAGCCTACGTGTGACGTGCAACCTTTGTGTAGTTTCACTACGTGAAATCTCGAGGCCCACAGAGAAAGAAATGAATAGTTGAATAAAGTCGTTATTTTTGTTTGTTTTATTGCGCACAAAAAGTATTCTCGTCGCTTGATAAACTTAAGATTGAGCCTCTGTAGTCACTCGGGCTATTTTAACGATGTCTTTCATAACTTTTGGGCCGGCCAGTTTCGATCCCTTAAGAAGCCTATGGAGGAGTGATCCAGCTCTCAGATTTAATCAAAAATATCTTCATTTGTGTTCCGAAGATGAACGAAAGTCTTACGGGGTTGGAACAACATGAGGGTGAGTAATTACTGGCAGAATTTTCATTTTTGGGTGAACTATCCCTTTAAAGTGTTTGATTTAATTTCTTTCATTTCTTTATCTAATTGATGACTAGTCTAATCTTGGGCTATATATGGTTTAGACATTTATGAAATTTTCGACTTTTTAAATTTTAAAAGATGTCTTTTAAACGCAAAATGGCATGCTGGGAAACATGCGGACCGAGACCGCTGAAAAGATGGGTCTCGATCCACTTCCAAACGAACTCTGGTGCGGTTCTTTTGAAATATGAATGCAATACGGACCAAAGACATGTTAACGAAACAAAAACCTGATGCGACCCTAAAAAGGACAAGAATGAATGACGGCTTAAGAAAAACTTGTTTTTTCTCATCATAGTCACGATGTTGTCCATCATAGTTCGGTACATGCATCAGAACCGCGTCTCCTCGCTACAGATCTTCATTTGTGTGTGTGTGACGGAGGGATTCCTGTCGCCATTTTGACTCGTTTACACATTTTATAAGCTCAGTCTCCACGAGTTCTCAGCTGGTCAAAATACCAACATATGTCGGCTACATACATACAGCGAGCGCATTTAGCCCAGCACACAGCATTGTTTTGGATGTTCGGTAAATTCCGTCGCGAAATATACGTAATAAAAGCCCACCAATCAGGTTATGAACATATCCCTATGCCTTTAGGTTAGGTATTTTTAGGTTCGGTTTTAAAATGCCAATGCGAATGCTAAGAGGACCAGGACTACAATTTAAAAAAATCTATTTGGTACGGACCAAACAAACCAAGGGAACTACAAGTGTGAACACACCATAAATCAGCCCTAGTCATACAGGATGATTGCCTAGTTAGCTAACTGTTCAGATTACTGACTAGTCAATTATGAAAATGTCATTTTTCACATGCTTATTTGTGTAATTTTCAACGCAATGCTACATTTAAAATATTACCTTCCCCAATGCTGTTCAATAACACATAACATTTCTGAGCTTCCATTGTGTTTATTTTATTGGAAATCCAATACACTGCTGGCCTTACTGATTAGTTTCAAATGTGTGCTGGCAGTCAGGGAGGCACAAGAGTGAGTGAGAGTGAAGGACAGAATGAACAAGGAAAGACAAGATATAAGGAGAAGAGAAACGCAAATAATTACATAACCCAGTATCCATACATCCACACGAATAATAATGTACGATTGACAAGGTCATGTCAGGTGAACTCCACCAATACTCTCCAGGCTAATCAATGCAAAAACATCTTTTATATTGTACAGTCATTTGTTATTTATTTCAAATGATATTATTGATAAAGATCACCTTGTATATTGTGCATTGGTTTGTGCATTGGTCCACTTCACAATGGTTTTTAACATGTTGCTAGGGTATTCAATATGGTTGCCAGGGCATTGCTATGCAATTACTAACGTGTTCCCAGTGGCTTTTAGCACGTTTTAATATGTTCAGGGTGGTTGCCATGGTGTTGCTATGCAGACACCAATATATTCACAGTAGGTTTTAGCTTGTTGCTAGGGTGTTCAAGGTGCTTGCCAATGTTGCTATGCAGTTAACAATGTGCTCAGTTTTAGTATGTTGCTAGTGTATTCAGGATGGTTGTGTGAAGTGCCTCTTCCAATGGAAGTCTATGGTATTTTTTTTTCCCACAAGTTTTATTGGTCGCCAAACTCTAAGGCCTGTTTCACAAATCCTGCATCCTCTACGTGCAAGTGATACATCTATTTTGATATATTTTCATTTTACAGCTTTGACACTTCCCACATGAGCAGTGTGATGCTGTATCACAGAAGTGCCATGAGTAGAATTTGGCTGAGCTTATTTGTGTGTGTGTGTGTGTTTATATATGTATATATATAATAGAATCTACACAACAGTTTGGGGTTTGGTTTCTGTTCTGTGCAAATGAATTACTACACTGATGTGAGTAACATTTCATAATGATCATGTTTGTAGTTAGCATTAATCTGTTATTTTATAACTAGTGGCTGTTATCAAAGACAATTCTCAATGTGTTACCCAGAAATAATTTGTTTTTCTGTCACTTGTTTTCGTAAAGCTACACAAGTGTCAACTAAAACACCACGTACAGCTGTCCCGCTGATTTAAACGAGTCTTAATTTTACCTGCTATTTCTAATTAAAAGCAGGGTTTGAGTTTGTCAAGAGACAGAGACTGAAGGAATTCTACTCTATTATTTCAGAGCTCTGTCTGAGATCACAGACTGGAGCCTTTCATATCAGAACTAAATGATATCTGAATACAGTTAATTTGTGAATAACACTAGCCCACTGGCACAGATTTAAAACACAGCCTCTATAATATTACAGATTCATGTTGAAAATCAACCCGAAGGTGACACCCCTTCTTTTAGAGGCTCCTCAACAACGGGGGATTTAAGTATTATGAGTTTGCATATGTTAGGATTGCACTACTGCGTTTCAAGCACATTTCTTTGATATGCATACATTGGATTATCTTTCTCCTTACATCTGAAGTCATTCAGAATGTGCACAGTAATGAGAAATGGTTTCTTTCATTGCTTTAATGTTCTGCAGAGCCAAAAATATACAACCAACTTTGGGAAACGCATCCACAAAATGCAGTAATTAGTTGCAAAGCATCAACAAAGGGTGTCAGTATGAACAGGGGCTATAAATCTTGCGTCATGCTGCATTCTTAAAATATATCAGAGCACACAGTATGGTCAATTATATCCATATACATTTACAATACATGAATCCCTTTGACACGAACTGATTATATAGAGCGATATTCAGTTTTTCACATAATTGGCCCATTTCTGAAGCCAGGCACAATAGATACATCTGCCTGCGAGTAAATTTGGGTCCTGATAGAGTTATCCATCACTCGGCCAGTAGCTCTGGCCGCAGGCCTTCACAGTGCCAGTCTGTGAGGATTTTCAGTGCCACATTGTTTGGTAGGGAGGACCACACTAAGTGGCTCTGTGCAATTTGACAGGCTGCAAACAACAGTACTATTCCAGTATTTCTGAAGATACTTAGAGTCAGAATAAGTATCAGCAGCCCATAGCAGTCCTTTAAAAGTGAAGTGTGCAACTACTGCAGCACCAAACAGAACTTTAAAAATATTGACTCTTTTACAAGCCTTTTAAATGATGAATCATATTCAAGGTGTTTTCTGCTTTGAAATAAAAGGGTTATGTGTGGTTCTCGGGACTGAGTGAGAGACGCACAGATATGACCTGGAGGAGATTCTTGCATTACTGAATCTTCAGTTTATGTTCTGCCCTTTGTCAGCCTCTTAACAACCTGTCACATGGTTGAATGTTGTGTCTGGGAAATGTTTTGCCTTATGGTGTCTAATAGCCGAAACATATTATAGTCCCACAGATGTGTATTCTCTGAAATTAGGGGTGTGATTCTTTGAGTTGACCGGGACTCGGATCAAAACCATTTTTTGTACATTCAGAACGGGTCATCCTTTTTATTTGACAGCACTAAACAGAGATTGATTTAGTAAGGTTTTAAAATGCTTTTAAAGGTAGGGTAGGCAATTTTCGGAGCGGCTAGCAGTAGCAAGTTAGCTTTGAAAGCATGAGATCCCACCCTCCCTTCAGAGCGCTCTCTATGACCACGCCTCCTTCAAAACACATGAAAGCACACAGCGTCACGAGATGAGAGACGGTGTTAAACTACCTCATGTCTCAAAGCACATAACATTACAATAATAAAATGAACGTAAACAACTTAAAGAGCTCTGACCTGTACTACCTGACTGCTGAATTTCAGCGTTGATAGTGTTGCCATTGAAACACATTTAAGTCACGAACTCCGAGTATAACGTGACAGGTTTCCATATCTTCCAAATTACAGTAGTTATGGTGTGACACTGGTTGTTTTGGTTCTTGAGGAACTGTAAAAGGCGGCTGCTGTTTCGGTTGAGGTGCTTGGTGACTGACGCCTGTCTAACTCTGCATAGCATGAAATGTGCAATGACGTGTGATGTCTGTGCGAGGAGTTGCACAGAGATATGAAAATACATATGTTGACATGATGGTAGGACATCCTATCATTGCATTCGGACCAAATGCAATGATTGAACGAACATGTTATGGTCCTATCCCTTCCACACATGATATATAAATATGAATACATTCAGACCACTTAACTTAGTGATTGCTATCAGGATGTGAAGAGGCTTTTAACCAGCAAAGTAAAACAAAGAATTATGGAACAAATCACCAACCCTGCCTTTAAATGATTCAGAAAACGTCTAATAGTCTTAGACAAGAAAAAGAAAATCTACAATCTACTTTAAACCATTTATTGCACCAAAGGTAAAGATTGGGTAGTTACTTTAAATTGAATTCAAGTTTAAATGATTAATTACTAAAATTACGCCTATAATAATATAATTTTTGTATGTTTGGTATATTTATAATATTGCATGTGTAAATTGTAACTGTAAATGTATTTTTTTCTTATTGGAAGCTATTAATTCAAATTGTATCCTTTTAAAGTGATGATTGACAAATAATTATGTAAAAGTCATATTTCGCTATATTGATGAAGTTGCATTAGCAGGATTTTTAATCTAAGCCTTTTGAAATTTAAAGAAACATTATGACAATCCTGTCAATGGTTATTTTTTATGAAATGATGTTGCAGTATTTATTATATGGATATAGCCTAATATTGGATACTGATGTAAGACTGACTGAGAAATAGTATGTAACTTTAAATCTGAGAATCAGTTTGTGTATCCTATAGCAAATCAAAAAAGGAAAACAGAATAAAACTCATCCAAACAAAAATCCATCAGTTCCCATTATTGTTCTGTGGCTACTGACTTTGTTGTTCCACCTGCAGAAGAACAAAGCATTAATTCAATGAAACAGTCGGAATACCTTGAATTGATCTTGACAACAGGATAAATCTGCAGTGTAGCGGGCCTAATTCCAGCGACTGCTCTACCGCCTGCTCTTGAGATAGAGGTTTATGCTCTGTTTGCCCTGTGTAGTGGATATGGCGCTGTCAAATATGAATGTTATCTTACAGATGAGCAATGATGTGGAACAAGGATGGCCCACACAGTACCACAATGATGCACAAATACCCTGGTGTAACTCAACATACTTTTTTAAGATACTGTGTTTCATTAAAGTTTAACTAAAGTTTACTTTTTTTTTTTCTTTTTTTTTTTGCAGATTGGCCTAGACTAGAGGAAAAGAATACTGACACCAAAATCGACTTGGCACCCTCACTGCTGTCAGCTGTTTATTTGAACCTCATCATATTAATTAATATTTTATTATGTTGTTATAAGGTGTTGAGTGTGAAGATAAGTAGGTTTGGCATTCCCTAGTGAAAAATTAAAAAAGTAAAAGTAAAAAGAAAAGTATACTTTATTGTATTTGAAATATATTCCCTTTTTCAATAGTACATTGCAAATATACTAACAAAAATGTTACTATCTTTAAATATATTAAAAGTGTATTAGCATCATACTTTTACCCATTTTCACAATACAACTTTTAACACACTTTAATTGTACTTTAGTATATTTTCTAACAATATTTTTTTTAAAAACGTATGGTATATTGCTTGTATGTTTCGAAGATACTCGTAACGAATTTGTAATGTACTTGTAACACAAAGTACACTTTAGTATCACTAATCAAGTCCTTATGTATACTAAGTATACTTGAAGTTGGTCCAATTTAGTACACAAGTACACTAAACACACTTAAAGTTATGCTTTACAATTTAATTACAACTAAATTATACTTAGTACAAAATTATTTGTTTCAAAATAGCACACTTCAAGTTAACTAATCATTAACACACTTGAAGTTTACTGATAATTAGCCTGACTGCAAGTATACTTACATATTTTTTTCACCAGGGTTAATATGAAACTCTAGCACACCTGATGTATTTTATTGATATCACTGCAGGAGTCTGAGCTTATTTGGTGACAGTGCGACAGTATGAAAGGTCACAGCATGCATGGGCAGACAGAAAATAAACAAAACCACTCTACATTAACCAAGGCTGACAACTGGTCTCTATATTTTTATTGAATCATTGATGCATTATTTGTTTTTGTGTTTAGGAATATTTTTCAGTTGTATGATAAAGGGGAGTCAGTTTGCTTAAACTGAAATGTCTTGTAACACAAAGTAGTTGCATTAGAATGTTGTTGTTTTTTTTAATTGTATGACAGCACTGTAATAAGCTGTCAAGTCCAAAGATATGTTGTGAAATATGGTGTTATATGGATCTAGGTTATGAGCATTACATTGTGCTAATCTCCAATTCAAGAGTGAAATAATGATTAAAAAAACATTTTCAGTTTTAGTCTGTAAAGTTTAAAAGACCATCATCCATAGATGTGTTTTCACCGGCAAAATCATTGTAGCCACTTTGCAAGAAAAAGGACTAGTAGCATAGTAGGCTGCATTTCTGAAAGTAGTTTTCGCAGTGCTAACGTTGTCTATTATTAACTTTGTCTTGTGAGAAAAAGCATAATTACAGTGTTTTTACCGAGAATCTTGACCTGTAGCTATCCATTAGTGATGCACTTCTTGTATGCGTGTTCAGACGACATAAATAGATTACCGAAAAACAGCAGAGCTGTGAAGTTAAGAGCTGGTGAAAAGGACATAGAAAGAGAGAAAGGAGAGACATCTGGAAAGAGAAAAACAACAATTAAACAGAAGAATGAGTCATAGTCTAGTGTTGAGGTCATGCTCAACAATAGACTATGACCCGCTGACTTCACCGGAACTTTCTGTGCAACCAACAATGTCCAGAGATCATTACAGGTTCCCGCCACTCGTTTGTCGTCTTGGTTACTAATATGATTGGTTCGGTTCAGCTGTGTTCACCTTATTATCACCAGTGTAATAGTTCATTTTCAGTGTTCTTTGTCCAGTCTTGTTAATGCTTGAGTTGTGTTTTTTTTTTGCCTGTCTGTATTTGAATTGACTCGTGTGGATTATTAAAGACTCTTCATCACCGTGTGTTCTGCAACCCAGCATGACAGATACGTTTTTATGTATACTTTTTCAAAAGAACACCATTTATTTGAAATAGAACTAATTTGTGATATTATAAACGTCTTATGTCCTTATGCAAAAGTATTGGATTCTTTCAACAAAAAAGAAGGACAAGCTGGAAAGTCTGGAAAGCAGCTGAGTTTCCATCATAATGCTACTGAAAAATGTAGTTAAGTTTGCTAGACACTGCCCATCACTCGTCCACCAATGTGCAGAACTATTAAAAATATGATTTTTATACAGCACCTGCCAAACATGTGTTGAAATCAGTTGGGCTCTATGCCAGAGTGTGAGAAATTAAGACTTCAGATACCAAGGGAAATTGGAAACCAGACATCATAGCATCTACCTGCTACGTCCTTTTTTTCCATTCACTTATCCATCCATCCATCCATCCATCCATCCATCCACCTGACCCTGAAATATGAAGCATTGGCATCACATGCGGGGGAACAGCTGTTTCTTTCTTCTGTAAAGCAGGTTGAAAGGGAATGAACTGGCTGATATCCCACTGGCTCTTAGGCCTGGAATTCTTTACAAAAGCATAAAGACACTGTAAAGTCAAGGTAGAGATGGAGAGCGTCCTGGCTCAGTGGGAAATGCATTCAAACAGTCAGGAGGGTTGAGGGTTGTCCACTTCTAGATGCATTTTGAAATATTCATGTGAAAAAGTGTGAAGGGGAGCATGTTAAATAACATGGTGCAGATAAATGCCAATGGTTTGGTTTTTAAGTTCTTTTTTGATGATTTTTAAAAAAAGCTTTTGTGATGTAATGCTTGGTATGATATAAATAAGAACAAATAATAAAATTAACAAATTTCCTTTTAGGCCAAATAAAAAAATGATGTTCACTTGAAGGTCACTTACAGCCTGCGGCGCAATTAATTACAAGGAAACAGTTAACATATTAAATCAAAGGTGACATTTTTAAGTAGAGAGGCTTGAATAGTATTTTATAATAAAACAAACTCCGATAATTTGTTTTATTTACAACTTTCACAATGCACTGTAATTACTTATTTATTTGTAAACAAAGTTTATTGGACTGTTTTACAATACATTTCTAGGTTTAATTAAATGTTACTTGTCATTTCTTTGTAATTATTTGTGAAATTTACCCGCAATTTCTGAGTGTAAAGTTTTTTTTTTTTCGAGTCCGCCATTATTCGTTAAAAATGTCCTTTTCTTCTATGATGCAGCTATGATTTTTATCATATTCTTTTATTGGGGTTTGAAGAAATGACCTTGAGACCTTCTCAGATTCCAGGAAGGGAGGTGGAAAACCCTGGGAGTTTGATCTAATTACTGTAGTTGAATGCTAATGCACTCTAATGGTCCGGGACTTGTCTCATATAAGCTTACTCGGTTGACCAGGCATTCAGATCCAAGATGCCATGGATCAAGGCGAGCTAAAACATGCTAATGACCATAATTGAAGCACTCTCTGAACTAAAGTAGGGTGGAGTGTGTTGGCTTGACTTCAGGCAGCATTTTAATTAGCAAACTTGTTCCAGGTCTTGAGCCGCAGGTGGAGGGCCACAGGGATTGAGTGTTTGAAATATCATTATGGTGATTAGCCGCAGTGCCGTCGGAGCAGATTGAGCTGAAACACGAGATTTAATGAATTAACGTAAAGAATGTGTTTCTTATGTAACAGGACTGAGCCGTGGCACTTCGAGTTGTCGTTTTTGAAACCATGTTTCTTATTCTTTACTTTTCCAAGGGCATCTGGTCTTCGTGAAGGGTACGGAATGGCATTCATCTCATGTAGATGGTTCACTATCAGTTGGTTGCAGAGGATGGGTAGATGTGTGTTGCACAAAGGGAACAATATCCACAGAGGAGGAGAAAATATTGAGACACCTGGATAATGGAGGAAAGCGAAAAGAATGAGCAAATTTACAGAGCCTCCTCTTCTCCAGCTGAGGCCGCGGTAACCAATAAACAATCATCTACTCTCAGAGGAAACTGTTTTCATGCGGTTTATCAGGCAAACTCACACAGGCCTCTGCAACGGCACTAGCTGTCAGCTTAATGTGTTTATTTACTGCGATTAATTAGAAGGAAAATAATGTGATAAAATAATGAATCATGCCCATGAGACACTGACACAAGAATTATCTTAAATTGTTTATTTTTTCCTCCCCTTTGGCAAATTGCGGTTATTGTTTTTTTTTTTTTTGTAAGCGTAAATCTAACAGCATTTTAGTGAGGTTTATACTTATAATGACACAAAACTATTTCTATTACAACTATTTGCCAGTGGATTAGGAAAACTTATAAGACTTGCCACTGAATGATCTTCATAAGAGTGCCTTGGTCAGTAGATTTTTAAAAATGTTGAATAATTGGGTTTAAATTTTGAATCAATTGACGGCCCCGGTAACAACGGCCCTGAAGCATTTGGATCATGTTTCCTGGTTTAAGAAAAGCACAGATGTGTGACTGCTCAGGGAAAAGTAATCCTGGCCTACAACCTCAGTGCTAATTCCAGACACCCGCTGTTTTTGACAGGAGTGAATTGAATCAGAGGAAAGAGGGAGAGAGACGAATATGTGTGACAGTGAAAGCGTTGAAGACAATGACGAGAAACGATTGTGAAGATGTTAATGTATTTCAGCAAACAAACATATCTCTGCACCGCAGCGCTGGTACCCTGGGTTCTGCCTTGGCTATAGCGAGAAAAGTGAAGAGTGGCAGAGGACTTTGCTGGAACTTTCTCTGAAGATTATGAGCTTATAAGGGGAAATTCTCTCTGTTCTCTCCTGAATTTAGGCCATCTCTCCAGTTTTTCATTCACTATAGACTGGAACAGACTGAACTCATTTCAGTACTTTGCTGGGTTTACTGTGTGTGTGTGTGTGTGTGTGTGTGTGTATGTGTGAAATCAGTGACCTGAACAACCAATGACTTGCTTTTGTTGTAAAGGCTTGACCTCTATCAGAACAGTTGTACTATTTGGTTGTACTACTAGTTGAGGGGTTGACAACGTTTTTTTAACCCTCTGTGCCTCTTCTGGCAGAAATGACAGAATAATAATTATTATTATTATTTATTTTTTGCTTCATCAGAATGAGACTTTTGTCGCATTGTGAACACACAAAAAAATGATTCGGATGTTAAAGGGTAAAAAGAAAAGTCACACGTTGCTCCTTCGTGGTCAAAAATGACCGAAATGAATGGGAAATATGAAAAAATATGCAAACTCTGAGAATCTTTAGGTGGTACAAACTACAAATCAGCCACTGTGCAGAAAAAAAGTGCACAGCAATGAAGAGTTATCAATGAATATCCATTCCTTATTTTTTTAATGATTTAAAAAAATATATATATATTAAAGGCCTCCACTCTGTTTTAATGTGAAATATGAACAAAAATACATTACATTGAAGTTACATTTCAAGGCTGTCACTTTTGACCAAGAAGGAGCCAAGTGTGACCTCTAAACGAAGAGGTCCAGAGGGATGTGTCTTTTTTATTTTTGTAAATCACTGTGCACTGTTACAAAGGCAACAAAAAAAGTTATAAACTTGTTATATATTGATCACACTGATTAATTATCCAATATTTCGCAATTTTTAGATTATTGTCAGTGCCAGAAATTAACTTTTTCATTGGCTGATTCATGTTTTCCTGTTTTAAAATTATTAAAAAAAATAAAAAACATTCATATTAAAAATATGGCCACAAATTGGGCATTGCGTATTTTGGGGTTCACGTTTTGGCTTAAGACACTGAGAGAAAATGACTGAGATACTAAAAGAAAAAAAAAGAAATATGCAAAAGTGGATATGGCTTATTTCACATCTCTTCATTTTCAGTCACACTACTTGCGTGCAGATTTTGTGTGATTTCCTGAAGTGGAAGTGTATGATTTTTGCACATTTATATGGAAGTAATATTCCACCCCTGTAAATCTCACACTGACACAAATGATGCTTGCTTAAGGGAATCCATGCTTTGAACACTGAGCCACACTGTGTTACTCGAGGATGCATTTCAATGTATTTTTCTTTGCTTATTGTGCATTTTAATCCATTTTCAAATCATCCTTTTTATTGACCTTTTCTTATTCAGTTTTCATTCACATTGTAAAAAAGGTTCTGCTACATAACCCAAAAACTAAATAAATTGCTTGTATTCAAGTCAAAATATAATTTAATATAATGAATTAATCTGACTAAATTAAATTACATCAACAAAAGTCATTAGGTAGTAATAGCATTTTAAGTGCATTTTTAATTACCTTATGATCACAGGATTTAAAACATTACCTTTATGTGTCATTGTCTTATTTTTTAGCATGCCTATATGTAAAGCTGTGTGAAAATGTGCTTGATGAATAAACTTGGTTTGCTTAACAACCCCATTATATATGGGGGAACTGTAGGCCTGGGCATAATTTGCCATAGCATATACACAGATTTGAGGATATTTTATGGAGCTGTTTGTTGTAAAATCATTAGTGCTTGAGAACTGATAGGAGCTGTGTGCTAATCTAATAGTTCCTTGACAAGCAACACAATGAGTACATTTACATCCCAAACTGACCGTAGGACAGATCAAACAAGAAGTGTGGTAGTTTGTGGTCAAAATTGTAATCATTTGTTTTGCTTTTTCTTGTCATCGCCGCTCCAGGTGACAGCATAAGTGGAAGATGCATTGAAGACCAAGGACAGAAATCCAAAGAGCTATATTATTATCCCATAAATTACAGCTTTATGGTCCTGTAATCAAATTCCCCTCCAGTCCTGACGTTTCTAAATGAGGCTATATGACATATTACTGTGCGTCATTTACTGGTATTATCATTTCATTTAGCTGGACATTAATCTAAACTGGATCTATAAATGATCTGCACTATAATAGTATGCTAATTTTGTGCACAAACAAAACTTGCTGCCATGATTTGTCTTTGAGAGTTTTTGCCAGGGCATTTGCTAAGGTGTTTTGTTTTTCCTTTCATTTATTGCCGTGGCATTGCTAGGGTGTTCTGGGTGGTTGCTAGGGTGCGATCATTTAATTTAGACCGATACAATCTGTCCACACTGAAAGCACACTCAGTGTGACAACACAAACAGAAACTAAGCGAATTAATGTCATGGTCGCAGCTATAGGTCAAACACTAAAATGTACTGTACACGGAAGAGATATTTTTTACTGATTGTTGCTTTACTGTGTTGGAAATATAACCAGTATTTTTTCCCACCTATAATATATACGAAAAGTAATTATAACAACATGTTTGAGGTGTTATTCATGTCTTTAGTACACATGTTATGCGCTGAATTTTAATACTTCAGATAATAAGTTTGTTCAGATCGCTAACTGTTAATATGTGCAAAGTAGTTTGGCCACACTGAACTATAAACAGGAGAAATATGAGAGAAAGGAAAATGGTGGAGATTATTCAGTGCGACTGTGTTGAGCTAAGCTTTAGATCAAATAGTCTCGCTCCATTAAGCCCTCATGATGGTAGTTGTAAAACATTTCCATATGAAAAGGAAAGGAAGGTCATTTCTACTTTCCTTCGGGGACAGTCACACAGTCACACACCTCTTGTGAAAAAAAAAGAACCTGAAAATCTGCAGTCCGTGCTATAGAAGAGCGGACAATGGCGTAAAAACTTTTATACGCAACTCTTATGACATGCTAACACACGTACTGTAGATTATACTGTTAAGGTCAAGAGCATTCAAAAGCATTCCTATCTATCCATCTATGAACAGGAGAGTCATTCCGCTCTTAAACTATGAATCTTTTGGGGTTTGGACACGTTACACCATCAGTGAAAGCTACAATCGACGCATATTTAAAGTAGTTGAATAGAGTGGTGCAGGTTTGACGGCAGAACCCAGAAGTCTAATTCGCCGCTGGTTCCTTCGAGATTTTCCTTCCGGATTCTGCCGTCATACCCTCACCACTCTATTAAAGGTACAATATGTAAGAATTTTGTAATAAAATATCCAAAAATCACTTGCACAGTGTGATATATTTCCTGCAGTTGTGTACTTACAATATCCTAAAAGTCTCCAAATAATTTTTATTTCAGAGAAATTCCAATTTTAAATAAGTGGCCGTCCCGAAAAAAAAATGTCGCCTGTCAATGACGCAATACCCGCGCTATCCTCGGTTTCCGTTCATACTGCCATAGCCATGACATAACCATGGCGACAGACGTGGACAACTGCGTAGTGCGTAACGTTTAGCGGCGCGCAGCTCTTGTTTCTTTCAAACAGACAAGCAGGCAAGCAGACTTTGGGACAAACAAGGAGAACTAAAATGAGGATCAATATCAGCGTGGCGTTTTTGAGATGCCGAGAGCTCTCCACGTCCGCGACTAACTTGGACTTGACAGAGCTTCACGAGTCACGACTTGACAACTGAGACAGGTGAGCAAATGTATATAAAACAAATCAATGTTATATAACGTTAGCTCAACATGATGAAATGTTAGAATATGGTCAGTATGTTAATGTTGATCTAGCTTACTGCTTTCGTATAGCAAACAAACTAACACGTGGTATAACATTATAACTTTCAACACACATTTAAATGCCGTTTAGTGTGATAGTTTAACGTTAGATGCGCTGCGTTACCTCACAAGTTTAATTCGTCTAATAAACTGGCCTGTGTGAGTAATCCAGCACTTGCGGGTAGTTCGGTAAAATTAAATGTCCTTATTTCTTTATATCTGCGGGACTCGCGTGTGATATCTGTCTCTTTAGCAATCGCGACCTGCTTCATACCACTGTAATGTTCAAAAACATGAATGTTTGCACTCATCCATAAACATTATTAGATCCATCAGCTTGACAGCAAGTCCCATCATTCAGCTCATCACTGCGTCATCAACCTACACCTTTGTTATTGTTGGAAACTGCGCCCTCTTTTGGCGAGAAAAAAAAAACGACATATTGTCCCTTTTTAAAGGGTAACTAAACCCCTGGTCAGAGCCTGACTCCACCCACTGGCAATATTTGAAAAATGCTGGAAAAGTGGACAGAGGCCAGTGGAGGGGGGGGGGGGGGGGGGGGGGGGGGCGTGCACCAGAGAGGGTCTCTCTGTAGGCGAGGGCGTGGTTAGCTGGTGCCTGCTTACATCACAGGGCACCACAACTTCCAATAGGAAAATTCAACTGCAGTAGCCACCGTTCAACCTGAAGAGGGCAGCATTTAGACGTTTTTACACCATATATTGTAGAATTAAAACACTTTATACCCAAATGTCAAAAAAATTACTTGAATCAATGAACAGCATTAAGCCCCAGTCTTACAGATCATTAACTAAAAAAAGTTGTTAGGGTTTAGTTACCCTTTAACGTCAAGCTGTTCTTTAAAAAAAAGCATTCAAGCTATAATGAAAAGTAGCTAATTATGTTACATTTATTTAGATAGTTCACCTCAAGATCATCATTTGTCATAATTTACTTATCTTCATTTCATTCTAAACCTTCACGACTTTCTTTCTTCTACGAAAACAGAATAAGATATTTTTAAGAATGTTTCAACTGTTTTCGTCCATACAATGATGGTTAAAAGGGTCCAAAACAATGCTAAACCACATTGACTTTGATTCTTCATGTGTGTTTCACAGAATAAATAGTCAGCTCCAGTTCAGATGCCCCAGAACACCTGTGAAGAGACGACTCCAACTCCTGCGATGACGCTAACGCTGATTCAATATGCATCAATGCAACATTTTCCATATACTTTATTGTAATCATTATGTCCACAACTTGTAATAATTACTTCAATGAGCTCATTGTTTCTGCCTCAGATTATACATTGTTAGCTAATTGCATGATTTGTATATGTACATTTCTGAAATACATTACTTGGACACAGCCACCTCTGATAACAGATCACTAAATTGTAATTAGACATGCATTTTCTGTAAAGCTGCATTGAAACAATATGTATTGGGAAAAGCGCTATACAAATAAATATGAATTTAATTGAATTGAATAGTCATACAGGTTTGGAACGACATGAGTAAACGGGTGAGTAATTAGAATTTTCATTTTTCTTTTAAGGATGCAATATCTTGTTAAATATATAACGGTGAGTTTATTTTTTAAATTATTGAATTTGAACAGAAAACAGAGATTAACAATAGTGTTGAACTAAATATTTTGGTTTTAAAAAGATCTAAAATGTCTCGGGGACTCAAATTAATCAGTGATTTATTTTTGTGAATTGATTTGTTCAAACATTTCTTCTTCATGTAGATTCACAATGTGAACAAAATGAAAAACAATCACAAAATTTGTTTAATAGCCTACATTTGCTTTTGTAGTTGTATGACTGTTGATATGAATATACAGAGATGCACAAGTGAAAAATATTCATGTCAAACAGTGACAAAAAGTGAACAGTCTGAATGAACCGATTCACTAGATGAATCTGACTTTGTCTACTCTAGGGTTTTTTCCAATTTTAAGTGACATTTTAACACTGATATATATGTGTGCGTGTGTGTGTTGATATATATATAACGCACCTTTTATTTGAGAAACTAGTGTTACGATGCAGCAGACACAAGGGGATCCATTCGCAGCGTTTATTAAGAGTAGCCAAACAGGCAGGGATCAACAACAGCAAAACAGGGCAACGGAGACAAGGCAGAGACAAACCAGATACAAGCAAAGGGTCGAGGCAGGCAGAGAGAATGAGAGTCCAGTGAAACAGTCCAGGGTCAGGGCAGGCAGAGAAGGGTCAGCAACGATAAACAGGTCAAACACTGGAATCAAACTCAGGTTAATAATGCTCAGAAATGCAGTGTAACACTTAAACAAGACTTCGCGGTGACTGAATGAATGAACATGGTATAAATAGACAGACTAACAGGATGATGAGAGTGATGATGTGAATGCAATCAGTGAATGAGATACAGGTGAATGTGATCAGTGATAAGTGATGTTGAGTCCGGGCAGTGAGTTATGGGAAATGTAGTTTGTGAGTGATAATAGTCCTATCTGGAGTGCCCTCTGGTGGCTCTCAAGGGCACTCCAGCTGGTGACCGTTACAACTAGAGTGTTTTGAAAACATCTAAGCGTCTGAAAAATGTAGTTAACAGCATTGCAGTTTTTAGTTTGTTACTCCCTAACACCACATGATCAAACCCAATGGGATTTGACACAAAAGCTTGTGTTCTTCGCTTAGACTTAGACTGAGCACCTCATATTTAAGAGGTTAACTTGGAAATTGGGTGTTAATAAGGTCGTTTTCATAGCAGAAAGCACATCTGCTCTCTTTCTAAGAGCAGCGTACCCATTAACATTTCACAGCTGTTTTTATACCAAGACCTTCCTCTCCATGTAAGTGAACTCTGCAGGGTTAAAGACGGGGAATAAAGACAAATGTTTGCCATGAATCCGGCTCTGGAAGATCATGAGGAGTGATCTCGCTGTTCTCAGGAATGCACGTGGACCAGAGTCGGCGATCGCTCATACTTAAGTCAAGATATCATTACTGGGTCATCCTTCTCTTCCTCTGTCCAATCAAGAGGGAGATTTCATGTCTTAATGTGTCTCTCCCACTGAAGATGCACAGAGAGAAGACAGATATCAGTCAAAGATGCATCTGAATGCTTCTGGAACTTCTTCTAGAAGTTAGAGACTTCTATATCTCTTCTGTAGGGTGGACCTACTGTAAGAGGACTGTGCTTGCTTGATGGACGCGAACAAACTTTGTTGGTTGCAGAAGCTCAAACGTGCTTGTGTAACTCACGTCTCACTGGTTCTGGTGTGTCACGCAATCATGTTTGAGCTTCCATTTACGTTAATGTGTTATTTATGTATACTGTGCGCTGATCAAGAGTTTTTGATTTATAAATAAAAGCCTAAATTAAATATGTTCATATAAAGTGATTGTGTCTCTCCACAAAACTTGGATTAAACCTCTCATTAATATGGATTTCTTTTAATATACGTCTTTATAAAGTTTTTGAAATGTCTTAGTTTTGGTGGAACTTTCAGTGGTGGGACCAAAATCTCAGGTTTCATTAAAAATATCTTATTTTGTGTTTTAAAGGTGAACAAGAGTCTTATGGGTTTGGAAAGACGTGGGGTAAGTAAATCATGACAGAATTTCTATTTTTAAGTGAACTAATACTTCATGCACAAGCAATAATTTCAGGTTATTTTATCAATATTACATTTGTGATTATTACAGTTTATCTACGTGTATAGGGTAAAAAAAAAATATTTAAACTAATTGTATTTTACTATTATTAGGAGGACTAATATATCAATGGAAACATTGTTCTTTTCTGATGCAGTGCAGTTAAACTTATTTCAGTTAAAGGGATTTTGGATATAACCAAAAAAAATATAAATTCTGTCATCATTTACATTTACGCACATCCACGGCCACTTTTGTAGCATTTTTCAAAAAATTAATTTGTAGCCTGCCAATGTGACAAGACCATTACCGAATCTGTTTTCATATTATATAATCATTTTGGAAACGTTGAAACTTCTTGTATCTTTTTCATAGTAATCCTTTGACGTAGTCCCCCTAGTTTTACTTAAACTTTTAAGTTGGCTATTAAAAAAGTGTTATTTATTATGTAAAAAAAAACAAACAAAAAAAACATATACGCGCAAGGTGTGACGTCATATCGTAACCGTTGCAGTTTTACTAAATGTTTCTGTCAGGTTCTTGATGTTTTATGATGATTGCCGGGCAGCGTATGTGGCACTGCCAGACTTTCATGTTGTTTGCAAACAATGTAAGAGCATCTCTTTCATACTCCATTTCAGTCTTAGTTTAAAACTCCTAAAGATGCTTGACTTCTAGAAGTGAAATTTGTTAACGTTTGTTTTCTATGCAGTGAAAAAGGTGTGGTGGGACATCGAGGATGAGACAAATCGGTTGCAGTTGCAGGTGAAGGAATTTGTTTGTGTCTATCTTGTATGTGTCCCTCTTGACTATGTGGTGCTTGGCATGGGGCAAGACACCGAGGCGATGCGAAATGGCAAGTTTGAGGCCTGCACGGTGGTTCAGTTGGATGGCAGCCTGATCCAGATCTGCTATAAGGTAAATCTGAGTCTGTTGTGGTCTGCTAGTTTTATTTCCGTAAACCTGATTGTAACATTTCATCTGAATCTTACAATTTAGTGCCTTTATGCAAAGGGACATAAAAGTCAGTGGGTACTTCATTAGAATGTCGCAGCATATTTCATATTTTTAAGTGCATTTCATAAATTTTCTCCCAGAAGCACAGACAACTCACTTGACAAGCCACACTGACAGATTTTAGGAGATTCTGATCTTGGAGATAAATGAATTTTATAGTATTATATAATTTATACCACATTGATTTTTAGACATCACTGTAATACCAAAGCCTGTAATTTTGATGCTGATAAATGTGATAAATTGTTGTTTTCAGAAAGACAAGCACAAAGATTGGGTTTATAAAGACTCAGACCTGTTGGAACACATTGTAAATATCAAGATAGAGAAATCGCAACATACCGCTCCAAAGAAAACGCAACAACCTGATAAAACAGGTAGGCCTAGCTTTTTTGTGTTCATTCACATTTTTCGGTCTCTTGTATGAACATTCCCAACTAGACATGTTCAGTTATATGGTATATTGCAATCAGTATTAATTTTGACAGCAGATCTGTTTACTTTCTCTTAAAGGGATAGTTCACCCAAAAACGAAAGTTCTGTCATTAATTACTCACCCTCATGTCGTTGCAAACCCGTTCATCTTCGGAACACAAATTAAGATATTTTTTTATGAAATCCGATGGCTCAGGGGGGGCTCCGTTGACAGCTAGTTAATTAACACTTTGAAGGCCCAGAAAGGAAAGAAAGACATTGTTAAAATAGTCCATGTGACTACAGTGGTTCAACCTTAATTTTATGAAGCGACTTTTTGTGCGCCAAAAAAATTCAATAACGACTTTATTCAACAATTTCTTCTCTTCTATATCAGTCTCCGACGTGGTGCGAAATTTTGTTTGATTTAGTTATGTTGCAGTTAAAAACGTGAGACGCAGGTCAGTAGAATGAAGAATGTTTTTTTTAAAGTTGATAATCTCTTAACTTGAGCGGCATGTTTTTAGAATGCGTGTCATGCGTGAGACGCCGCGAGGCACGTGCGCAGCGGTGAAACTCGTCCATGGAAAAATGCTTTCTGTGTGAATGGTCTCTCAGGGCTGGTTCACACAGAACGCGTAACGGTCAAACACGTCCACCATAGCGTGTGTTTTAAAAACTGATCAACTGTTTTTGACTTGAGTGCAGTGTTTTTAGAATTCCATGTCAGGGGCCATTCATAATGGTATTTGTTTTCTAATCAAACCGGTTTCGGAACTGTAATGTTACAAAATGAACGCATGAACAGAAACGTTAAAATATTGATTCTGTGAATCAATTGATTTTTTTACCGTTTTTTAAGCCCTGATACAGAGTGCAGTTAAAATCACGAGACGGAGATGGAACAGAAAAACGGAAGGTCTAGAGATGCGTTTTTAGAACGCTGTCACGTTGCAAAATGTTATTCTAAAAACACTGCACATAATGAAATTTGTTGCCAACTCTTTTAATAATCGAATTTTATTGATTTGTTGTTGCAGCCCTAGTCCATAGCAACCAAAACGTATCAGTTTCACATTATTCTGGCGAGATCTAAAAAAATCTTCGCTACAACGATCAAGCGAGTGCTTATGTACATTCACTGAGTGAATATTATGAAAATAATATATATATTTCTCGCTAGAAATGTAATCAAAACTTATTTTTATGCAGAAACTAACTCAAAATATAGATTTTTTCACTAAAAATGAGAAAAATATCCGCCATGTTTTTTGTTCTCACGGCCGTAATCTTGAAAGTCACGTGACTTGGACGCAAAAGAATAGGCAAAAAAAAAAAATGTAACAGTCATACAATTCAAGGGCCATTATTGTAACCCCTCTACGTTTTGCACTTTGGACCAATGTAGTCAGGGTACATTTTTATATGAGACTGGGTTGAACTGCCTTGTAGACAGGAATCTTAATGTGTTTGTATCCTGTTTTTCCTTCTCTCTTTATCAGGCACATCAAGGCAGGAACGGAGTTGACGTGGGATTATAACTATGAGGTGGGCAGTGTGGAGGAGAAGGTTATGCTCTGCTGCTGTGACTCAATGCGGTGCAAAGGAAGACTGCTCTGATCTGCCCCTTTCAACATAAAACACTAAAGCTTGGTGTTCAACCTGTCAGAAATGTAAGTAGCCTATAATACAATATATTAAAGTTTGTGTTTTGTTTGTTTTTATCGTGTCTACCCTCTAGAAATGTGAATTCATAGATGTCACCTACGTCACTAGAAATTGAACGCCGCCATATTGACGACCGATCTCGCCCGGGATGGCCGCCCAAACTGCCCATTTGAATGAGAGAGAAAGACAGAGATACATGGATACAATTTTAATTTTAGGCTCCGATCCTTATTTGTTGCACCTGTTTTCTTTTGTCCTTTATTATCTGCTCCAGACTTGCCCCAATTTGCCTTCCATGATATATATATTTATATTGTGCATAACCCCTCCCCATACAGCGGGGATCGCTTGAAGGGTTTCAAGAGTAGGCCTACAGACGCATGTCATCAATATGCTGTTGCTGGATGGGTAAAAGACGTAAAAGTGCGGCACCTGGCCACCAAGGATTTATATTTAATCATGGGAAATGTTGGTATTATAAAAAAAAATTCAAATGTATGATTTTGGTGGTAGTTTGCTCTGACTAGTTAGCGAGTTGCTCAGCTGGTAGCTTGCCTGCTGTTAGCCACGGCTCACGGCTAGCTGTCATTAATCTGGATTAGGCCTGTCGCGATAGTCAATAAATCAATTGACCGCACGATAAAAAAAAAATTTTTCCGGCCGTGATAATTTCCATTTGCATGCTTTGTTTTCCTCGTCTCTCTCCCCCTCTACCAAAGAGACTGGATGACAACTCTGTTTAAGACATATATTTTACGTGAATACTCTCCAATACGGACATTTAATAACCTTTATTTAACCAGGAAAGAAGACTCACTGAGATTAAAATCTCTTTTTCGGGAGTGTCCTAGCCAAGATAAGCAGCTTAGTTTACACAGACATTTGACAAAGTTACAACACACAAACATAATCAGATCTCATTACGTAAATAAAAATATAAAAATGCATCTGGTTAAAAACATTTACACACACTTAATTTACTCAGATGATTATCTAATAAATATTTAAATTGACCACAAGATACTACATCTTTTAACTTCATCTCAGTCTGGAGAAGGTTCCAATCCGATGCTGCGGCATATTTAAAAGAGGTTTTACCCATCTTAGTTCTGGCAAAAGGCACACACAAATTGTAGGTCGATTTAGAACGTAATGAGTAATTTCCAGGTGACTTCTGTTTAATAAGACAACAAAGGTAAGGGGGTAAATAACCCAATATAGCTTTGTAAATCAATTGGTACCAGTGCTTTTTCTTTCTAATGCTCAGCGACGACCAGCCAACCATTTTATATAGGTCACAATGGTGTGTCGAAAATCTGCAGTCAGTTATAAATCTCAAAGCACCATGGTACAGAGCATCCAGAGAGACAAGAAGGTAAGATGGGGCGTGCTGATATACTACATCCCCATAATCAAGAACTGGTAAAAAGGTGGCAGACACTAGTTTCTTTCTCACATTAAATGAGAAACATGATTTGTTTCTAAAATAGAATCCTAATTTTTTCTTGAGTTTTTGCCTCAGATATTTAATATGTGACCCAAAACGTAGTGTGTTATCGATAATGATACCAAGGTATTTGTACTCCGATACTGATGTAATCAGATTACCCTGAAAAGTCAAAAGAGAGATTGAATTTTCAGTAGAGATTTTTGAGTTTGAAAATAACATACATTTAGTTTTTTTCTCATTTAAGACCAGCTTTAATGCACAAAACCTATTTTGTATCATATCGAAAGCAGACTGTAAGAAAGCCACAGATTGTTGCTTAGATGAATCTGAACAATATATAATTGTATCGTCTGCATAAAAGTGAAACCTTGTATTTTCAATATTAAAATCCAAACAATTTATATATATGCTAAATAATAACGGGCCAAGCACAGATCCTTGAGGGACTCCCTTAACGACCTCCAATTGATCTGACTGAAAACCTTCCACCTGAACACATTGGGTTCTTCCCTTTAAATAAGAACTAAACCATGAAATAACAGTTTCCGATAGTCCCACTGATCGAAGTCTTTTTAGTAACACATCATAATCTACAGTGTCAAAGGCCTTTGATAAGTCGATAAAAAGACATGCACAATGTTTCTTATCATCTAAGGACTCCACTATGTCATTTAAGACTTTTAGAACAGCTGTACACGTACTGTGGCCTTTACGAAATCCAGATTGGTTAATAGACAAAATATTGTGAGTGTTTAAATACTGTGTCAATTGCTCACTTACTAATTTTTCCAACATTTTCAAGATGATACAAAGTTTGGATATAGGTCTATAATTGTCCATTAGAGAAGGATCACCTCCCTTGGACAGAGGAACAACGAATGCTGACTTCCAGATCAGTGGGATTTTGTTTGTTAATAAAGAAAGGTTAAACAAATACGTCAGTGAGGGAGAAATAAGATCAGCCGCTAGTTTTAAAAACAATGGGGCAATATGATCAGGACCTGAGGATTTATTCACATCTAGTTCTTTTAAAGCAGAACAGACATCGGAGCATATAATTTGTTTAAAAGCAAATTCACTTTGCCATAGATTACGCTCTGCTTCAAGGAAATCTATGTTTGAATTTATATAATTATTTGTTTCAAATAAAGACCCTGATGCAATAAAATTTTGATTAAAACTATTAAGCATTTGTTTTTTATCTACGATTTTAATGGAGTCTTTAATTATACTAGGAGGAAGGTTTGTAGTTTAACTACCAGTTAAGTACTTAATATTCCTCCACAACTTCCCAGAATTAGTTACATTTTTTGTGGTTTTATCAAGGAAATAATCTGATTTAGCCTTTCTGGTCGCCACCGTGCATTTATTTCGAAGTTGCCTAAAATGCAGCCTATCAGAGCTTAGATTTGTTTGTCTGGCCTTAGCCCATGCGACATCCCGCTCTTGAATGAGATCACGTAAGGCAGTCGAAAACCACGGAATATCACGATTTTTAACTCTAAATTTTTTCATGGGCGCATGCTTATTGACAATTAACATAAAATTATCATAAAAATACTCCCATGCACAATCAACGTCCGGAATTAAAACAATTTTATCCCAATCAATTTGAGCAAGATCGTATAAGAATGCTTGTTCATAAAAATATTTCATAAAACGCCTCGTAATAATTTTTGGATTTTGCTGAGCTAATTTCATATTTCTAACTACTGACACGACACAGTGATCACTGACATCGTTAGCGAATACAGAAACTGATGAGTATTTATGTGGAACATTAGTTATGACAAGATCTATTAAAGTTTATTTTTCCATAGATTTCATGTTAGGCCTAGTTGGTGAATCTACTAATTGAAAGAGATTTAGATCATCGCAAAGTACTTTAAAATGATCGGATATTGTATGCATCCAATTCAAGTTAAAATCACCTAGTAAGATCAGTTCTTTATAATTCAAAAGAGCTAATGAGTCCATTACTGAAGGCCCAGTTGCCGATGGAGGTCTATAACAACCAGCTATGGTTAGCTGCAAGTTCCTAGACACAGATACATTTAGAGCTAATAATTCATACTGTTTAGCTATGGAAATTGAAAATAGCAATGTTGTCTCGAAATGTTCTTTGACATAAATTGCCACCCCCCACCCCTTTTTGGTCAATCAGCTCTAAAAACCTTATATCCAGAAATGCTAATATCTTTGTCTGAGATAGATTTATTTAGCCAAGATTCGGATATAACTATAACATCCGCATTTGTATTCTTAGCCCAAATATATACCGTATCAAATTTTGGCAGCAGACTACGAATATTGAGATGTATAAAACCCAGTCCTACCTTGATTTCAGATCAGTTGGAGTACTAAAATTTGTAGCAACATGAGGACCTGGGTTTGATAATACATTCCCAGACATTAATAACAATAAAATTATTAAACACCTTCGTTTAACTGGATTACTCACTCTGTTTCTAGAAATCGGCAAACCATTGTAAATATTACAATAGTTCTCTTCCCTGGTTATAGTGCATCTTGCAGGATCAAAGTGCTTGAGATTTACGGGATACAACAACCAATGATATTTTTCAAAAAACACAATATTAGTAGACAGTCCATAGAATGTCCAATTTTTAAAATTTACAGATGAAGAGTTAAACAATTGTAAAGCGCTAGAACCATGCCCATGGCCACTGATGTTAGCTTGGTACGGTGTCCAACAAAAAGAGCTCAAAAAGAGCACACATCCAACGGTTAATAACCACATTTTGGCCGAGTAATCGATAGCCACAGAGTCCATATAAGTCAGTTTAACAAGACAAAGGACGTACCAAAAAACTCTCCTTCGCGCACGGGCCGTTGCACAAGCCGCTGCGAACTGCGAAGCTGTATTCCCACGCTGTCAGGCCCTGTTTCCCATGCTGTCAGGCCCGTGAGCAAGGCTCACAAACTCCTCGACAAAGCAACAGCAAACAAGTCTTTGCTAGAAGACTCGAGTCCAAGGTTACAAGAACGTCGAAAAGATGCTGTTCTCCTTCTCCTTCATCACACGCGGGCTGCTTTCCCTCGCTTCCCCTCGCTGTCAGGCCCGCGGAATCTGCGCTCAAACACTAGCTCACAATCCTGCACAAGCTCGACGGCTTGAGCTAATTTGGCTCCTGATGTTTCAGCGTGCCAAGTCCCAAAGGAACACGCAATTTTTCGACCAATGTTTATTATATAATAAAAACGTTGTCGGAAGCTGAGATTATGTGTTTGTTGTATCTCCATTTAAACATTTAAAACAAAAATAATATAAAATAATAAAAGGACAAAATAATAAAAAGATGATAATAGACTAACAAACTGCCATCCAACTAACAAGCTGCCATTTAAACATAATGTTGTGTGTATTTGTCCATGCAGACACGAAACAGAGCTCAATTCATCACTCGCGCCTGTATAGGAGTCTATGGCTGCACGCTTCGGCTCGGGTGTGTGCGCACAGAAAGATGAGACATGATACATTACGAGACATACAATATGAGACATTTCTTCTATCCTTTTCTTTTGGTATAGAATAAAATACCAGTTCGGGGTTCCTCTTTCGCCTGTTGTTGCAGCCCAACTGCACAACATATTGCAGGCATTACTGAGACCGTCGGTCGTCAAGATAAGCTACAGTGACGTCATGTGAACCGAATGAATAGTCATGTATTTGTGTGTAAATAAAATGTGCAAATATCAAACTGAATATGAACAATACCATTAAAATGGTAAGCAATTATAGGGTAAAAATAAAACCTATAAAATAACTTACTATTTATAAAATAACTTACTTCTGTGTTACTAGTATCAACCAAAATTACAATTATTGGTACCGTAAAATCTCCTTCAAATAGAAGAAACCTTTTTTTTCTTTCTGTTCATTTCTTCTTCTTTTTTTTTTTTTTTGTGAAGATACTGGTGCCCATTGTGTGCTACAAGTATTTGATTAGTAAAACTATCAGTATACCTATAAGTTGTTAGTCACGTGTAGTTTAGTTGCAGTACAAATGAAAACTTAGTTGTAAACTACTCAAAGTTTACTACTGTTACACTTATACACTTTTATACACTAAAAAGTGGGCCAATTTAGTCCCAAGTAGTACTGCAATAGTACACATACGTATACTCCTAGTACATTCATTGATATTATACTTACTTAGATAAATATACTTGAACTTTACTTAAATATACTTAATAAAATGAACTTTAAGTATTTTATTTTTTGTAAGAGATCCCTTAAAGCTGCTTATCGTTTTCCCTGACAGAAAGTGAGTTGAATCCCATGGTCTCACCAGCCAATCCTTTATTGTTGGATGAGCATTTTGAGGTTTCAGGAACAACCGTGTGTTATCCTGATGTTTCCCTGCACTGCTGCATCCTGAGATTCTCTTAACAAATGTCTTTGAGGATGGTCAGCTCAGCTCTCATACCCAGCATGCATCCTTTCAAAAGCTCCACCAATTGGGTTTGTGGGGACACTGCAAAACCCCTGAACATTTCTACAGAAAAACATATCTGAGCAAAGACAACCCTGATACCGTGGAAGCATTTGAAATGGCTGGCCTAGATGTGGCTGGGAGCCAGACATGTCAAGAAGTTCTTGCCTTGTCTCAGTTTCCCAACTTGTTGTTCTTCTGGCAGATTTCTTTAAGTAAAAACCCAAGATACAGCAGGACTGCATTCCAATTTGTTTACAAAAGCAGCCACACATTTAAAAGGGAATTTGTGTCTCTATGTATTAGTCATTATGGCATAAACCTTTAAAGCACAATGGTTTTCCAATGAAAAACGATGTTCAATACCCTGGTTTGTTTTCAAAGCTTTCTGTGTTTCAATGATCTGTCAGCTTTGCTCTTATCTTTAGAGAAACAGAAGCTTGGGATGAAAAATGTCTTTTTTTCTTTTTCTTTTTTTTTTTGTTTACATTATATTGCTAATGCTGTCTATCATACTGTAAGCTGTACCATCTAAGGATTGCTATATAAAGTTTCAGAAAGTTTTGAAGGTGCAGTGTTAGATTTTCTCTAATAAGATTTTAGATTTTTTCCTAATAATGTATGTAAGATTTCAGCTAACAAATAAATAAGTACATTTACAATGATGTGCAACTACATTTGTTGGACTCTCAATCATAGTCCGATATCCCTCCTGTGCCCTTCACGGTCACAGGTCACATTATCTGCAAACTCTTAAAAAATATAGATAACTGAAGTTCTATTTCTAGACATTTGAGATGGTAATGTTTCATTATAATAAAATTGCAATGATCTGTTTGTTAGATAAAGTGTCCTCCTGACATAAATGGATAATAATGCTAAAAATAATCTTCTAATCGGTTTCATGTAGAAATATAATCAACCCTTTCTTCCTCTAATAAAGGACATTGGCAAGGTCGGATGTTGACTCTAAAGTGCTTCAATAATTCTTACCTCGGAATGAAACGGACTGATTTTAAGAGTGTCTTTAAGTGTTTCATCAGTTCCACTGAGAATTCCCTCTTTTAGAGATTCATACATGTTCCCAGCACAAACTGCTCATTAAAAATAAACATCCCCATCCTAACATAATGCACTGTAGGAAGGTACAGGTTCAAAGATAAAGGAAACACTGTAAAAGTCAATACTTCTCCCGTGCTACATTCTTCTAAAGTCACACGAACGCTTTGTGTGAGGAAAAGTTGTCATCTACAAATTTATCGTATAAATTCAGAGGACTTGAAAAATCAAAGTCATTTGGATCACATTTAATGTTTTATGGAAACAAGGATCCCAATGAATGGTTGTGTGTGAAAGAAACAATAACACCAATAATTATTGTTAATTAACTATTTAACTAACAACACTTTCAATCTTCACGGTAAATAATTGGCTTACATTTTTAAGTACAATCAACTTGAAAGTCATTTCAACTTTACATTAAACTGACTTTTAAACAAGTTGAATCTTGTATAACTTTAGTTGAAAAGTTGAAAATTGCTTCTCATTTTGATGAGCATATGTTGTCATAACTTCTTAATCATTTAATATTTTACAATGTATGTTGGAAAAAAACATGAACATAGACCTTATTCACAACAGCGCCATCTTTGTTTTTTAACTGGAATGAAAGCGAGGATGTGAGGGACACACATGTATCTCTTTAGGGTTGTACTGTTATTTAAGACATTTCAGTAAACTAAAAACTCCAGACAACATGAGCTGTGAAAAAATTAAAAGTGATCTAGGAGCTTTACAGAGGATACCATTGAAAACACAGTAAAAGTCTATCCTTCACAGCCTCGCTTTCATACCTGTCAAGGCGCTGCTCTGAATAAGGTCTATTGAAACTCACATTTCTGATTTAAGTTTTGCACACTGTATTCAAAACATACAGTTCATCGTTTAATGCCTGTTGTGGAATCTAGCAGCTATTCAAGAGCTGATGCAATGTGAAGTAAAAATGTTGTATCCCTTGACACCACGTGCAGGACATGATAATTGGGCAGGTTTGAAAGCCCATTTATGTCTATAGACGTGAAAAGAATGAAGTTGATGTCAGGCATGTGTCTGGTGGCATTAAGGTAAACAACACTAATGGGCAGGGGTCCTGAAAGCTGCTTGTGAGGGACCGAGCAGTCAAGGGCAAAGGACACAGGATTTCCAATCAAAAATTATTTAATTTAATACAAAAATTTTATTTTTGTCGGCCATCACATTCCCCCCCACTTCAGAAATCTCCCCAACACAGCGAGAGAGGAAGTCAGCTGTAACATTATCTTTTCCGGGAACATACTGGACGATGAATCGGAAGGGCTGCATGGCCAAGTACCACTGAGTAATCCTGCTGTTAGTGTCCTTCATCCTTTTCAACCACTGTAGAGCCTTATGGTCAGTTTCCACAATAAACTCTCTCCCCAGCAGATAATATTTCAGGGAATCCAGAGCCCATTTCACAGCCAAGCACTCCTTTTCGATGGTAGAATACCGGACCTCTCGCGGGAAAAGTTTACGGCTAATACAAGCCACCAGTTGACGTCCATCACCTGTCCCTTGCAGTAGCACCGCTCCAATGCCTCGTTCGGAAGCATCTGTTTGCACAATATTAAAATCAGGATTATGCAACACAGGGTCCTCACCCAGGGCAGTCTGGATGTCTTGGAAAGCCATCTTTGCTCCCTCTGACCACTGAAGTTGACTGGGGCATCTGGAACCCACCATATCCGTCAAAGCTGCTGCTCTGCCAGAGAAATTAGGAATGAATCGGTTATAAAAACCTGCCATACCAAGGAACGATCTCAGTTCTTTCCGTGTTTGGGGTAGAGGACACTGTTGAATCTTTTTTACCTGGGGTCTGACCACCCCTTTACCAATGACGGTTGATGGTAAGACCAGCTTGCTGTAGTCGCCGCAGAACTTCTTGTAGATGTTGTAGGTGCTGTTCCCAAGTGTCACTATAGATAACAATGTCATCTAGATAAGCGGCCGTAAAAGACAAACCATGTAATATCTGGTCCATGAGCCTCTGAAAAGTGGCTGGAGCCCCATGCAGGCCAAAAGGAAGAACCTTAAAATGGAATAGTCCCCAGGGTGTTCTAAAGGCAGTCAACTCTCTGGATTGAGAAGTGAGAGGAATTTGCCAATATCCTTTGGCGAGGTCGATGGTGGTCAGATACTGGCTTCGACCTAAACGGTCAATAAGGTCGCTTATACGGGGTGTTGGATAGGAATCAAACTTGGAAACAGAGTTCAAGCATCGGAAATCTATGCAGAACCGTAAGGTTCCATCCTTTTTGGGGACTAAAACCACTGGGTGGCACCACTCACTCTTAGACGGTTCGATGATTCCCAATGTCAGCATCAAATCAATTTCTTCCCTCAAAGAGACTTGTAATCGCTCAGGTATTCGATAACTCATTCTTTTGACAACAGCATCATTTTTCAACACAATCTCATGTTCAATCAAGGTTGTGGCTCACGGATACTCAGAAAAAAGATCAGAGTGACAAATGGCTCTCACTTCGGATTGGCGATCCTTGGGCAAATGCTCCAGATCAACACATTCCGTGACCGGTTGAGGCAAATATTGCTCCTCTAGTTCCTCCTCCTCCTCCCTCACCTGTTGAATCATCAAGACTTGTGACTCCTTTTCAGGACGAGGAATCCAATTTTTCAGCAAATTAACGTGCAAGATTTTACTATGCTGTCCCAAGCCGGGTGTGGAAATTTCATAGGTGGTGCGTCCCAGCTTCCGTTGGATCTCAAATGGACCTTGCCATTTTGCCAATAATTTGCTTTCCTGACTTGGTAACATCCCCAACACTTGCTGGCCAGGGTTAAAACTTCGTTCACATGCAGACCGATCCTACCATGACTTCTGAGATCTCTGTGCCTCAGCCAGGTGACTTTGAGCCAGTTTTGCCATCGTTCCCAACCGTTCCCTCATCTGCATCACATAAGAGATCACGTTTACCGAATCCTCGTTACCTTGTGTTCCTTCCCACAGCTCCAAAAGCAGGGTCAAAGGGCCTCTCACCTCACGTCCATATAATAACTCAAAGGGAGAGAACCCCGTCGAGGCCTGAGGAACTTCTCTGTATGCGAACAAGAGATAGGGCAACCACTGGTCCCAATCCTTGCCTGACTCACTGACGAACTTGCGAACCATTTGCTTGAGTGTTTGATTGAAACGCTCTGTGAGGCCATCGGTTTGCGGATGATAAGGAGTGGAGCGTAAACTCTCAATACCCAAAAGCTGATATACCTGCTTCAAGAGAGTTGACATAAAGTTAGTGCCCTGATCAGTAAGGATCTGACAGTGGAATCCAACTCGGGAAAAAAGTTGTATTAAGCATGTTGCCACGTACTTGGCTTTAATGGACTTCATCGGGAACACCTCAGGATATCTAGTTGCATAATCAGTGATAAGCATACATCTGTTTCCAGCTCGACTACTTTCTACAGGACCTACAATATCCATCCCCAGTCTCTCAAAGGGTGTACCCACAACAGGTAAAGGTTGTAATGGAGCTCTGGAAGGACTTCTCATGGAGACTTTCTGACACTCAGGACAACTTTTACAGTATCGAGTCACATCCCTCCTTAATCCTGGCCAATAGAAGTGTCTCTTGATACGGGCCAAGGTCTTGTGTTTCCCTAGGTGGCCAGCCCAGGGAATCGAATGACCCAACTGGAGGATTACCTCTCGGACACATTGCGGCACGACAAGCTGGTTTGTTGACTCGAACTGACGATAAAGAATACCTTTCTGAAACAAATACCTTTCGGCAGAGTCAGTGTCATCCTCATTGGCTGTAGCTTCCTGTTCCCCTTTCTTGAGGTACGGAGCTAGACTGACGTCCTCCTGCTGTAACTGGACCATATTAATAGGCACCTGAAAACTTTGAAACGAGTCACACGAGGGGTTAGTCGGTGTCTTGGAAACATTAAATGCAAGTTTGTCTCGTCGTTTTTCACTACGGGACTTCCGTGACTTTGAAGGTTCCAATTCAATATCCACATCAAAGAAAGGCAAAGTACTGAGTGTTTGTGCCGGTTCCTCTTTCTGCTTCTTTTTGGCCCTGGTTACCACAACATTACAAAGCTGTTCTGACTGCAGTAAATCCAAAAGTACTGGTAGATCATGCCCCAGAATCACCGGATACGGTAAATTTTCTGCAACTCCCACGTCCATGAGATAAGTCTGTCCCTGTACTTTGATGTAAAGACCCGCGGTAGGTAACAGTTTCTCATCGCCATGGACACAGCATATCAGTCTCTGGTCAGTAGAATTAATCAAGGCAGGTGAAACAAACTGTTGGTGTACCAACGTCTGGTCGCTGCCAGTATCAACCAGAGCAGGAAGTTCTTTACCGTTCACTTCCACAGTGGTCATCTTTACGGACAATTCGGGCTTCACCGGAGCTGCATTACTTCTGGGCACATAACAGACTTGAGAAAGCTTTACAACGTTCTTCGGGCAAACAGGTTTGGTATGACCTTCTTGGCCACACAGGTAACAAATAGGCACTTTCTTAGGTGATTTGAGAAACACTGCTTCAGCTTTCCCTGCTACAGGAGGCTTACCAGAGTGGTAGTGAGGGGGCGGATGAAAGACATGGGGCTTTCGAGAATCTCTCCCACCCCCCCAAGTCCATGGCTGGTTCCTTCCTCGAGCAGCAATGAACACATTCGCCAGTGATGCAGCCTCAGCAGCAGTATCAGGGCCCCGCTCCCGGATCCATACCTGAAGCTCAGGAGACAGCATTCGCAGATACTGCTCAAGAATAATTATTTCTCCAATTTCCTCAATAGTTTTACCTTTAGGTCGAATCCATTTCCCATACAGCTCCTTCAGCCTGGCATACAGTTCATTGGGACTCTCAGATGATTCAACCTCCAGAACCTCCTTAGGCCAACCACATGCTGCAGCAATCCTCTCTAAGGTTATCAGAAAATGTTCTGTGTCAACAGAGTCACTTAACTTTTCTAATCTGGGTTCTTTGATCCAGGACTGACCTCTGTCTTGGTCCACGTGGTGAAGTACTCTTTCCCTCCTTGCCGGAAATGGTCGATCAAGATCAGGGTCACCATCCTGCCCTTCCTCTGGACTTGGATTCATAGAACGTGGATCAGGGGTGGAGTAGGAATACGAGCTTGTACCTCCATCTGAAGTAAGCCAAACTGGTGCTGCAATGCCTTAAATCGTCGTTCTTGTTCCCTTTGTTCTTGGGCCCTCCCGGCCTCCCGAACATCCATCTGCGCCATGTGGGCCCGGAACAAACTCGTCAAATCTGCCAGCGTTGGCTCCTGCCCTCCAGACTCCTCTGGCACAATCTCCTCACCATTCTCTATGGTCTCCACCTCTCCTTCCTGTACTTCCCTTGGCATCATCCTTTGTGCCCCTCTTTTCTAGGTCGACTCCTGGCTCAAAAAAAAAGACAAGGAGGACAAAAAAAGGGAAAAAACTAAAAATAGGAAACCTGCGTCCTCTGCAGATCCCACTTCTGACACCATATGTGAGGGACCGAGCAGTCAAGGGCAAAGGACACAGGATTTCCAATCAAAAATTATTTAATTAAATACAAAAAATAAAGTTACAAAATCAAAATAACTGAAAAACTGAATAAAAATAAAGTCAGGTCTGGGCCCATAAAGAAAAAGGGTCAACTGAACAGAACCAAACTTAACAAAAATCAAATCAAACTAACCAAATCAACATGACCTCCCTACTGACACACATGGGGAACTTATATATACAAAGGACTAGTCCATTAAACACACAAGGGACACCACAATCATCACTTAACACACTTACACTAAATAAAATAATAAACTTCAAATTTATCCATAAAGAGATCATACAACAACTTACTCCAGTAATTATAATAAACAAAATGTAAATAGAATAATAAACAAAACTAACATATAATCAATCATACCCCCCCGCCCCCCCCCTCCCCTGCTAATTGGCAACATGGATTAACCCAACAGCATAAAATCGCAGCCACTGCGACACGCCAGCCTGTCCTTTATTGGAATGGACCTTCACCGGAGCTCTACGTCACAGGCAGCGCCAAACCTCCACTTTCCACATGCAGGTAACTTAAACTCAAAGAAAATAATATTAACACAATATACCACCAATAACTAGAAAGTGTGCACCCAACCTAGTCATGTATGATAACAGTGAAAATGATAAATAAAGTAAATGTAATGAACCAAATCTGTGTCTGTCGTTATTATGAAATGTATATAAGGTGATCTGTAACAAAATATTGAATGACGTAATGTATTAAAGGATAACCAAAATAACAAACAATCAAAAGAAAAAGATGCATGTTTTTGCATGGGTTAGTTACCGCCTTACTGTGTGGCCACGTTGTCGGCCATCACACTGCTTGACAATCAAACTTCGCCTCTGAGTTTGAGGAGATCAGATTGGTGTAGTTTTCTGTGCATCCATATTAGTTCAAACAAATCCATTAGGATGTATTCACTGCTTCATGATGTGAGAGCTTCTTGCGGATAATTCAGTCCTGCATCGCAATTGTGAAAAGAACAAGTGAACAACCATGTCAGCGATACCAAATCTCGTTAGAAAAACAAGCAACTCGCCTGACAAAATAAGCCTCTAAATGAGTAAGATCTGGGAAAGCTCAAACATATATGGGGATATCTGGAAACTGCTATTTGTGGTCTGTCATACTTTATTGTGTTATTGGGGCCCAAGCACAAACCCAGAAACACCACTGTATTCATTTTGTTTTTCTTTGAACAAAAAAGAAATTGTGAATCATTTTTTTTTTTTCATTACTGTATAGAACTTTTGCAAGAATATTGCAAGTCTTCTGAAGGCATAGCTGAGATATATTTTTAATCAATATTCGTATTCACATTAGAGCATGGCACTAGCCATGCCACTAACTGATAATAATAATAATTATAGTAATAATGATTATTATGCAAAATATTCATAATTTATTTACTACTGTGTAAAAAACAATCTGTATTGTTTTTGCTCACTGTAAATTGGTAAATGAAAAAACTATGTATTATTAAATGATTATTTATATGATTAATTCCTGTCGAAAGGTCTAAGAAGCTTTGGGGCGATGACGTTCATACCAACACGCGCTTATCGGAACCAAGAGCTTTATTATGCTGGTTCTCTTTATGACAAATCTATTGCAATTAGCAGCATATCACCACTGCCCAGTTTTACGATGCAATTAGTAGTTCTTTACTCTCGATGCTTCATTTATAATGAATTTTTGTACTGGCACGGAGCATTCAGGCTTAATTCCCCTGGCTATCACCGTACCCTAAAGATTTGTTTAATTAAATGTTTATATAAATGACTTGAGTCAATGAAAACCAATTAATTTTGTGCTAAACAACACTGCGTGCCCAAATAGGAGTTTAAAATAAGAGGCCGTATACATGCTAGGATTTCACTGTGGGTTCTTAATCAATCAATCTTAATCGTTTTTAAAAATGAACGTAATCTTTTATAGAGACATTTTTAGGTCCTTTGATGTAATGTCAAAGAATTTATTCCAATCTTAAATCAAGTCTTGTTTGTGGGAGATGTTATCTCTGGTAAGGGGTATTGATTTCGCCATTGCTCGTATCTGAATGTAGGACACCGGCGTATGTGAGCTGCCCCCTCAGGACAGTCATTAGTAAAAGAACTGACTGATAGAGGCAAACCATTGGGACTCCTTTTCTTGTCACACCTCATACAATGACCAGGAGCGATTTTAACATATTCTTCTTTTTTTTTTTTACATTTCCCATCGTTACTCTCCCATCAGGCTACTACAAATCCAGCTGCCATCTTTTGGTTATGTGTCAAACCTGTTCCAATAAAAGCACACATTAAAGTATCATCATTGCTTTAGTAATATACTAGTATTAGTATTTACACTTGTAGTTATTCTCTTAGTTGTCAGGAATAATAGGATTTTTTTTGAATGTATATGAATATCTATAGTCTACATTATAAATGCTGAAAATATGAAACAAAACCAGCCTAGCTCTCCCTAATACATTTACACTTACACATTTGGCAGACGCTTTTATCCAAAGCGACTTACATTGCATTTAAAGGTACACATTTACATTCTTATCAGTTCTTGCAAGCGCCAACGCTCTCCTGTTTGAGCTACAGGAAAGTTCACAAAAATTGAAATTATGTTATCACTCACCTTTATGTCGCTCCAAACCCAAGACTGTCGTTCATCTTGGGAACTCAAATGAAGATCTTTTTGATCAATGTTTATATATGAAATAAAAGCCTAAATGCAATCTGTTCATCATATAAAGCGATCGAGTCTCTTCGTAAAATTTGGACTAAACCGCTCAATTCATATGGATTAGTTTTGTGATCTCTTTTTGAAGCGTCGAAGTGGTAGTTGCGTAGCTGTCAATGGAGGGACAGAAAGCTCTCAGATTTCATCAAAAAGTAATCTTCATTTGTGTTCCGAAGATAAACAAAAGTCTTATGGATTTGGAATGACATAAGGTTACATTTTTGGGTGAACTATCCCTTTAATGTTTAAGGTCTTTTTATTGCTTTTGGTCATACTATTTTTCCTAACTTATTGCCCGTGATCTCATTTGCATTCTCTTAAGCATTTGTTATTCATGCAAACTCCAAACCAACAGCTAGAGTTAGAATAGGCATTGTAACTTTAGACAGCAGAAGAAAAATATTGGCTGTCCAAAGAAAAAATGTTGTTATATTTTATATTAGTTTTGTAAAAAATGTCACACCAAGTGTTTTTCTCAGCCAGAGAGAACTATGGGCATGAATTTAAAATTGAATCATGACACCAAATAGTTTTTTCCTGCCTCTACGACTTCACTGCATTATATCACAGTGTCTCAAAACATGCTGCTTATAATTTGCCATGTTTTTCTCATCTCTCACCTGCTAAGCCTATAATTGACTGTGTTGTTTTTATCTCTCGCCTCTTAAGCTATCAGGCAAAGTCACTCTTTTTGGAAGACTGCTACAGGACATGCATTCAGAGTAAAGTGCCAAGTTGCTGCAGTGTTTGGCAACCGCAACCAACTGTTACTGAGGTCAGTAACTGCATTTTTCAAATTGCATTATAATTATTGTGCGTGCAGTTCTCAAGTGGATGGAGTTTAGCTCGTCACAACGGAGGTCATTTCAGTTCATTTTGACACATTGTCAGACTCCAAGTAAATCTCTTTCTACGATTTGAAGGGCTGTTCGAAGTCACCCCTTATACCCTTAAATAGGGCACTATATGAGGGAACAGCCATTTGTGGTGGTGTTTGAAACCATAATGGAGATTATCGAGGGCACTTATTCAATCCCATAATACACCGCAATAACGAGTGTACAACCGATGTACGCTCAACGGCTAGAGAATACCCACAATGCACTGTCAGGGTCGGGTTGAATGAATTCCCGCGTCTGAACAGAAAATGGACGCCCGCAGATGACTCATCCTTCCATCCATTTCCCAAACCGCTGGTCCAATGTGGGTACAGCGTAATATCATACAGGTATATATTCCTTTTTAATTGATTATTAAATTGTTTAATCAAGGTTTATACAAGCTAGTTTCCATGAAAGAGTTCAAGATCTTTACATTAGTACTGGAGCTGCCAGTTCGCTAAATTTCAAATGATTATTAAACAGCACAAACTATGCAAAAGCGGCAGCCCTTCTGGTGCACTCAGTGTCTGAATTCACTCACTCGTTTTCATTCACTCTTTCAAGTGGACTATATCTAATGTAGAGAATGATTTTGAACACAGCCAAGGTAAAACTTGAGTATAAGAAAAATAACAGAAACATTGCTGTGAGCATGCAAAGATAGTGTAAACGTCACATTTTAAAATGTTTTAACGTCTTGTTTCACAGGAAATAGCAATAGCAATGGCCCTGCTCATTTGCAAGCATCTCTGGAATATGAAAAAAAGGCAAAAAAGGCCACAGAATTGCTCATAAATGCTAGCTTGGCGCTCGCAATAATTCTTATTCATTGTGTCCTGTCACTGGGTTTTAATAGACTCACAGTATGTGAGCACCATTTGCTATTCTCTTTCCAGTATCACTCCCAGGAGTGAATCTCCATTGATTTAATAGGCGCTGGGAATCATTAGAGCTCTACGGCTATACAATTCACTGAGCATGATGGAGCACTCACCTACTTGTAAATAAAGGTGAGGCAGGTGGACGTAGAATTGGTCACTGTCTTTCTCAAACCTGAGGAAAGTTTAATAAACGTGCGGTTTCTGTTAGCAGAACCTTTGCACTCACCGGGTCGACAATGCGCCAATTAAACAGCACTGCTCGAGGAACAGTCTGTTGAGTTTAGAGAGATGATTGTCTGGTGCCAACGAGCTCTTGGCCCTTGGTGCCTCTGCTCTGAGACCATATTGAAGCTCGCTCTGTCACAACAGGAGATGCATACTAAACTCAACACAAAAAAAAAACTGATCAAGCACAGCAGTATGCCACAGGCTGGATCTCACGGGAAATGACTTGCTAATCTTCTCCAAATCGCGATGTTGCTCTGGGATATGTTGGGGGTGATGTACAGGTACAAAGTGTAGAAAGCTAAAGTTTAATAATAATTACATTTTTTACAAAAGTTAAAACCCTTTTTGTTATAGTTTAGGGTCCATTTGTATGGAAGCTTGTTTCCGCAACTGAATAAAAAAAAATAAAAAAAATAATTGCGACTTTTTATCTCACAATTGCGAGATATGAAGTCAGAATTGAGAGAAATAAAGTCGCAATTCTAAGAAATAAAGTCGCAATTGCGAGATATAAAGTCGCAATTATGAGAAATAAAGTCGCAATTGCGAGAAAAAAAAACTTTTTATCTCACAATTCGGACTTTTTTTTCTCACAATTGCAAGTTTACATCTCGCAATTCTGACTTTATAACACATAATTGCGAGTTTAGATCTCGAAATTCTGACATCTTTTCTCTGAATTGTGAGATATAAACTCGCAATTGCGAGTTATCAGGCCAATTCTAAGGAAAAAAAGACTAAATGTTTCCCCCTCAGAATAGTTTATCTCACAATTCTGACTTTACAACACGCAATTTCGACTTTATATCATGCATTTGTGACTTTATAACACGCAATTGCGACTTTATATCTTGCAATTCTGACTTTATAACACGCAATTACGACTATTTCACGCAATTCTGACTTTATAACCTGCAATCGCGACTTTATATCAATCAGTTCTGACTTTATATCTCGTAATTCTGACTTAACACGCAATTGCGACTTTATCTTGCAATTCTGACTTTATAACACACAATTGCGACTTTTTCACGCAATTCTGACTTTATAACCTGCAATCGCGACTTTATATCAATCAATTCTGACTTTATATCTCGCAATTCTGACTTAATAACACACAATTGCGACTTTATATCACGCAATTCTGACTTTATATCTCGCAATTCTGAGAAATAAAGTCAGAATTGTGAGATAAAAAGTCACAATTACCTTTTTTATTTTTCATTCTGTGGCGGAAACAAGCTTCCATACATTTTTGACTATTAACTATATATTAACTATGACTTTTGCTTCTGTAAACTTCTAATTACTGCTTATTAATAGTTGTAATAAGGTAATATGGTAGTTGTTAAGTTTAGGTATTGGGTAGGATCAAGGTATGTAGAATAGAAATGCAGAATAAGGCTGTATGTGCTTTATAAGTATTTGAGTATTCAAAGTTTTTTGTGATTCTTCAAAGTTTTCAGGACATAATAACTACATATCTCTATTCAAAATGAGATAAAAATGTACTTACTTTCTTAAAATGGATTTCATTGCATAATCCACTGTAAACTTACTCACCATTCTGAACATCCACTATTCCAACACAATATCATGGCAATTTATAACTGGTTTGGCGAATTGGTGGCCAATTCGTATTCATACATCAATCTGCTTACACCACAGTGACGGGTATGTAGAGGTTTGGGGTGGACCTTCATGCTTACTTTTTTTCTAGTAATCGATTATATGATTCACATCGTACGAATTCATACGAAATCGCCACCTCATAACAAACTGTAGTTACGTTTTCCCGTGCAGAGATCAGGTTGACTATTCATAATCCAATCAACTATTGATAGAAAAGTTAAATGTAATATTCAGTGTCCTTCAGAAATAAATCACAATTCTAATTTGCAATGTGTTGACTCTAAGCTAGATATTATAAACCCTCTTAAATATAAAGGTTCCAAAGGGTTTTTTTCAGAGTGATGCCATAAAGAACCAATTTTTTTGTTCCCCAAAGAACCTTTCAGTGAACAGTTCTTAAAAGAAACATTTTATTTTAGTATTAAGAACGTTTAAAAAATCTATTTCAACAATAAAGAACCATTTGAGCAATGCAATGATTCCATGAATGTTAAAGGTTCTTCATGGAACCATTGATGCCAATAAAGAACCTTTATTTTTAAGAGTAAGTCTTTATAAAGTGTTATCTTTCTTTCTTAGTTGGTGCACGGATAAAGGCTGAGGTTTCTTTCTCCGCCTCTGAATCACAGAGAACTTTAAATTAATTAACTACTGAGATGATCAATTACGAGCCGTTTATTAGATTAGTGTTAAGAGTCTGACATTTCAAGCGACCAAAACATTGCCGTAGCAAATTGATATAGCCTATTAACCATTTTTGATTGAGCCAAACAAACCCAAAAAAACACACACAAACCAATCACCTTGGAATTACAGCAGCCAGGCTGGGAAAACGCTCTTGCGGTTTAACTACCAATCAGACATGCTGTTAGCATTTCATTGACGCCGGTCGGGTAATTCAAGAGTAGACTGTCTCAACTAGGCAACCTCATGGCGAGTATATGTTGTTAGCTTTTCTATCACTTTGGGTGTTTGATTTCCTCTTTCAGGCAGTGTGTGGATGCAAAGGAAGACCCCATGATCCTGTCAGCTTTCATTTAGGAGCCAGTGACAACAGCCTTACTGCGTTAAATCACTCTGTCGCACGGTATTACTGGGCGAAAGCTGAGCTTGTGGATTCCTGACTGAGTAAGCCCGCTGATAAAATCACTCTCTGCTTTCACACTGGGGTCTGCAGGCTCCAGATAGGGGCTCTGGCACCCGGTGCAATCCAAATACGGCATATGAGCGAGCAATTATTTGCAGGGGTTAAAGTTTGTCGGCAGCACCGCAGTGTTAATGTAAGCTGATGTAAGCCTCATTATTACTACAGTTTTTAGCTTAACGCCAGCTGTGTGTTTTCCTGCAAGCATTTTTCTTATCGTTTGGCATTAATATGTTTAATCAACAAGCCCCAGAGAACAAATGATAACGCTAAATGAATGGAAGTCAGGAAAGCGCTACGATGCAAATAGATCTCTCTGGTTCATTTCTTCTGAAAATGAATAGCAATATCAAAGAGTAATAAACTGCTGTGTCAGAATATTTTCCTGCTGTAATTTTAATGACACAAAGGGAACAGACTCAGAATGTTCAAAAAGTCCAAACTTGATAGCTTCACAAAAATGTTGAAATGAGTCTATTAATAAAGACTTCAATAAAGAGGCAGGGTTTTTTCTTGTTAAAGTTTTTGAGTTCTATAGGGGAGAGTGGCTTTCACATCAGTTTCTCAGAGATTTTGGCCAAAATCTCAATACACTGTGTGTATGATAATATACGTAATATTTTATATATTTTATATTCAGCAATATTATTGATCTGTCAGTACTGACGCTGTTGTATGACAACTTAAAGGGTTAGTTCACCAAAAAATGAAAATTAAGTCATTAATTACTCACCCCCATGCTGTACCAACCCCGTAAGGCCTTCGTTCGTCTTCGGAACACAAATGAAGATATTTATGATTAAATCTGAGAGCTGGATCACTCCTCCATAGGCTGCCATAAGGGAATGAAACCTGATGTCCCAGAAAGTCAATGAAGAAAATGTTTAAATATTCCATGTCACAACAGTGGCTCAACTATAAGTTTATCAAGCGACGAGAATACTTTTTGTGCGCGTGCGCGTCGTGGAAATCTCTCGAAGTCTCGTTTCAGGCCTACAAGGAAGAAAAGGAATAGTCGAATAAAGTCGTTATTTTTGTTTGTTTTTTCGCACAAAAAGTATTCTAGTCGCTTGATAAACTTATAGTTGAGCCACTGTTGGGACATGGAATATTTAAACATTTTCTTTAATGACTTTCTGGGCCGTCAGGATTCATTCCCTTAGGCAGCCTATGGAGGAGTGATCCAGCTGTCACATTTAATCAAAAATATCTTAATTTGTGTTCCGAAGACGAACGAAGGTCTTACGGGGTTGGTACAGCATGGGGGTGAGTAATTAATGACTTCATTTTTGGGTGAACCCTTTAACTGAGCTGGATGATGACGTCTTTTTTCTTTCTTTTGTTTTTTTGCAGAACTGCTTTATAGATGAAGTGAACTAATTTAATAATTGATGATCTTTACAATGGACTGAATCAACACTGAACTGACTTCAGCTGAACGACAGCCAAAATGCTTTATTTTCCTGTTATCACTGTAAAGCTGAAACAATCTGTATTGTATAAAGTGCTTATGAGAATGCGTTGATATATAATATATCATCCAGAAATGAATGAATTTACATGATGTAAATCCCACAGATCCGATTCTCTGAATTGTGGCGCAAACTAACATGGTGGCATGGTATATAGTGTATATCAACTAACATGATCATTGTAACAGTGTTTAAATGACAAAACACATTCACTTTCAAATTTGACAATTGTAAAAAATAAAATAAAACAAACTCACTGGGGGCTCAACTTGAATATAGACTTTTTAGTTTATGATAAGCCAGAGGACACTGTTGAATTGCTAGGTGTCTAAAATGTATCCAACAGCCTCAGGTCTACTAAAGTCATAACATGTGCTTTGGCTTCGGGTATTGAATGGAAGCTTTGCTAATGAAACTAGATTCTCACAATAAAGGAAATTGCAGTATGTTTGGACAGGGTTCAACTCGTAACGGTGCGCTAAATCATGTTCAGATAAAGTTTTCAGGCTCCAAAATGCTTAAGGCCACCATAACCATCCAAACTTGGCCATCTGAAAATCAGAAATGTTGTCCTCAATATAGCACTTAAATTGTATTTTTATGGTTTTTGAATGCTTTATATAAGTAATGTCAAGGAGGAGTTTCTCAAAATAGCTCACCCAACAGAGCCGGCCCGAGCCTTTTGGGGGCCCTAAGCAGAATTTGATTTGGGGGCCCCCTCCCACTACGCGGAGCCACCTGTGCTTGACGATTATTGACACAAATATCACGCAATAATGATACATTATAAATGAAATACTTAATTACTTAAATACTTAATCAAAAATAGATAGCCTACTTAAATAAAAAAAGTTTAACTTTTAATTTACTCTTTTACTAACTCTCTGAAACTTCTTAAAACAAACTGTCTCAAGACATATCAAATCAATTATTTGCTAAAATAATGACAAAACTGAGAAATCAGAAACATAATAAGAGCATGGGTTCAACAATGACAATTATTGTTGAAAACTGTAAAAATATTATTATTTCTCAACTGTCTCAATACAGTGTAACTGTCCTCAAAATATTTTTTTATTTTTTATTATTATTATTGTAACAGACTTTCTTGGATTGTACATGACAGAATCCAACAAAGTCTGTTACTATAATACCGGTAATGATGTACTGGCGCTCGTTGTATATGTGTGTATGCAATGTATTTTTCCCCTCTGGGCTTGCCGTAGATAGGAATGGGTCAATTGCTGCACAAAACATACCGTAAATAATTATACAAACATACATTTATATTGCTCTTTTTTTCTCCTCCTCTGTCATTTTCTTATTTCTATTTTCGGCACCAGAGGGATATGTCCTTTTTTGTGACATGGCTTAACATTACCGTGACTATGCGCAGTTGCGCACGAATTGTCTATGCACGCGCGAGGTGTCTAGATTATGCGCATGAC